>JAJHZJ010000169.1:2750406-3160406 GCA_023548195.1 Bettongia penicillata ogilbyi | reverse complement strand
TGCATATATAATATATTATATTATATATGCATATATATTATGCATATACATGTATAATATTGCATGTATATTGTATGTCTATATGTATATACACACACACTCATGTATGTGTGGATGCATATCTTAAATCTATATCATCTCTCCATCAGGAGGTGGAAATATGTTTCATCATTGATCCTCTGAAATCATAAGTAATAATTAAACTGATAATAGTTCTCATAGCTTTCAAAGTTGTTTGTCATAGTGTTGCTGCTATCACATCAATTATTTTCCTGATTCTGCTCATTTAATTCATCCCAATTTTTTAAAAGACTGCCAAGTTGTTCATTTTTATAAAGTTGACGTGACAGTATAAATTGCTCTTCTGATTCTGCTTATTTCATTCCACATCAGTCCCTTTAAAATCATCCATTTCCTCATTTCTTACACAATAAGGGCTCCGTTACATTCATATACTTGTTCAACTATTCCTAAATTTATGCTCATCCCTTCAATGCCTAGTATTTTCCCACCACAAAATGAACTGCTACAAATATTTTTGTACATATAAGATTTTTTCTAATTTCTTTTATCTCTTTTGGATATAGCCCTAGAAGTGGCATAAGTGATCATGCGCTGCTTAGTAACTTTTTATATGTATTTACAAATCACATGCCAGAATGGTTGTGCCTATTCACAGGTCTACCAACAAAACAGCAATGTATCTGCTTTCCCGCAGGCCCTCTAACATTTGTCATTTTTCTTTTTTGTCGTCTTTGCCAAAATAATGGCTGTGATGTGGAATCTCAGAATTGCTTTGATTTTAACTTCTCTAATTAATTGTGATTTGGAGCATTTTTTTCACGTGACTATAGATAACATAGTTTTGTTTTTCTTTTCCCCTTTAAAAACTGCTTGTTTATGTTCTTGAACTATTTATCAATTGGGGAATGACTCTCATTCATATATATATATATATATATATATATATATATATATATATATATATATATATATATATATGTATGTATATTTCACCCTCTGGTTCTAGAATATCAGGGCAATTTTCCTTGATAATTTTTTGAAAGATGATGCCTAAGATCCTTTTTTGATCATGGCTTTCAGGTAGTGCAATAATTTTAAAATTCTCTCTCCTGGATCTATTTTTCAGGACAGTGGTTTTTCCAATGAGATATTTCATGTTGCTTTCTATTTTTTCATTCTTTTGGTTCTGTTTTATAATTTTTTGATTTCTTATAAAGTCATTAGCCTCCATTTGCTTCATTTTAATTTTTAAGAAATTATTTTCTTCAGTAAATTTTTGGGCTTCCTTAAAAAACTAATACATTTTCCCTTCTTCAACTCTGGAGCACCTTTCCTGTTTTCCCTGTTTTGTTTGTACCTATAGTGACTTCAGCAGTAGCATCTGATTATTATTTTAGTACCTGAAGATGTTGTTCATCTGGGCCAGGTGACTAGAATTCATCAAGGATGACTAGAGATTCTCTTACCATTTCCTTACTAATCTTGGGTATCCACTTTTCCCACTAAGACATTTTTGTTCTGTTCCTCCCAATGAAGAAGTTATTCCTTTTAGAAGGAAAACAAAAGAAATAAAATTAAAATTGAGCAAGTCTTCCCTCTCTTTGTTAACAGTTATCATCCTACCATTCATCTAAGCCAAGTTCTCCTTTTTCTCCCAAGAAAGCTAAAGGAAAATCTTTTTTTATTGTCCTTATCTTCCCTAAATAAACATTCTGATCTTTAGCGTTCCTGACCATATTTTTATAGGATCATGCTATGCTGTAATATTCATTTGCCATTTACTGAACTAACTTCTATTCTCTATAAATTTCTTTTATTCAATCTTAGTTGGTTGGAGAATTGCTTGTGCATCCACATCTGTGGAACATCATTTTTCCTCTTCATTGGAATTGATTCTTTTTGTGTCTTCAGATACTTATTCTCAATTATCTCCCCTATCTGCTGGGCAGACTTACATTGTAGAATTTTAGTCCATTGGGGGAGAGGGAGGAGTCAAGATGGCAGACTAAAAGCACAGATTTGCTTCAGCTGTCCCCCAAACCCTTCCAAATACCTGTAAAAATGACTCAACAAATTCTAGAGTGGGAGAATCCACAAAATGACAGAGTGAAGCAAATTTCTATCCCAAGATAACTTGGAAGGTCTGAGAGGGGGACACAGTCTAGCATGAACAGGGCCAGAACAGATGGGGCACCAGTAAACCTAGAGCAGGCCTCAGAACACTGAATCCCTGGCAGCTGTGGTTGTTTCCAACTTCTCAACCCACAAATGCCAAAGACAACTTAGAAGGTCATTAAGAAAGGTCTTTTGAACCTGGGTGAAAGAGAAGCACAGTCTGACCCCAGCCCCTGGGCAAGAACCAAGAAGCTCTTGGTTCACAGACAGTGCGGGGATCCAGTGGCTGATCAAAGGGGGATTGCAGGGATCTCTTTGCTTGTGCTAAGCCAGGATTCTATTGTTCTGCCCATGCCTGGATCTGTGTTGCAGTCCTGGGGCAAGGAGAAGTGCAGGTGTGACCGAGTTTCTGGTGGCAGTGAAGAGGGAATCCTCCTCACAATTCCAAGACAGAAAAGAGTGCTTGTGGTCACTCACAAACCAGAGCACAAGTCAGGAGAGGAGTAAACACCTCTCCTTTGATCATAGAACCTTAGAAGAACTGAAAATTTACATATCCCTAGAAGTATCTCTGAAAACAGCTGCATAAAGCCCCTAAAGCTTGGGACAGTACACCCTCTGTTGGAAACAGAGCCCTACCTTAACAAAGAGTTTACAAGTCAAGTAATTGACTGGAAAAATGAGCAAACAGAGGCAGGAGAAATCAGACTATTAGAATCTTACTTTAGTGACAAAGAATTTTAGTCCACAGGATCTTGCCTATCTTTCCTCTAATCCTTTTGTTATCAACTTTCCTCATATCTAGGAAACATGGCAAGCTAATGTCCCATTTCTCATTTTCTATCACAAATTTCCCTCAATGTTCCTATCATTTCCATCCTGGTAACCAGTCCCTCCCTGTTAGTGAGAATCAGGCACACCCCTCTCTCCTTCAAAAGTGCACCAACCTATCTGTTTCACCAATTTTTCTGCCCACTAATTCATGCTAGCAACTATCTCTACCCTTTAACTGTTCTGTTTACCTTTTCTTAACTTAACGTTGCTTTTTTTCCCAACTCCCATCTTCTTTTCCTGCTTCAGTTTTCATCTTCAAGTTCTTCACCTATATCCTCCTTTATCCTCTTTAATTCTTTTATGTCTCCCTTAATTGTCCTTGATTATCCTCCTTTCTCAACCTAGAAGTAGAATCTGGACCTAGATATAGTTACTGATCATATTTTCTTCAATTTTTCCAAAATTTCTCCTGACCAAATTGAAAGTCTGGTCTATTTTATTTTTCCATGTCCCTCCAAGTCATTTGCTAATTTTCTTCTTGTTATTCTACTCAAGTCCTTTTCTCTTCCCTTTCTCCTCCCACAAGTTTTTCCCATAGAAACTAGAAGTAGATGCTAACTGAAAGGAAGGAAGGAAATAGATGCTTATTAAGTACCTACTTTGTGCCTGGGATTGTGTTAAATGTTTTTTTCAAATGTTTTGTAATTTGCTTCCACTTTTTTTTGCCCCTAGAATGCAAATCTGACCAGGTCACCTTCCCTACGCAGTAGACTCCAGTGGTTCCCTGTTGCCTCCAGGATCAAATATGACAATTTTCAGTTTTGTGTTCAAAGCCCTTCATAGACTAACCTGCTCCTACCTTTCTAGTCTTCTTACACCTTATGTAAATAAAGAGCCATGTGCTCTTTGATTTAATGTCTCTGGCCTCCTTGACATGAACAAAATATTCCATCTTTCAGCTTCACACATTTCCTCTAGCTGTCCCCCCTTCTTGGAATGTTCTCCCTTCCCATGTCTGTCTACTGGCTTCCTTCAAGTCTCAACTAAAATGCCATCTTCTACAGGAAACCTTTCCCAATTATTCTTGATTTTAGCCCCTCTCTTTCTTAATTATTTTTTATGTATCCTGTATATAATCTGTACATATTTCTTTGCTTACTGTCACCCCCACCATTAGACTGTGAGTTCCTTGAGGGCAAGGTTTGTCCTTTGTCACTGTGCATCTGAGGTGATATACAAAACCTGGCGTGTGGTAGGCACTCAATAAATAAAACTGATTGCCAAAGAAAAGGATAGCCCCTGTCTCCTCAATGTGTCCATGGTGGGAGAGCATGTAATAATACAAAAAAATCACTAAAAAAAATTAAAATGGACAAATATACCTAGCATAAATAGAGAGTGTGCAGAGCTGAGGGTAGAATGAGGGGTGATCAGTCAGATAGTGTCAAATATGGACAGCTCTCTAGTCAGTGTTGTAGGTGGTGAAGGACTACTCAAGTTCTTATAGGGCAAAAACTTTCTTCTATTTCCTTTTTTGTCCCCTCAGTGCTTAGCCCAGTGGGCTGCCCGTAGAAGACACTCAAGTATTTGTTAAATGACTGGGTAAAGTAGAAGGACATTTTGGGTGGGAGTAATGAAGAACTGAATAGATTTCCCTCCAGAGACATAGAGACAGAAAAGAAAGGATGAGGCTCCTACATTTCTCTGCTGAGACCCAGATCCCATTGCCTGCTTCAATTTCATCACCCCCTTTAAAAGGGAGTGCTCGTTAGCTGGAAATGACTTCCTGAGACCTTCTCATTGTTCCTCTGATAT
This sequence comes from Bettongia penicillata ogilbyi, assembly GCA_023548195.1. Lineage (NCBI taxonomy): Eukaryota > Metazoa > Chordata > Mammalia > Diprotodontia > Potoroidae > Bettongia > Bettongia penicillata. Next base: position 3,155,678 of record JAJHZJ010000169.1, on the reverse strand, counting down.
AGTGATGATGAATTAATGGATTTGGCCCAAGATAAATGAATCTGGGGTTTCTGGCTGCTGATGCCTGTATTTTGTTCTCCAGATTAGACCAGGCGACTTCCCCTCCTCCAAACATGCTGAATTGTTTCCAGATCAAAGGGAAAGTGACTGAATCAGGTGATAAATGATAAAGCTTTCAGACCTTTGCCTGTTACTGATGAAGGCTTTGAGAGTGAGGAAGCAATTCTGGCCCCAAAAGTAGTAGAAGAATTATACCACTTTATAATAGCATTATAATGGAAACAGAACTGATATCCCTCCTGTGAGTTTATTGAGTTAGAACAGACTCTTGTATTTCAGAAGACGTGATTTAGCTCATATTTTTATATTCTAATCTATGTCATTGTGAACCCAAAATAAATAACAAGGTCCTACTGTGTCGTATCATTTGGATGTTATTATTAACACCAGTGAGCATAATATTCTTTTACAGTAAATCTAAAATCCCCTTTGTGGAATTCAGATAAGAGATTCTGGAATACCAAAGCTGAAGCCCTTTATACACAGGGAAAGTATTGGATATAATATAAAGAAAAAAGAGTGGGGAATGCAAAATCTGAAATAGGACTAGATATAAAGATATAACTGGTTATTTGAACCAGTTATTAAGAGCCATTCAAACCTCTGTCTCTCTGTTTATCTCTCCGACTCTGTCTCAGTTTCCATTTTTCTGTTTCTGATTTTCTCTTTCAGTCTCTCTGGCCCTCTACTTCTACCTCTGTGTGTTTGTTTGACTGCCTGAGTCCATCTGTCTCTCTGTGTATCCTAGTTACCTCTGCTGTCAACATCACATTAATATACTGTCACAGCCAATTAAAACATTGAATTTGCATCCAAGTTCATGCTCCCAGCAAGTATCATGAATTCTCTTCCAACTTTGTTCACTTCTCTCTTACAGTATGTGTTGTGGATCACCCATTGGTTCAACAATTCTCCACTTTTACCATAGTACAGAAAGTCTATGGAGACACAAAGCCAGTAAGCCATTTTTCTGACTTACCGGGAAATGAGTTGACTCAATTCAGTGACCCTGTTGCAGAGAAGATATAACTGACATATTCGGTGAATAACTTTTCCATGGAATCAGGGGTGTGAATGACTGAAAGGTGTCTTCTCCAGGCACTTACTGATTCCTTCCACCTTCTATGGTCTTGTTATTCAGTGTTGCTAGAAGACTTTGTAAGTTCTCTGTTTGCATTATCATTCTCATTTAGAACCCTCTCTCCCAAACTATTTCGCATGTATTTGTTCTTTCTGTATTTGTTCTGTATATACCAAGATATATGTATGTATTGCCTCCCTAACTGGAATATAAGCTCCTTGAGAGAAGGGTTTGTTTCATTCCCCAGCACCTAGTACAGTGTCTGAAATGTTGTAGGCACTTAAAAAATATTTGATAAATTTATTCATTCATTGTTTTTAAATCCACAGTGCCTGGCACAAAGTAGGTACCTCATAAGCACTTGTTGATTGATTCAAAGAGGTAACATTGTGCCATGGAACCAGTACTGGATCAGAAGTCAATTCAAGTGTGAGAATCAGGAGCAGACTCATTCTAGCTGGCTATGTAACCTTGAAGAAGGCACATAATCTTTCTGGGTCTTGGTGTCCACCTAAGTTGAGTGGGTGGGGTGAGTTGGGGGGTTGAACTAGATGGTCTCCAGGATACCAACACAAAAGTTTCATGAAAAAACAATTGTTCAGCTTTAAATACAAGTCAACATCATACAATTTCTGATGCTAGCACGTTATTTCCATGCTGAGTAAAAGACCTAAGTTATAAGATCATCTGGAGTGTATTTGGGACCATGTCTTCTCAGTGAGAATACAGCAAAGGAGACTATCTGTCTAATGGGCTTAGCCCAAACACATGTGGTACCACTGGTACAATGAATTACCTGTCTCTATTTCAACCCTACTTCAACTACTTTCCACCATTATGATAGGACCTCCAAGCAGGATTTTGTTCATTCTCGGCTCATAGAATTCAAGATTTAGAAGGCATGTTGGAGACCATCTATTTCCACTCTCCAAAATTTCCTCTACAGCAACTTCAAATCATTATCCAGTCTGAGCTGAAGACTTCTAGTGATGGAGAACCCATTACTACCAAAAACAGCTCATTCTGTTGTTGCTGTTTGGTTTAGTTCTGTCCAGTTCTTCATGATCCCATTTGAGGTGTTCTTGGCAAAGATACTAGAGTGGTTTGCTATTTATAACACAGATGAAGAAACTGAGGCAAATAGGGTTAAATGACTTGCTAGTAAGTGTCTGAAGCCAGATTTGAACTCAGGAAGATGAGTCATGCTGGCTCCAGGCCCAGCACTATCCACAATGCCCCTGCAGCCTATTCTACTTTTGAACAATTCCAAATTTTAGGAAATTATTCCTTATATTGGGCTGAAATTTGTATTGCCTTCCTGTAGATTCTATGTATTGCTCATAATTTTACCTTCTTGGGCTAAGCAAAAAGGGTCAGAGATGCCTTTTGAGTATTTAAAAGCATCTAACAAGTCTTTATTTTTTTCTCCAACCTAAACATTTCCAGTTCCTTCAGTCATTCCTCATACAGCATGGTTTTAAGCCTCCTATCTCCACTAGTCATTCACTTCTGGACCAGCAGAAATATAATATATAATATTATAACTATAATATTATAATATATAATATATTAACTATGGAATATAATATAATATATTATATATAATATAATATAATAACTATGGAATTCTTTGCCATTGATCAAATCAAAATCAGAATTGAACTTTGTGAATCATCCATCATCCAGGCAAACCATGTAATCAAACTGGGGCAGATCTCAAGGGTTTCAACTGTTGAAGAAGACAGATGCCACTATTAACCCACTTTATTGTCTCTCCAAAGATGCTAACATGGTCTTTAGAGCAGTGCTTTGGGCACATGGTTACTACACAATCTCCTAATTCATTGCCTATTTTCATTAAGAGGCAGCATGGCACAATAAATATAGAACTGGACAGGAAGTGAGAATAACTTGTATTTAACTCTTGCCTCTGGCTCTTACTAGCTAGGGGGCCATAGGCAGCTAACTTAACTGGACCCTATCTATACTAGGGTCTCTGAAATAGGGACATCTCTGAAATGGGAATAATGAGATCTATTGTACCTATTGCATAAGTATATTGTGTTTCTCAAATGAGATGATATACATATGACCTTGAAATATTACATAAGTGTCAGCTATCATTCATTCAAGAGGCAATATGGTGTATTGCAGAAGTGTTGAGGGCAGCTAGGTGCTACAGTGGATTGAGTGCAGGGCCTGGAATCAAGGAGACTCATCTTCCTGAGTTCAAATTTGGCCTCAGACAAATCACTTAACCTTGTTTGCCTCAGTCTCCTCATCTACAAAATGAACTAGAGAAAGAAATGACAAACCCCTCTAATGTCTCTACCAAAAAAACCCCACAAAACCAAATAGGGTCATTAAGGAATGGATACAACTAAATAACCATAAAAAGTAAATGTCAAACACAAGGCCCATGCACCTGCAGCCTACAACACACCCTGGTACAGACCAAACGATTAAAATGTAATCGGAAAACATTTAACAAACTAAATAAAATGTGGGGAATATTACATTTTTAAATGAAGTTAATATGTGGCCTAAAGGGATCCTTATGTATAAATCAGTGACCCCTGTTTGTATTTGAATTTGACACCGTTGGCCTAGTGGATAGAGATCTGCTTTCAGTGTCAGTTCTACCCTTGACAAAAACTGGCCTCATGATCCTGGGCAATTCACTTAAACTCAAGATGACCCAGGCAAGTCTGTATGATTCCAGATCGCAAAGCAGTTACCTAGCTTCGCTGTTAAAGGGAATTTCCTTTTGGTAGTCCCCTATATGTATAAGTGTCATCCAAAAGAAATCTTGTCAATCCGTAGATGTATTAAATGAAATTCTGTATGGGATATTAGATATAGCATAAAATACACAAAATGACCTTGCTTTCTAGGTGTTCATATTCTTTCTAGATTTCTGGGGTTTTTTTTTTCCTTCATACAAGGAAGACCAGATTCAGTCTTTCTATTCTCATTCTCCCCACTTGAATTTACAAGTGGAGAAATTTTAACACAGAAGACATACTACTTATTTCTAATCTAGTTGGGGAGATGAAAAAACCCCCACAAAAAAGCAGTTGTGTACAAATACAGAAAATGAGTTAAAATTGAGTGGTACCATAAGAGTATAGCACTCCCTCTAGGTAGGTATGAGATTCACTTCCTGCTCCTCATTTAACTCAAGGAAAAGTTAAAATGGTCAAAAGATTTCATGAAGATCAGTTCTAAAACAAGCCTTGAAAAATAAGTAGAATTTCGAGTCTTAGAGATGAAAGAGACAGATAGAGAAATGATATTGCTGATTTGAACTGCCATTCAATTCTATTCCAGTTAGAGATAAAACAATGGAATGGGAGGAATAACAGGAATGGCTCATAGCATGGAGGTAGAAATCAATATGACATGCAGGTTAAGTCAATATCATTGGTTCCACATAGGATGCTGTAGGGACAGCAATTATAAAAGCTAAAATTTATATTACTCCTGAATGTTTAAAAAACACATTATATATTACAATATTTCTTACCTACAAGATCTCTGCAAGATGCAGGTATCATTATTCCAGGCAAATTATCATTTATAGATGAGGAAACAGGCTCGGAGTTTAAGTAACATGCTAATGTTCACATAGCTAATAAGAGTCAAAGGTATGGTTCAGATCAAATTCTCTCTCTTGACTCAAAGTCTAGGTTTTCATCGAGTCATTTTGTGAAGAGACAAAGGACTTGGATTAAAATTCTGTCTTCAACAAACAACCCATGATTCTAAGTAAGCTGCTTAAAATATCTGAACTTCAATAGTCTCATCTGTGAAACTGAGAGAATAGTAGTGAGAGAATAGTTTTCTTTCTTTCTTTTTTGGAGATAATCAAGGTTAAGTGACTTGCCCAGGGTCACACAGTAAGAATTAAGTGTCAAATGTCTGAGGCTGGATTTGAACTTGGATCCTCCAGGGCACTGCCTCACCCTCTACTGTATGTTGGCAAGGAAATAACTGTCAGCCTAAAAGCACTATATAAATGCAAATTATTATGTCATCATTTGTTTTCTTTTCACTTCATTTTAGGGGGATTTTGAATCTCCAGGAACAGAGGATGTTGGCTGCCAAATGCTTCCATGCTCTTAAGACTTAGGATGTAGTTGGTGGGAGGAGGCATCACTAGGAAAGTCAATATCTCATAAAGTAAATGGAGGGATTATCGAGTCAGTGAGCCCAAGGATTATCAGAATGAGTCTGGTCTACCAGTTAAGGTCCTAGTTGGTGGGTTTGGAGAATGAGGAAGGGAGCAGTTCAGGGTCGAGAAAATCAAGGTGCATAATCTCCCATATCTTCACAGTAGTGAAGGATTGCAAGAGTGAAACATTGCATATGTTGTCCAACCTTTTCGATATTTTGGTTAGTTTGGCTGAACCCTTTTTTTTAATTTGTTCTTTATTTTTTTTTGTTATAGAAGAGAAGAAAGGCAAGTGATGTTTTAGCAACTATAGGTGACATCAAGACAAAAATATACTTAAATTTATTTACAAAGAAAAGAAGTTGTAAACTGGTGGGGCTGGAGAGGAGGAAGAGGAGATTGGGGTCAAACAAGGATGACCAGGGTGAAAGAGCCAATTTTTAATCCTAGACTTTATGTCTTTCCTATCTTATTTGTTACTTTTCCCTTTACCAAAAGTTTCTTTGAGACTGAGAACCATCCTATTATTTGCCTTCCCTCTCCCTAGCCACACACAAATGCATCCACACACATCGACTGTCACTAACGCCCTTCTAAAATCAAAAAGGTCAAAGCACAAACTCTGTCTTGGCTACTCCGAGTGCACAGATTTATTTTTAGGTAACAAAGTCCCCTTCCTCCTCTGACTCAGGGCCACAGTGTCCAATATGCCCATGGGCTGAGCAGCAGGAACAAAGGCATCCTTCCTCTTGTCACATTTTCTAATCAAAGAGGTCCTTGTCATTAGTTTCCAAATGCTGCTTCTCTATTTTGCCTCTCTTTCATCAACAACACCCATTCCATGTGATTATTATGAGATGTTGGGCCTGGAAGGGGTCTTAAAAATGATCTAGACCAAACCTAGCATTTTATAGATGTCAATCCTGAGAACAAGAGAGGGCAAATGTCATAGAGCTTAGTGATGAAGTAGCTAGCAGGTGAACATAATCACTTTTCTAGTATGGTAGCTAGAGGTAAATTCTTGCTGGAATTCACAAGACCCAAGGAATTTATTTCTAGGGGCATCTGACCACCTCTTTAGGTGTTTGGGGTCCTCACTCTCATGTTCACTGGCTCATCCTTCCCACTCCAGATATTCCAGTGATGATTCTATTTTTGACTCTAGCCAAGGGTTCCCATTGAAACAGGGAATAAAACTGTATTAATTACATATGCATATTGATATATATCAATATATGTATGTTACCCGATATACATGCAAAAATTGGGTATAAGACATAGTTTATTCCTACACAGAGAAAGAAAGGCAAAGTGTGAAAGGTTCTTTAAAAACAGTGTTCTTCTATGCCCAATGGTCTGTAAAACTGTGCGTGCCCTTTGACCCAGCAATACCACTTCTAGGTCTGTATCTCAAAAATATCACACAAATGGGAAAAGAACCTACATATACAAAAATATTTACAGCAGCTCTTTTTGTGGTGGCAAAGAATTGGAAATTGAAGGGATGCCCATCAATTGAGGAATGGCTGAACAAAATGTGGTATATGAATGTGATGGAATATTATTGTTCCATAAGAAATAATGAGCAGGTAGATTTAAGAAAAACCTAGAAGGACTTACATGAATTGATACTCAGTGAAGCAAGGCAGAACCAGGAGAACATTGTACATAGTAACAACACTGGGCAATCACTAACATTGATAGACTTATTTCTTCTCAGCAATGCAAGGATCTAAGACAACTCCAACGGAATTGTGATGGAAAATGCTATCCACATCCAGAAAAAGAATTATGGAGTCTTAATGCAGATCAAAGCATACTATTTGCTCTCTATTTTTTTTGCTTCTTCTTTCTCATGGTTCCTCTCATTGGTACTAATTCTTCTTACAACATGACTAAGGTGAAAATATGTTTAATATAAAAATATATGTATATATAAATCAGATATATATTATATATATATGTGTGTGTATATATATCAGATTGCCTGCTATCTTGAGGAGGTGGAGGGGACAAGAGTTTAAAACTCAAAATCTTATGGAATTGAATGTTGAACACTAAAAATAAACTAACTTTTTTTAAAAACAGTGATTTTTAACAGAATTATTTAAACAGGGTTCACAAATTCAGTTTATGGTCAGGTTACAGTCTATTTGGAGGTATTATGTCTCATCAAGACATAAAATAGCTTGGAAATTTTTCGAATTAGCTACCTTAAATTTTACTATTGTCCTGGGCATCTACCAATGCTAAGGCACTGTTGAAAGTACTGAAATGCTCGATTCAGGTTCTCCTTCTTGCTTTCAGCCGCTGACTCTTGGGGGGATATTCTCTGCCAGGGCTGACTCAAGACAGTCCCCTGGTGATGCAAGATCATATTGGAACACAATGAGCCATGCATAGATCACTCAACACTTAGCAAAAGGAACTTTACTTAATTAAGGCAGAAAAAGACTATTCAACAAGGATGGACATTGAGAACCCTCAAGGTAATCCAACAGAGAGAAACTCCCTCACCTGGGTCAGTCATCATTTCCCACCAGCCAAGCATCAGAGAGTATCTGGAATTCTTCATGGCTTCTTTGTTCTCAGGAAACCAGTAAGCAATGTCAATAGCCTGAGCTTTTATTTCCTGGAACCAACAAAGACTCAAGGGTGATAATTATGTCTTTTGAGGAAAAAAATAAACCTAACTTGAATGGGAGAAGGGTTTGGTTATTGCCCCTACTCCAAGGATGACACTGATGTTCTCAGCTTCCTTTCCTGGATCCAGGTCAAGCCGCTTGATCATGAGTGCCCCTGTTGACACTATTCTGAGCTTTTTCACCCTCTATACTAATACTATTTCACTTGATGATCTAATTAGTTTTTATGGTTTCAATTATCCTCTCTTTGCAGATGATTCTTAGATCTATTTGTCCAGCCCTAAGCTCTCTCCTGACATCCCATCTCGCGTATCTAACTATCCATCATATATTTTGAGCTGAATATTTCATATACATCTTTAACCCAACTTATATAAAACAACTTAGAATCTTTCCCTCAAAACTCTCCCCTCTTGCAACTGGGAAATAAGACATACAGGCAATGGGGTATAGAAATCTATCTTGCCCTACAAGAAAATAGAGGGGAAGGGGATAAGAGAAGTGCGGTGTGTGATAGAAGGGAGGGCAAACTGGGGGAAGGGGTGATCAGACGGCATGCTACTGTCTTGGAGTAGGAGGAGGGAAGAGATGGGGAGAAATTTGGAACTGAAAATCTTGTGGAAATGAATGTTATAAACTAAAAATAAATTAAGGCAAAAAAACCTGTCCCCTCTTCCTAACTTTTCTATTACTATGAAGGATATCTGCATACTCCTAATAGCCCAGGCTCAAAATCTAAATGTCATTCCTGACTCTTCATTCTTTCTCATTCTGCCCTTGTATCCAATCAGATGCCAAGTCTTTTTGACTTTATATTCACATCTCTAACATATGCCCCCTTCTCACTTCTAATTTTTAAGTGACAAAACTGGATTTTGAACGCAGGTCACGGTGTCTCTTTCAAGGAACCAGGAGAAGGTCGGGAAGCAGAAAGAAGGATTTGAGGACTCTTGGGATTTAAAGATGAAGAACCTATGGCAGAGATGGGCACAGGAAGAGTTCAGGGCAAAGCTGGGACTACATTCCAGCTTGCTTGAATGTCTCAGTGTCTGTCCCAAATGCATATACTCTGCTCTCTTAGACTATGCCTAGACCAGATTCATTTAGGAATTTTGCAAAATCAGTTGTTTATAAGGAATTTCCTTTACCGATGGAGGTTTGTACATTGTGGTGCAGTGGATAGAGCACCAGTGCAGGAGACAGGAGGATCTGAATTCAAATCTCAACTCAGACGCTTGACATTCACTAGCTGTGTGATCTTGGGCAAGTCACTTAACCTCAATTGCCTCATCGTGGGTCATCTCCAGTCATCCTGATGAATATCTGATCAGTGGATTCAGATGGTTCTGGAGGAGAAGTGAGGCTGGTGACCTGCACAGCCCTCCCTCACTCAAAACAAAGTCAAATGCAGTCATATCATTATTCTCTGATGGCTTGGTCTTCTTCAGCAGCGAAGGATGAATGCACACACACATAGTCCTAGAGCACTGAGAAATTTGGTAACTTACCCAGGTCCACCCAGACCTGTGTCAGAGACTGGATTCAGAGGTGGAAAAGACATTAGGATTCATCTAGTCTAACTCTTTAGTATAAAGAAAGAAATAGAAAAATAAAGGTGCAATGCAATGCCCAAAGTCACCCAGCTGGTAAGAAGCAAAGGCGTAAGTTGAACTCAGACCTTCTCATTCAGATCCAGTGTTCATTCCACTACACCAGAGTTTTCCAAACTGAAAAGCTAAGGTGAGGAGAGGAAGGGGATATGTGACCCTCTCACAAGTGATAGAAAGCAATAGCCAAAATGATTGGATTCCATTTTAGTCCAATTTGTTGTGATGAAAACAAAGTTCAAACCCACGTAAACAGAAATTAGACTAACAAGGAATTCACTCCAATTGTGAATGTAACATAGTATAAACAAAGTAAAATATGAGTTGACACATGTGAAACTTCAATGAAGGTCTTACGTGCCTCTGTCACTGTCGGTCAGTGTAAGCTTGGGGCAGAGATGAATTGTGTCAACATGCTGCTGGCTGCATTCACTGCAAGGAGAAGGAGAAGTATATGCTCAGCTCTATGGGCAGAGGAAATTTCCTCACTCAGAAACTCCTGTACCAACAGTAGTTGCCATACTGGGGAGATCAAATGAAGCTCCTCTGAGCCAGTGTCTTCCTGACTTAACTTTCTCAATGAGAAACCTCTGATGTTTAAAACTTACCTTATCCTTTCCAACCCTCAGAGAAACTAAGAAGAAAAGAGAAGAAAAAGGGTAACTAACCCAAAGTGCACGATGCTGTAGTTTACTGTGGGAAAACTTCTGGGTTTTTTCTTTGTATTAGTTTTTATATATTGTTGTCTTGAGGTGAGGCCAACAGGATTAAGTGCTAGCAGAGCCACATAGTTAGTAGGTGTCTAAGGTCACATTTGAACTCAGATCCTCCTATCTCCAGGGCTAGCTGCTCCTTTTTTTTTATTTTGGAGGGGGAGGGAGGGCTTTACATGAGGTTTTTTATTATTTTCATTATTATATGGCCATTCATGGTGAAGTACTGTCTATGAATTCCTATGTACCATGAATTGGGAATTTTACTGAGGGAGTGAATCTTGTTCATGAAGGCTCAACAGGAACACAGATGAGAAGGGTTTCATATTTTTGGAAGTTTGGGAGTATATTTCAGATCATCTCAGAACCCAGGAGGCAACTATTTGGCAGGCACTGCAAAGCAATCCAGGTCTGAGAAGGGGAGACAGGCCACTCAGGGTAGCAAGAGCTCCATCTGGAGGCCGAATGATATAGCACACCCACCTCACCTGGCTAAGTAATCAATGGATCCCAGAACAGTCTCTCTTGCTTTCTGTAATGGGCCAGGATGAGTATGCTTCCACATGCATCTCTAGCATGTTCACCACCCATCATATTGGCAAATGGCATCTATGTTATTTACGTAAGTAGGAACTATGTCCCGACATCACTGTAGGATAGATAGTGGGGAGAAACAACTGACCTTGTAAAATCCCTAGATGAATCTGGTATATGCATTTGGAACAGACACTGTCCCAAAGCAAGCTGGGGTGTGGACACAGTTCAGTCCAAACTCTTCCCGTGACACTGGACAGCTCCCCTGCCCCATCTTTGCCTCGGGATCTTTAAATCTCAAGAGAATCCTCTTCCTTCTTCCCAACCTTTTCCCAGTTCCTTCAAGGAGATACTGTGATATCTGGTTCTAGATTGAGTCAGGTGACCTGTGTTAAAAACCCAGCTCTGCCACTTAAAATCTATATGACCTTGAGCAAGGCATTAACTTCTCTGTGCCCTGATTTTCTCATCTGTGAAATGAAGTGGTTGAATTAGATAATCTATAAGGTCCTTTCCAACTTTATATCTATGTTCCTAGGAAAAGAGCAACTGATTAGAGTCTGAAGACTTGAGTTCAAATTCTGATTCTGATCCTTTCTACCTACCTGACCTTAGGCAAGTAATTTCACTTACCTAGGCCTCAGTTTTCTCACCTGTAAAAGTAGGCAGTTACACTAGATAGCCTCTGAGGTCCCCTCTGTCTCTATATCTATGATCTAATAAGTAGTCTATGGTCAGGCAGGAAAAGAAAAATGTTCCTTCTGTCTGTCTCTAACTGTGAGTTAGAAACAATCCTGCAGTGAAGAGGTAAGAAGAAAAGATGCCACATGGAGAAGTTGAATCTATTTACTAATAGGAATGTGTCTTCATAATTATCCTCATCAGCAAAGGTTTTCCTGACTCCAAACTTCCTCTGAATGTACAAGCCTACTTTTAGATATCACATTTCACCAGTTTTGCTAGATAGAAGCAAGACAAAACTCCATCCCCTCTGAAAAAATAAAAGCGTGCAGTAAAGTGCAACCAAATTTAACATGTAAATAATGAAGAACTCCAGAGAAGAGGAGTAAAGAATGCCATTAGGGAATTGTCTGTGTTGTCAGAAGAGAATATGAACTGGTCTTATGGGATGCTTGATGGACAGCCAGATGAAGATGTCCAGCATGTTGAGTGGACTCCCCTGTGCTGAACTCCCGAGTGAACACAGACAAAAATTGCACTGTATAGTTTCTGATCTGTGTGGGTGGAGGGAACTCCTCAAATCAGTGAAACATCACATCAGTTTGAATGTTTGAGTGATTATCATCACAGAGGAGTTGTGGCAGAGAACTGAGTTCATGATCATGAGTCCAATCCAAAAAATAAAAGCAACATTATAAACCTTAAGCTATATACAAAGCATATACACAGTTAATAAAAAGCCAAAATAAGTGCTACATAAATGTCCATCAGTCAGTGAATCAGCTAGCATTTAGCAAATGTCAGTTATTCTTATTCTTATGACAGGATCATAGTCTTTAGAACTCCAAAGCCCCGAAGATCATCTATTTTAATACCTTTCTTTTATATTAGAGAAAACAGTCTAAGAAAAGGGAAGTGATTTGCCCAAGGTAAGGCAAATAGAAAGTAGGGAAACCAGGTCACTGGGGAATTTCCAAAGGTTGTAACAACTGACTCCCTCTTCCTCAAAAGACAGGTTTAAAAAAAAAAAGTAGGTTCTTGGAGGTTCTACAAGAAGGTTGGTTTTCTTACATTGGCACCAGGGTACCAGATGTACTAAAGAACAAGAAGGCTTAGAAACCCAGAAGCCCAGCCAGCAATAGACCACCCAGCTCCTTTGGGTCAAAGGGAACTCCAAGACTCCAAACATGGAGGCTTTCACACTCCCTTAGCTATGGAGGGTGGTGACTCCTTCCCATTTTAACGGTGTCATGTACACATTGCTGTGGGGATCTCTTGTTGAGCCTCTCTAGGCCCTGATGACAGATTGGCACAGGTCTAAACTTGAAGTGTTTCCAGTTTCATAAAAGCTGCCCAAGATTTTGTTCTATTGGCATGATATTCTGGAATCCAGGGTCAGTTTGACGCAATACTGAGCTGGAAGAAGACGAGTGGGGGCTAAATGTAAGTGGGCCAAAAAAGCCCTGCTGTGAAGTTAGGCACAAAGCCTTGTAATATGACACATAGCCAGGAGGTGGTGCCAGGGACACACATTTGAATGACATTATTCTGGATGGAGGGGAAATTTTCAGAAGTCATTCTCTTTTAAAATTTTCCTATCAACCAGAAGGATGTTTCACAAGCAAAGCCAAGATCTGCTGACATCTCCACGGGAAAAGCAATGGGAAGATGGTTAGGTAGGACAGACAATTTCGATCTACGAAAAGGATTCACAGAAGCAATATACCTTTGTACATGCTGTGTCTCCTATTGTATACAGAATACCTCTTCCTCACCTCTGCTCCCAGAATTTCTGATTTCAAACCCCCTTCCCATCTCCCCAAAGCCACCCACCTCCACGGGAATACTTTCTTCCTTTTGAAATTGTTTTTGATTGCTTTGGGTCCATTTCATATTTTGTCATTTGTGTATATGTACCCCTCCAGCTTCCCAATGCTTTTAAACTACTTGAGGGAACGGAAAGTAACTTTGTACTCCCAGATCTAGGATATAGTAGCATTTAATGTTTGCTGAATTGAATTGAGTCTCAGAGTTAGAAGGGAGATCAGAAGCTATCTAGTGTAACCTCTACCCTAAGAATTCCAGCTATGACAAGATCAGGAAGCATTCCTCTAGTCTTCCATGGAAGATTTGAACGAGAAGAAAGCTACTATCTCACAGAGAATTTCAGTTGTTCCACTTTGGGATAGCTCTAATTGCTGGAGGTAGGTTTGGGCTTTTTCCTCCATTACATTAAAGCAAAATTTGCCTCGCTGCAATTTCCAGTTCAAGTTCCTTGAGCTGCCCTCTGGGGACAGGCAAATAAATTTAATCACTCTTTCACATGACACTATTTCAAATACTTGAAGACAGCTATCACCCTCCCTCCTCTGCCCTTCTCACTCTTCCAAACTTTCACTAAGCTAAATATTCTCAGTTCCTTCAAGAGGTGCTTGCTGAAAGATCTCCAGTAAGTACCTATACCAAAGCCTCACTCCTTAAGAGATTCTCTAGCTTATTATTGTGCTACCTGAAATAGAGTGCCTGGACCTGAGCACAGTGCTTTGGATTTGGTCTGAAAAGAGTAAAATATTGCATCTATCATTTTCCTGATATTAGAAACTATATCTGTAGAAATGCAATATAAGACTACATTTTGGGAGGCTAGAATGGGGTATCTTATCATACTGTTAACTCATATCAAGCTTGCAGTCCCCAAAAACACCCAGATATTTTTCAGACTGTCACCTAGTTATGATTTTCTCATTTTGTGAATGTATGCCTTGGAATACCATGGAAAAAGGACCGGATTTGGAGTCAGACAACATGGGTTCAAATATTTGTGACTATAGAGAAATCAGTTCACTTTTCTAGGCCTCCATTTACTCATCTGAAAAATGAGAGCACTGAACTATATGACTTCTAAGGTCCCTTCTAGTCTTAAATCTATGACTTTATGTCAAGATGATTTTTTGAGCACAAGTTCAAGCATAAGACTTGATGTCAAGTTCTATTAAATTTAATCTGAATGGATTTGGGCCAATATTTTATCCTGTTGAGATCTTTTTGGATCCTGATCATATTCTCCAACATGTTAGCTATCTCTCCTTCTCTGAGTCATCTGTTAATTTAATAAAGATGCCATCTGTGCTTTCATTGATAAAAATGTTAAATAACACAGGACCAAGACAATTTTCTGGGGAATTCCACTAGAGAATTCCCTCTAACATGACAATGTCCCTTTTTTTGTCATTCATCCAGTTCTGATGCCACCAAACCATCCTACTCTCTAACCCTCATACCTTAATTTTGTCAAAAAGCATAACATGAGAGTCTTTGCCAAAGAAAATAGCCATCATGTAGGAAGAAGAAAGACCCTGAGAAGTTCGTAGAAGACAAAATCCAAGAAAGAAGTCATCAAGAAAAGGGATAGCTTTGGTTACTTAGACATGGATGTACAAAAATCTATAACAAGCATGGTGATTTAGATATCTTAATTCAAGGAGACAAATATGACTTTAAGATATCACTAATACATGGTGGTTTGGGGCTCATGACTGAAATATGGACCTAGAAGGCAATACCTTCTAAAAATGTAAGAGGAGAATAAATGGAGTGGGGAGGAAGAGGAGTTGCTTTGTCTCGTTAGGAGACATTCATGGAAGGCAATCCCAGAACCATGGTGGAAAAGTGTGGCAGAGAACATTTAGGTGAAGAGAAATATAGTAGAAAGGGTATCATAATATACTATTGACAACCTGAACAGAAAGCTGAAATAGAAAGAGTTTGCAAGAGTAGCACTAAGGAATTTACACATTCCAAATATGTGCTGCAATCCCACTAGGCATGGATCTTTGACACACTGTCAAAAAAAAGGCAGCTAACAATTTTTCTTACCTTAATCCTTATCCTTCAAAAGGTGGAGGCAGCAACAAGGAAATATCCTATACCAGATTTGATTCTCACCAACTAGAAGGAACTGGTTGTTGGGGTAGAAATTATAGAAACATTGTAGGTTAGAGGAAGATGGTGACCACTTTGTTTTAGAATCTTTGCTAGAAAAGGAAGGCAAAACCAGAGATAGTCTGAAATAAAACTGTCATTTTGGAAGATCAGGTTTTAAAGTATTTAGAAAAGGGAGGTAAGATCCAAAAAACTGTAATTTTACAAGTGATCAGCCCAAGGAAAGAGAGAGAGAGTACTAGTTTTGAGTCAGGAAGATAATGCGCTGAATTACCATCTCAGACACCTACTATCACTCAACCTATCTGAACTTCAGGTTTCTCACTTATTAAAAAAAAGTGCTGAATCCAAAGACCTCCAAGATCTACTCCAGCTCAAAAGCCTATGGTGCTATGATCAGATTCTGAAGAGAAAAATAAGTAATGTTGTGCGATGAAAAAGAGGGAGGTGGTCTCCAAAGAGACCAGTCTTGATATATAAGAAATTCTGCTCTAATTCTATGTTTTTTAAACAATTCAATCCTCATTAGTCTGAAGAACATTCTGTTACAAAAAAAACAGAAGTAAAATAAAAGATGTGAAATAATTCTGCCTTGTCACTATCAGAATCCTTATCCAGAATGATCACTAGTTCCATATCTTCATTGATTCTCATCTTACCCCTAACACTTCTCACAAAGTCTTTTCTATTATCCCTAGCATTCATGACCAGAATCAGCTCATCTCAAGCTATGAGTTTAAAGTCTATTTCATCAGCTAGGTACTATTCTAATAGAACAGTCCTCCATCACCTGCCTTTCTTTCCCTCTCTCACATAACATTTTTTTAATCATATATATGTCATTCTTTTTGGACAATTTTTGCTTTATTTGTCTATGAAAATTATTTCTCTTAGTGTGTCTTTGGAATTTATTTCTTGATAGCTTTCAATCCCTGATGGGGTAACTTCCCCTGCATAATTTTATTCGTTGTTTCCCACTTCCCCTCTGCTCTCTGAAATCTTTTCCCCAAAAAATTCAATGTATAAGTAGGACTTTCCTCTCCATTTATAACACTGATTCTAATATAAAATAATCATAAAAGTCTTTGTTGTTTCTACATCAGTAAAATTGGTCAGAAAAGAGGCCAGAATAGAGAGTCCTTTGCTGCTTCCTCTATATTTTGAAGAATAAGTATGTCTGTACATAGTACTTTCAAAAATTAATTTTAAAATTCAGTTATTTGCAACAAACATATTATGAACCTACCACATACAACACCCTATATTAGGCAATGAGGACACAAAAGCAAAAATTAAAAACATTATCTACCCCCAAAATGCTTGCATTTGACTGAGGGGTGAACTTAACATGTAATAGCTTTTTATTTCTTTGCCTCTGGGCAGGGCTCTCCTGATATAGTGGCAGGAAAAGGATCGTAATCAATCAACTGAAAAGCGCGTATTAGCTACCTATTATGTGCCAAGAAAAGACAAAAATGAAAATTACCAACTTCAATGGGCTTATATTCTACTGGAGAAGAGGTGTGTGTGTGTGTGTGTGTGTGTGTGTGTGTGTGTGTGTGTGTGTAATATATACAAGTTTATGTATGTGTGTGTGTATATATATATATATATATATATATACACACACACACATATATACACACAAACAAAAATGATCCCCTCAGTTCCTCATCTGTAAAACGAGCTGGAAAATGAAATGGTCAGTATCTTTACCAAGAAAACACCAAAAACGGTAATGGAGAATCAGATGCAATTGAAACAAATCAACAGAACGATGAGGGTGGGGCAGGGGTGTCACTAGAAACTGTGAGAGGGAAAGGAATTGGAATCAGGAGAGGTTTTATGTAGATGGTAGCATTTGAATAGAGCTTCGAAGGATACCAGGGATTCTAAGAGGCAAAGGAAAGGAGAGAGTGCATTCCAGGCATGAGGACAATGGTGCAGGCACCATTCCAGGCACCTGTGCGTTGGTGCTCTATGTGAGAAGTAGCAGCAAGGTTATTTGGCTGGATCACAGATTCCATAAAATGGCCTAAAGAATAATAAGACTGGAAAGCTGGAGTGAAGCCAGCTATTGAAAAGCTTTAAATGTCATACAGAGGGGTTTATAGTTAATCTGAAAGGAAGTAGGGATCCATTACACTGTCATAATAGCAACAATTATATATGTGTGTATGTAACACACATACATACATATGTGTATATGTATATATGCATACATATACATATATGTGTGTACATACACATATATACATATGTGTATATGTATATATTTGTGTACATATACATATATGTGTGTACATACACATATATGCATATATGTGTATGTGTATACTATATTTTATTTCTATAACACTGAATCGTTTACAAAGAATGAAGTGATATTGAGTCTGATCCCATCATTTTTATATGGGGAAGCTGATGTCCAGAGGGACAGAATGACAACTAGTTAGTGAGAAAACCAAACTCAGAGATAAGGAATACCAGTTCCTTCCTTCATCAGCCCTAGATGGGCTTCCCTGAATCAATCAGGTCATGGCAATGGTAGGGCCCTTGTGGAAGTCCCTGAAGACCCAAAATTCTATTACTGAGTTCAGTAAAGCTTTATCTGACTTCTTCTCTCACACTGTATTCCATGACATTTTTCTCAGGCTTCAAGTGTCTGCAAACTTTGCCAAATAATGTTTAATAGTAGCACTGTTGTTTCTATGGACAGAAAGAATTTTTTAAAAACCACACAGGACAAGGCTAGAGGGAAAAATCAGCCCACTGTGAAGCACAAGTGTGGGATCTGGGGTTAGTGTGGCCATCACACCATATAATTTTCCATGAGTTTGATTTATCCCAAATTTCTTCAATCTCCACTGAAAGTCTTTAAGACTCCTCCAAAGGCCACTTTGTCCTTCCTTTTGTCTCTGATCAATAATTCCAAATTCATTCCAGGCATATTAGGGTTGATTAGGGAGTAGGGAGAAAAGAAAGAGATCATGATCCTTCTAAAGGAGTCTCATCTCTTAGGAAAGAAAGCCTTCAAGTCCTCTGATGCCTTAGCTAGTAAAGTCAATTAATATGACAATATTAATAATTATAATAAATAATAGCTAGTATTTATATGCTTATCACACTTTAAGAATTACAAAGTTTTTATACCCATTACCCCATTTAATATATATATTAATATAGTCCTAAGTATCTGCATTGATGTTTAGGGATCTCAAGGTGTCTACAAATGATACATAATACAGGTAGCACTAAGAGGCTAGAAATATTGTGGGTCAGAAGAGTGGCCAAACACTTAGAATGAGGGGAGACTCTGTGACAGGCCTTGGGAACACCTTAGCATGACCCTGGTTCAGTACATCCTGTACTGCTACCAGCTTGCTCAGAAAAGGCTGTTCTAAAATTGGATTGTCTTCCCTTGGGAAATCTGAGAATTTGAAACTCCTTCCCAACAGCCTGAGGAAGACAGGCTTCTTGGGAGGAGCTAGGGTAGAGCAGGAGGATAAGGAAACATAAGAGCATTGTTGCCTTCTGTAATGGATGAGTTTTTCCACAAGGCTTGGCTAAAAGGCTGTCTAGGATTCTAGGCAGCATCTTCTTTTTGGGAAATCAGTAGTTGGTTATGAGGACTTCTGGGCTCAGCAGCCAATTTTGTCTAATCTCCTAACAGTGTTATTGTCTGGCTCTTATATAACATGTATATTTTTTTCAATTTCAAAATTCATTCTTTCAGTCAACAAATACCTCACAGGTACCTCCAAGACTTCAGTAGGACTTAATACAAAGACACACAAGATACATGTCTTATCTTCAAGGAAGCAGTAGGGAATACAAGGAAAAGACAGTGAACTTGAAATCCCAGGACCTAAGTTCAAATTTTGACCAACTCTCTCTGTGTCTATATAAGTTTCTGAACCTCTCAGATACATTTTCACCATATCTAAACAGAGGATTGAACTAGGCAGCCTCAAAAGTCCCTTCCCCTTCGCATCTGAGATCCTGAGCTCACATAGTAGGCAATTAGGCTTTCACATTTGCTATATATGTAAAATATTCCTGTGGAATAGAGAGAATTCTTCCTATTTCATATAAATGATAAGGAAAAGGCAGTTTTGCATGGTGGGTAGAGAATTGGCTTGCCAATCAGAAAGTCCTGGTTGCAGATCTCATCTTTAATACATTCTCAAGTCACTCAGCCCAAGTCACTCAATCTTTCATTGTCCCAAACAACTCTTGAGAATCATAAATTACAACAGAAAGGATGGAATTTCCTCACTGGGGAGTTCTCTATAGCAGTGAAATCACAGGTACAATCCAAAAAAATTTAAAGATAAATCATATAGTACTTATAAAGTTCACAAAAGCAATTCCCACATGACAACCCTGTGACATTGTAGTGCAATCCCCATTTTACAGATGAGGAAACTGAGCTCTGGAGGTGAAATAATTTGCTCAAAAGCACACAGTTAGTATCTAAACCATTTTTTGAGGTCTTCTAACTAAAGTCCATCTCTGCTCCACTATATCACACTGATTCTTATAAGTGATGTCAGAGAAAGAAAGTTATTGGGAAATCTAAAACATGGTGCCTTTCATTATTATTTCCTTTGTGTTCACATTATGTGGAAAAGATTTATAAAGAAGATGATATTCAGAATAAAACAAGAGGAAATGAGCTAAACTTATAGTTTGATAAATTGAGTTTAGGGAAAAAAAACCTATCTAAACACAGAACTGTAAGTGTGAAGGCACTTTTTCTTTTTTCCAAATAACTTCTAAATGCATAAGTCTTATTCTATCATGAAGTGAGAAATTAATGGTAATGGATGAGATGATCTCGCATTTCAGACTCTTGATCCTATAATAATATAGCAGTGATATGGTTGATGTGGTGCTATAGTGTCTGGGTAGGCAGAACTGTTATTTCCTTTTACTTGCCCCACCTTTGTGAGGGTAGGGTTGCTTTATCATTAAGGTAGCAACTGCCTCATGGAGGTGGTTTAAGTAAGCCCAAGAGAAAGGGAACAAACATGGTGAAGGGCCCCACTTCAAATACCAATCTAGCTAGTAATTAGTCCACTGCCAAACTTGGTTGATTCATTGCCTAGAGCAAGGGTCCTTTATCTTTTTTGGTGTCATTGGTGTTTTGGGCTATCTGGTGAAGCTTTTGGACCCCCTTCTCAGAATACAGTTTTTAAATAATTGAAGGAAATGCTAAATTTCAATAAGAGGTTAGTGAAAATAAAGATGAAATTTTATTTTCCCATCCAAGTTCATAGACCTCTTGAAATTTATCTATGAACTTTCAAGGTCCATGAATCCCTTAGTCTGAAGAGCTCTGGATATGTATATACTCTTACTGAGTTTGTAAGTTGTAGAAATGAAACATTAAAACTTTTTTTTAAGTTCTGAGACCCCACTCAACTGGTGAATCATTGGCAAAAACAAAACGAATAAACAAAACCACAGTTTTAAATCTCTCTTTTCTACCACTTTTCCTTAACCTCTCCTCTTTACTGAATCTGAGCTAGGAAAGCATAAATTATTAATGAAACCATTATCACAGATGCCAGATTAAGGGACAAAATAAACAGAAAGGTAAATAAACTTGTAGGAATAGATTTTTCCCCACAGTGAGGGGAAAAGACATTCACTTCAGTCCTCTCCTGGGAGAGAGCAAAAGAACCTAAGGAGAGAAGGGAAAGCAGACCTTAGCATGTGCAGTCTAGAAGGGCTTCGGCCGCACCGCGTCCATACAGGCATGCCTCATGTGTGATCCATGCACATTTGTAAATCTGACACAGATTTCCTGTTTCCAGTCCCTCGCTCCTGTTGTTTTCACTCTCCTATTACTTCGTGCTCTACCTCCTCTACCTGTGCACACTTTTCCTGTTGCTGGTTCATGGCTTCCATGTACTCCTATTTTCCCTTCCCTGCAGTCCTTGGAATGGGACAGACTTACATGCACTGATGCAAAGTGAAGTGAACAGAACCAGGAAAACACTGTACACAGTAGTAGCAATATTGTGCAATGATCAAATACGATTGACTTAGTTCTTCTCAGCAATATAATGATTCAAGACAAGTCAAAAAGACTCATAATAGAAAATGCTATCCACATCCAGAGAAAGACCTGATGGAATCTGAATGCAGATTGAAGTATACTATTTTCACTTTATTTTTCTGGGAGTTTTTCCTTTTGTTCTATGTCTTCTTTTACAATATGACTAATATGGAAATATATTTTACATGATTGCACAAATATAACCTATGTCAAATTGCTTATCATTTTAGAGAGGGAGAAGCAGAGGGGGAGAAAGAAAATTTAGAGTTCAAAATTTTATATAAAAATAAATGCTGAAAATTGTCTTTATATGTAATTGAAAAAAAATAAAATACTATTTAAAAGAAGAAGAAAAAAGAACGAGACAGCCTAGCTTATCAGTCAAAATTAGACTTAATCAGTAAGTAGTAGATCAGGGCAAACTCCCTAAAGGATCAAGAAAGGTAACATTGGACTTCTGAGTCATTTTGGTAACTCCCTAATCTAGGAATTCTCATTATCATTTCCTGACTCAAAAGAACTCTGTTTTACTCAAGTCTCTCATACATTTTTTTGAGGATTAACATTAACCATTGGTTGTCCAGAAGTAGGTGGTCATTTGTTTTCAACATCTGCTGAAGAGCAATCAATAAAAAATTTTATTTGACTACAATAAAAAGATTTAAATTACATTAATTTCTAAGTGCCTCAGGAGCCAAGACCATGTCACACATCATCTATATTTTTTTTTAATTCCTCATATCCAAATCAATACAGGGTCTATAGGTTCTCAATAAATAATTAATGCTTGATTATTCATCATTAGGAATCCCTTAAAAGATAGGGCTTATTGAAACCTCAAATCAGAAACCAGTCAAGGTTGTGGAATCAATAGCCACAGGAGCCTTTAAAAACAGAATCAGGGGTTATTAGATCAAAAGGTTGAACAAAATCACCAGATCATAGTCTTAGAGTTGAAATAAAAGTTTAAAAAAATTAAAAATTATCTTTAATTAATGTTGGGGATAGGGGGAAGCATGCAGGGAAAGAGATGAATCCTTAATGAAATACAGAATTTCCAAGCATACTTGATGAAAATATTTGAGCTCTAGGAAAACTTTGAAATACAAGCACAGGTATCAAAAAAAAAAAAAAAAAAGAAAAACGTAAACCTGAGTAAATATCATAAAGGACTAAATAAGAATGAACTGTTTCTATTCTAATACTAAGATAGGAGTCTCTTTGAACTCTATAATCCTCGAAGTTATAGAGAAAATCTAATAAGTCAAAGATCTGAGAATGGTTTTGTTGTTCTGGGAAAAGAAATTGAGGCAGCTATGGGGCACAGTGAATAGTGTACCAGCCCTGGAGTCAGGAGGACCTGAGTTCAAATCCGAACTCAGATACTTGACACTTAACAGCTGTGTGACTCTGGGCAAGTCATTTGCCCCCAATTACCTTGCCTTTCCCCCTCCAAAAATAAAGAAATGTACTGGAAAGAGGGGTGAGTACAAGTGGGAAAAATTATCTCACATGATTGTGGTATGTAAGTAGAGAACAAACAAGGAAAAAAATAGGCAGTTTTTAAAAAGCAGAAAAACCAAGGAAGAGGGGCAGGGAGAGAAAAAATAAAATATAGAAAAAAGGGCCCAGAATTTTCAAACAGGGCAAACCTGAAGGAGGTCACAGAATGAAAGCAATTTCTTTGCTTAGTAATTGTTTGGTAATTCTTTTGATTTGACCTTGTTAATGGCTAATAGTTTTAGCAAAGATTTTATTCCTCATTTTATAATATATATTTCATTAATCATTTTAATTATAATTTGTTAGTCATAATGAAATAATTAAAAGGTCAGCTCATAAAAACAATAATAATTGTGTTAAAAAGAATAATTCTGATATGGCACACCAACCTTTATGGAATGTATCAAAAATAGTGCTTATAGATACATATAAGGGATATGTATAGCCCTTAAAACTTATATTAACACAAGGAAAAAAAACAGAAAAATCTAATGAGCAGATCATGCTATTAGAAAATATTAAAAAACACACAAATCAGTAATTCTAAGAAAACACAAAGGAAGAGACCTGCTCACAATTTATATAATTTTAAACTTTTTTAAAGAAGTATTGTCATCCTATCTCTGTGTTTTTATTTTTCAGATGATTCTTGAATGATGACATATTGGACGTTACATATCTGTTAGATACTGATGAACTACTTCTCTGAAACTTAAACAAAAAAACTTGCCCTTCGTTGCACAATAACTATCTGAACCAGACAATGACTCAGAAACTGACATTCCAAAGAAGAAGACTGTATACTGTAACTTAGAAGCCAATTCAAATAAGGAAAGACTGAACCCAGAGGCAGCACTTTCCCTGCCTAGAGCTTTCACTGTAACATACAAACAAATGGATGAACGAATGAATGAGTTTTAAAAAACTACTTGTAGACTATGTATCACCAGCCATTCTGGGCCCTCCATAAATTCAGGTTTGGGATCACAGGACCATAACTCTGTAGAGCACTGTAATCACTTCATACTAGAAACCTGTTTAAGTACAAGAGCAAACAGGGCAGCTGGTCACAAGAGATTTAGGGCTGTTCTACCAAGGGC
Source organism: Bettongia penicillata ogilbyi (assembly GCA_023548195.1). Classification (NCBI taxonomy): domain Eukaryota; kingdom Metazoa; phylum Chordata; class Mammalia; order Diprotodontia; family Potoroidae; genus Bettongia; species Bettongia penicillata. The sequence continues at coordinate 3,131,571 of JAJHZJ010000169.1, read as the reverse complement.
AAGAATAATTCATATTTTTTAGGGGAAACTGGAAAGTCACTCATATAATAAAATGGCAATGCTAACTCCATGTAATGTGCACCATCTTTAGAATTAAAATGCTGATTAATACGTGATTACTGTACATTTTCAGTATTCTTTTATTTTAGTATTTTATTGTTTATGTTTCCTTTTGTTCTAGTATTTTACATGTACTGTACATATATTTTTCTTAACCGAATAATTTTGTTACTTTTTGTACAGACATAGCTACTCCTGCATGGTCTGCTATTCTAATATTACTACTAATGTTATTGCTTTGCTATTATGCATATTTGCCTGTGGTCTATGGATATGTGTAGAATACTATGACGTGTTTGTCCTCTATGTAATTTAAGCTATAGTCACAGCTTAAACCTATTAAAGAACACTTTACACTGTGCAATATCTATTTCATACATCAGCTATCAATAGCACCTTGAAAAGAATTCCTGGGATACTGGCTTAATCAGCCTTCTTATGTGAAGCACTAACATTATTTCAATGGTGTGATTTGTAATTTCAGGTGTCATGTATACTGCAGATGATTTTCCAAGGTCTTGGAAAGTTTCTGACTCTAAAGAGGAATATAGAAAGATTTCAGAGACCAATTGTCGCCTGGTAGACATAAATTCTCTAATGTTGAAGCTGAATTGATTGTGATTGAAGGGTTTGGGTCACTTTACTGGAACTGTTTGCTGCGATAAGGGAAGACACCCTCAGGAAACCTCTTACTCTACTGTCTTCCCAGAATTTCCTTGCTGATAATTTAAGATAGCCAATAACTTATACATGAAAAACATCTCAATGTAATGGAGAATCCCATGCAGCATGCTCTGTGGAAATTGCTATGCAAACTGAAGAGAGGACATTTATTTTGTTTTGCAGACATGGCACAGCCGCTCCTGAATGTGCCTTGTCTGTCGTCATGACTAAACCAATTGAGTCAGGAAGATTTTTTCCTTCTCTCCCACCCTCAGTAGGCTATATAAAGTATCTAATATAAAAGTTCCTCTCTCCTCTGAGCACCAGCTCTTCCATCAACTCCCAGTATAGAAGAGTTGTCACCCCCGCCCATCCACAACAGTGACAGTCACTACAACTTGAGTATGTTGTAGTAAAAGCATATACCTGCCTAGGAGAGCATAGGGCTGGTCCTCAAATTCCTGGGCTGCCTCTTTTATTTTGTATTACTTTTCTTGAGCCTACATAACCTAACAGTAGAGAATGGGACATTTCCAGATTTGGCAGCTTCTTCATGAGTGTGAGGGGTCAAGAGTTCTTGGGTTAGTTATAGCTTTGCAAGGGGAACTGTTTCCTAAAACTATAGTGTATCTGGCAGAAGATGAACACCTATAGTATTGTCTTGGACCTGAAAGGTCCTATGCTCAGCTTCCCATAAGATGCAGACTTTGTTTCTTTGACAGTATAGTTTTGAAGAGGATATGAAATGCATGTTTCAAAACCCAACAAACTTGCTTCTATATCCCAGGACGATATAGTAGTTGTGCTGAGTTATTGTATTTTTTAAAACAATTTTTGGCTAATGGCCTTCATGAACCTTTTCGTGGCAAAGAAAATAAATAGTTATACTTGAAATCTACTGTATACACTGAATCTCTTTACTAAAATGTATCCTTTTTAGCTATGTTTGGGATCATTCTACACAAAAGCTACACTTAAGTTTTGTTTCCTCAAATTTTTATTTCAGGGAAATAATGAACCACAGAATAAGAGAAAAAAGACTTGATTTTTTTTTCTGAGGTAAGCCTCCAGCAGGGCTAAAACTGGCCAAAGTGAGTTCAGAGCCATGACTCATGGTAAGGAGCTTCTCTGATTCCTTTCCTCCAGGCCATAGCTGTCACCTGTATTAGATAACTGCATAGTGAACATGACAAATTGTTAGAGAGGTCAAAATTCATACAAAGCTAGGAAGAACAAAAATGAGAAAAGGATGGTGTGTGATTAAAACAATTCCAACCTCTTGACCTATCCAAACAAGGGATGAATGAAGAAAAATGAAATATGGATAGGTAATAGAGCAAAGACACAAATCACAGTAATTTCATATAGAAGTTCAACTGATGTGAATAAATTGCTATAACAGGGGGAACAAAAATGCTAAAAAAAAAAAAAAGTGTTTTGTCAGGAAACACCAGACTTATTTGCCACAGGGAAAGATAAGGCATCCAAGAGAAACACTAGTTTAAAATAAACTCAATAGTACACATTTAAAAAATTTTGCAGAGAAGATAAAGGGAGATTATGAGAAATATCACTCCACAAAACAGAGAGAAACCATGAAGGGTAAAATCAGTTTAAAGAGAGCTTGGCCAGAGATCTAAACAAGCAAAGTTATCTTAAATATTTTTAAAGATAAAAATGGAAGGGAAACAGCCAACAGAAAAAAAAATGGAATAGACTTTTATAACATATTTTTTCACCACAAAGGACAATTGAATGACTATACTTATTCTCTCTCCAGTAACATTATCTTACTAGATGTGCTTAAAGAGGAGGTAAAAATTAAACAAAACACAACAAATACAGGAGAAACAATTAGATTAGACAAATTGGGCAGAGAGAAAGCCAGTGCTGGAAACAACACAATTAGGAAAACACTATCGGAATCTATCTATAAAGTATATGAAGAAAAGGACAATATCAAAGTTGTGGGGGAGGGGGAGAATTAGAACCTTATCAATACTGAGAAAAGAAACAGTAAAATCAACAATTATTCATTCATATCCCACTTTTCCTACTAGTTATGAGAATGATCTATACACATATTGAAGCTATCCTTGACTAGTGTATTAATAGGGAATGAGATATCTTTTGCAAACAATATTCCATAGTAGATGACATCTTTACCCTCATTCAATTGACTAAATGGTATAGAAAATACAAGATCCCTTTGTACTCATTGTTCACTGATTCAAAAAAAGGATCTGAATCAGTAGAATAAACTGTCATCCTAAGGGCAACAAGTTTCCCCATCTATATGTCAAAATTATGCAAAATTATATTTTCTGCCCTTTTTTTGTATCCTTGTTGTTTAGTAAAGCACCAGGTACATTGTAGGTGTTTAAAATAAATGCTTGTTTACTTGACTTGAAGTGAGGCATAAGTAAGTACTTAATTCTTGTTGAATTCCAAAGATTTGAAAGAAATCTTAAAATATGACATTCAGATTTACCTTTTGCACCTTTTTCTGAGTGATCAACAATTTTGAAGTGTCCCTCTGAGCTGGCTGTTTTTTGTTACTCTCAATTGGGCAATTCTTAAATCTCCCAGTTGCACTTGATCTTTGATTCTGTTTAGTTGTTTTATCAACTCTCCTGTTTTTCCCCTTCATAGCAAGAGCTATTCTGATCTCTACATGGTTTTGTTAAGACTTTCCATTGATTTTTCCAGACTATCAAGTCTCTCATTTGCCCTTCATTGTTCTTCCTTTATTTATTTTAGTCCTATTTTTTGAAGTGGTCAATCTTCCCTTATTTCCTTTTAGAACATACTTTATTGGAATTTTTTGTTTTTACATCAGTTACATTTGCCACTACTTACCTCTATATCCCCTCTCTCAGAGAGCCATCCCTTATGAAAAAGAATAAATAGGTAAAGGGGAGGGCAGGGAAGGAAATAAGTTCAACAAAACTAACCAACACATTGTCTCGTGTTCAACACCTTTGCAAAGAAGAGAGGGAGATGACTTCTCGTATCTCCTCTTTTGAGTCAATTATTATAATTTTACAAAACCAAGTTGGATTTGTTTCATGGTTAATTGTGTTGCTATTTATTTTGTTGTATTTGTTGAATATATTGCTTTCCTGTTTCTGCTTTCTTCACTTTACATCACTACATATAATTATTTCCAGGATTCTCTGTACTCATCATATTCATCATTTCTTACAACTCACCGGTACCACATTATAATTATGTATTACAACTTGTTTAGCCATTAGCATCAAACTTTTTCTTAATGAACCACTCTAAAGACTATTTCAGTACAGTGTAGGTCCATTTTTCATTGTTTTTTCCTTTTGCTGTTCTTTCTTCATTTTTACCCCCTAATATTTATTCTTTGTTTTTGAGCTCTTTTAAAATATTTTTTTCTGATTCATTTCTTCAGTTGATCTTTTTTGTGTTAATTCTCTTTTAAGAGTTTTTTTTTTTTTAATTTTGCTCTTTTTTTAGTCCAACACACTCATTACTATTTTTAGGTGAGGTAGAAGAGTCTTACTTTGATTTTATTTTCTTCCTTGGGAATGGTTTTTATACACTGAAAGGCTTCAGAAATTTGTTTTAAAAGATGGGACTGTCATTTACAGATGAAGAAATTGAGGCAAACAGAATTAAGTGACTTGCTCAGGGTCACACAGCTAATGTCTGAGGCTAGATTCAAGCTCAGGTCTTCCTAACTCCAGGTCTGGAGCTCTATCCACTACACCACCTAGCTGCCCACACCTTCCTTTATATTTCTCTAAAACACATAGTTTTGGTGGTGGGTCTCTATACCCCTTTTCTCAATTGTTTATATTAAAAAAACAAGAAAATTATATTGTGTTAAAATTGTATCTTGCTCTTGTGCCCCTCTGTAATACATTTATTAGTAGCCACTATAAAGTAACAATAACAGGAAGTGAGATTGCAAAAGGGAACCCAGAAGTCACTTAAAGACCACCCCATGGATCAAAGAGGTATAATAGTTACAAACTGTATCGTAAATTAACTAAAAATCACATCCTGAGACTATGTGCTAAATCAGGGAAAGACAGTAAGGCCTTACCCTTGATCGTATTAACTGCCCATGGTCTACAAGCCTCAGATAATCTCTGGACAATTCACAGCAAAAGGAATAGAACACCAAATGATGCTGATAATTTTGAGATGACATGGAAGTATTAATGAACTAGCCCCAAGGCACCATGGATAAGAGTTAGTTTGTCCCCCACAAAACCCAATATATAAATGAGACTTCAAACTCCTGTCCCCAGAATCCTCCTCCATTTCCTAAGGGTCCATTCTGCTCAAGTACTCCCAACTCTGATCAGCAGTAACGTGAAGCAGTTCTCCCCCTCCTCATTCTCTTCTTGAGCTTCCTGCCTTCCTCCACCACCCCATCCCAGTTCTCAGGCCATCTACTTCCGAATTTCTCCCTAACCTGGCGCTGTTTTTCTCTGTGCTTTCTGTGCCATTTAGCCCTATACCATCTGTGCCTTATAAAGTGTAATTGAAACATTATTCCTGGCTTCCCACCCCCCAAAAACCCAAGAGTTCCTTCCTCTGCTTAATAATTTTGTAAATTAATTAGCAATTCACACATCGTTGAGTGTACTTTGAAAAAAAGTATTCAAGACACACTTTTAAGTTTACTCTGCATTATTACTATTTTCTTAAGTCTAGATAAAAAAAACAATAAATCAAGCATTGATTTGTAGTCTTTGCAATTTCCAAGGTGTAACTACTCATAGTAAAAATTTAATACTCAGCTGGTTCCTGAATACCCCTGACCACAAACCTTTCAGAAATGGATGAGGTATGACCTTGGCTTTGAAGCAAGATGCTGGATGAAATTAGCACTCCAGTCAGTGTAGATCTGAGTCTGATTCCAACGAGCAAGCGCAGAGATAAATGGGCTCTTCTGTCATGTTCAGAATCACTGTCATGGGAGGAAGGGTGACAAGGGCGCTGTGTTCAGGGACCTGGCTCAGGTAAAGGATACTGTGCAGTGCTGCTATCACCCATCCAGGAAGCAGTGGATGGTGCTGGACCTGGAGTCAGGAAGATCTGTAATCTTGTTTCTTACATTTATTCTCTATGTGGCCTGGGGCAAGTCTTTTAAATTTTCTCAGTCTCCATAAAAAAAAGAATAATAATATCCCTCCCTTCACAAGATTGTAATAAAGATTTTAAAAGATAATACATGTAAAGAGTTTTGAAAATCATACAATACTATATTCTAGCTATTATTATTGCTAGTAATAATAACATCCACTGCAGAATGATAGAAATAGCCCTATGTCATGCTTGTAGTCTGAGTCCAATAATTAATTATTACCTTCACCAAGTCACAGTGCTTCAATTTTATAATCTGTGAAGTGATCCTCTAGGCACAAGTTCTCTTTTCTTTTCCAGGGACCCTGGAAAGTCCCATGTGAGAGTAACTAGCACCCTGCTAATTCCTTTCTCTGCATCAAAGCCAAGAAGTGTTTCTGACAGCTATCAAAGACAGCCAGCCTATTATAGAAAAAGCAACCATCCTCCCTAACCCCAATTTGAAAGAGGAGGCAAGTTTTTGCTGGGCCTGATTGGGCCATGAAGGAGAGATGAAAAACAAATGGTGTTCTAAAAATTCCCTGTGTTTTCATAATGACCTGTGACATTTTTCGCAAGAAGGGAAAGGAACTTTTTTCTCCTCTGTGTTGGCAACATATTGGCAGATTTCCCTTGAAGCCAAGGAAAATGTTGTTACGGTACTGTTGAGTGCAGGCATGTTAGGGCAACCACGGAAATGATTGTGGGCCCCTTTGCCTGAAGGATGTCTGATAGCAGGCCTAATGAGAACTCAGAGGTAGGCCAGAAAAAAGAAATAAAACAACCTTGGCCATTTTGGGAGTGATCCAAACCATGTTTGGTGTCGGGTGGAGGTGGGTGGCAGGAAAGAAATAGGAATGGTTCTTAAATGAGGAATATGAGGAGTTATGAGGGCTAAAAAGGGAACAAAGTGAAATATTCCTCAAATCACTATAATTAGAAATCACTCATTAGGAGTTAAAACTGAAAGAAACCATAGAGATCATCCAATTCAACTTTGCTATTTTTACATATGGGGAAACTGAGACTCAGATTATTCTCTAGGTCATTGTCCTAACTTTTTCATTACATTTACTATCTGGCTCACAATTTCAAAATTTCAATGTATTTAGTATCTAACTTTTCCTCTCTAGTCTATAAACCTCAATATTCATGTTAACTACCTTTACAGCATTTGACCTCTCAATTCCTTAACTCCAGCCACCTCTTTTCTCACCTTACTTCAGTCCCAAAGCAACATGACCATAATACAGACCTCATTAATTTCTCAGAACCGCACCACCTCCAAAATATGGAACTTTGAAATTGTATTCTCCAACCACATCTTTCTACCTATCCTGCTTTCTCACTCAGAGTAAGCACTATCCATACGTTTATCATTATGTTTGGATCTATCAACTGATTCCCATCTTCCCAGTCCAAAAGCACTGAACTGGCTAACATCATCACGGGGCTTCCTCCAAATATGCAGATTCTTGGGATCACTTCTGGGTTCTCTGGCTCCTTCTTCCTCATTAAGATTATGGCTCTCCTCATTTCTTCCACAGCCTCAAGGGACTGGCAACCTTTCAGACTCACTGAAACTCTCCTCGTGATCTTTCTGTCCCTATGTAAGCACATAATCATTCTTTAGAACTGGAAAAGATTTCCAATGCTGACAGACAATAGGGAAATAGGCAATGGGTTATGCAAGACAAAAGGGGAAGGGAGAAGGGGGGGGAATTACTGAGAAGTCTGAAAACCCCAAAGAAGTAATTATTTTAGGCCTTTGTGGAAATCTAATAATAACAATTAGTATTATCTGGTGTCTCTGGTATTTTGCAAGTCGCAGCAGCATGTTACTTTTCAGGACTTTCCAGATGTTATTGCTTCTTCTTTCAGATGATTTTGAATCTACTTTGTGTACATCTTATGTCTACGATCCTGGCATGTTGTGTATCTCACTAAAAAAGTATGCTCTCTGAGGTCAGGGATGTTTTAAAGCACTTAGCAGAGTATCTGGTATATAAGAAGTCCTTAATATATGTTTGTTGGTCGACTGAAAACTGAGAAAAGTGAAGTTATTCACCTTGAGATCTTTTTTTTCCCTTTCATTTGTCTGCAAACCCTTTGACATTAACTCTGAGTATCTCCTTCTGTCTTCCAGTTTCTGACAATGAGGCGGTGTCTCTCCTTACCAAGCCAACACTTGTTGGCAACAATATGAGCTCTTGTTCCCATCCCCTTTCATTTTCTCATCATCCTCAATCAGCTCCTCTTTCCCGAATCCTCAACTTCTCCTTATTCTCTGGTTTCTCCGCTCTCAGACATGCCCAAGACTCCACCATCCTTAAAAAATAAAAAATCATGGGAGTCTACCATTCCCTCAGACTATCGTCCCATGACTCTCCTCCCTTTCTCTGCCAAACCTGCATATTCAGCGCTTCAGTTCCTCTCCTCTCACTCACTCCTTCAGCCCTTTGATTCTGGCTTCTGACCTCATCACTCACCCGAAATGCTCTCTCTAAAGTTGCCAATGATGTCTTAATTGTCAAATTTGGCAGTCTTCTCTTAATTCTTGTCCTTCCTGACCTCTGATACATTTGATGCAATTGAATCAATCCCTCTTCCTGGATATTCTCCCCTTTCTAGGTTTTCATGGGCTTTCTTAGGTTAGTGAGAAAATTAAAAGGCAGCTGAATGCATTTGTCTCCAAATAATGTCTCTAAAGAGGTCAGTTTTAAAGTATACTCTTCTGGTTCTCCTTGTTCCTATTTGATTTCTCATTCTCTTTGGATGGTTCATCATCTCATGTTCCCTAACCATGGATGTTCCACAAGATCTTTGTCCTAGACCTTCTTCTCTTCTCTGTGCGCTCAGTATTTTATCAGTCCCTGGAGGTATCTTCCCTCCATAGATGACTGAGCTTCTGACTTCAAAATCATGCCTCTTACTATGTCTCATCCTGGAACTGCCCTCAGTGTCTCCGGCTTGCTCAACCATCCTACCATCCCTGCAGGCTGTTCACCACAGACTATCACTCCAAAAGGCCCATCGCCACTCTCTCATGGGTGAGTTCCTCTTCAAAACTCCACGTTGTAAAAGGGTCCTCGTTTTCCTTCTGGCCCTGTTCCTGACTTACTGGACTTCAAAATCATGCCCTCACTCTAAATAACCTCACCCCCACGCCTCCCAGATTTTCAGCTCCCTTATCTTCTTCCATTAGAATATAAGCTTTTTGCTTGTGTTTGTATCCCCCTGTGCTTAACGTATTGTCTGGCACACAGTAACAAATCTTTGCTTCCTTTCTTCCTTCTTGACACTCACTAGCTGTGTGATCTTGGGCAAGTCACTTAACCCCAACTTCCATCTGGGTCATCTCCAGTCATCCTGATGAACATCTGGTCACTGGATTCAGATGGCTCTGGAGGAGAAGTGAGGCTGGTGACCTGCACAACCCTCCCTCACTCAAAACAAAGTCAAGTGCCAATCAGCTCATTATTTGTCTGATGGCATGGTCTTCTTTGGCAACAAAGGACGAACACACACACACACACACACACACACACACACGTACACATGTACCTATGTATCTATACTCCTGGTCTCCCAGTCTCTTCGCTTCTTTAGTTCCCCACCTCCAGATACCTATTGGACGTTTCAAATTGGATATCCCAAAGACATCTCAAACACATCTAAAATAGTAATCATTATCTTTCCTTCTCCCCTCTCCAAATCTATTTGTCATTGCTGTTCAATCATTTCAGTCACATCCAACTGTTCTTGACCTCATTTGGTGTTTTCTTGACAAAGATAATGGGCGGGGGGGAGGAGTTGCCATTTTCTTTTCTGGCTCATTTATAGATTAGGAACTGAAGCAAATCAGAGGATCACAGAGCTAGTAAGTGTCTGAGGCCATTTTTGAACTCATGAAGATGAGGCCTCCTTGCTCCTCTACATGTACTCTTGTTCCCATCAGTTCTATTCACTAAGCTACTTAGCTGCCCTCTCTTTAGAATTTCCCTATTTCTGTTGAAGGAAAAACCATTCTTCCAGTCTTCTCAGGGAATTCTGACCATTTGACTATAATTAGTGAACTCCACATCTTTCCTCCAAGGATTTGTGAGTCAGTACACAGTTAGGACAAGTGGGCAGGACATCAAGAGAAGGGATCTAGGAGATGGGGACAACAGAAAAGAGTTGGTGGCTGACTTAAAAGGGAACAAAGACTACCCCAGGACTGCTACTCTCAATCAAGAAGGATGTTTTATTCCAGGGACCATGTATGACTTCCCACCATGAGGAAACTGGAATTTAGGATGTTTCATTTCAGCCAAACATATTAAAATGAGCTGCTTAGTCTGTCTCTCCAGGGTCAGCAGAGTATTGTTAATGTCTGTTGGAAGGACAGAATACTTTAAAACTGACTTCTTCAGAGACACTATTTGGAGACAAATGCATTCAGCTGCCTTTTCATTGTCTCACTAACCTAAGAAAGCCCATGACATACACCCAGGTTAAATAAGATGTCTGAGCATTCTACAGAGTAGGGTCTGAGGAGGGAACAAGGGACTTGAGGAGGACTTGCTTATTCTAACAACTTACCTAGGGAGTACAATTAGAGGCCAGAAATAGAATCTGTCAAAGAGAAAGATGAGACTCAAGAGGGAAAAGCAGAATGGGAGCCAACATGAGGGTAGTGTTAAGCAAAGACTTCTCTAGGATATTCAAGTCAATTCCCTCTAACCCTATCTAGACCGGGCTAAAGGTACTAGAAGTGACTTTTGTTTCTTCATATGACCTTTGGGGCAAAGATGCTGTTAAAACCTAGCAAAGATTCTTTTTGCCCTCCCTTTTGTTGTATGGGAGGAAAAAGACAGCTTGGGAAGTACATTTCTGCACTCTGACCTCTAAGATCAAGCATTTGAGATGGTTCACTGTGGAGGCTGTCAACTGACCACCTGTGCCATTCTAATGGAAGTCATTTTTTATATATATTTTTTATATAGTCATTTTTTTTTCCTGAGTGTGGGGTACTCCTGGGTAATAGCAATAAAAACATTAATTAGCAAGGTTTTTCTGATTCTACTTTCCCAGATTCTTTCTAGGAATCTAAGTCCAACCTATAATCTTCACATTTCTACAAATAATCATTCACATTCTCCTCACTTTTTCCTTGGGAATTGGAACTTTTTTTCTCATTTTCCAGAACTGTACCATTCTCCAAAGTCACTAGTCATAGATCACTGACAGTGGTTTAACAATTGTGTCCACTGCTTCTCATGCCTCATATACATCCTCTGTAGCATGCAGTGAAGCTGCCAAGCTGAAATATGTCTTCTTAATATACAAATTCCCCAATCAAATTGCATCATCATCAAACTCTTGTAACTGTGCCTCAGACAAGACCCTTTTCCAGCTCTAAAATTCTATGATCCTATGCATGTTTCCACATCAAGCTCTGTCTATTTTCCATAAGTCTGAAAGGTCATCCTGAACCCTGAACCACAAGTCAGAAAGAATTCACTACAATTTCTCTATAAAGACTTACCCTCAATGACATCCTGTTAGGTTCTCCAAGCCTTTTGGTCAGAGAGATCCATTTAAGTCAGGCCATTGTCTCCTCTAGTGCTTATCTCTACTACAAACATTTCTGGGACAAGGTTTATCCTTTAATTGCTTGGGAAATCCAAATGCTGCTGCTACTCGCTAGTTTCTTAGATTCATAAAATCCCAGAGCAAGAATAGATGCTAGAGGTTATCTAGCACAATGACTTTTACAACAGATAAACTGCCTTATTACATCCCTGAAAAGTAGTTATTGAATGTAAGAGAGTAGAATGAGTGATGAACTTAATCAATGGGAAACTGTGCTCACCTCCTGTCTTTTACGTTTCCTCTATGTGTGAACACAGGCAAAGTACATGAACTCTCAGAGACAGACTCCTTATCTCTAAAATGGGAATAGTATCATAAGACTGTTTAGAGAGAAATAATTTGAAAATCTTATGATTGTGAGTTATTATTTTCTACCTTCTAATGAATGGCCTAAAATCAACTCACTGTTTTGGAGAGTAAGCTATTCTATTATGGAAAAGCTCCAGTTGTTAAATCTGTCCTTATAATGAGCCAATGTTTGTCTCACATTTGTCCTAATATAGTCATTTGTTTATTCATTCTTTCATTTGCTATTAAATGCCTAATATAGTCAATAAATTACATATTGAGTGAGATATCTTTCTTAACTTTAAATCATAATTGTTTTGCCTAATGAGAGCATTGTCTTTTTCTTTAGTTTTACTTATTTACTTATGAATTAATTAATGAAAAAAAATATTTACGATATGGCAGATACTTTGCTAAGAGCTATAGATACAGATACAAATAAAATAGTCCCTACCCTCAATGAATTTATATTTTAATAGGGAGAGAGAAGGCAGGGACAGGGAATGGTATTTTGTAAATCAGAGATAGTGAGTGGAACAACAGGACAGTTGATTGATACCCTCTCCATATTCCATGGCAGGGTTGATTTGATTATAGCTTCCAGAGAAAATGATGAAAATCAGGTATAGGTGTGGGGGAAGGAGAATAAGGAGGGAAATGTTATGTGCATATCAGCATGGAGGAAGATTCAACATTCTCAGGAAGGGATTTGGAGATGATTGCTTTAACTTTCTCTGAGAAGAGTCTCTGGATATCTATTTTATTGGATAGAACAGCAGCAGGGCAAAGATGGCTAGGGCAAATGTCTGATGAAAAATTCTTTTATTGGGGATGCTGAAGAATGGGAGAGATGTGAAAAAAAGTAACTAATATATTACTTTCATGGTCACATGACCCTTTTTCTTAGTGCAAGTGGATGTCTCCTTTCTATTCCAGTTTGACTCATAATGAATTCGTAGGCATTTAGGATCATATATGTTAGGGGTAAACATCAGACCACTGTGGGCCACTCTAGTTGAGCATATCCAAGAGAGTATGCTAGTCCAGTACCCTGACCATTTCTGGGAAAACATGTGGCCCAGTGCTGAAGGACTAGGTGTGTGAAGATAACAGTCATTGACAGCTACATTTTGGGAGGAGGCTCTAGAGCTTAGATGATCATCAGCAGAAGGCTAAGACCAATCCTTGGCCAATGGTCAAGTAGAAATAGTCCTAAGTGAAGAGTCAGAAAACCACTTGCAGAGGTCAACCATTCTCTCTCAAGACCTCAAATTCCTTATCTGTGACATAGAAAAAGTAGGAACTGTACTCCCTATTGTATAGTTAATGTATCTTTTGCTTAACTTGAAGATCTTTCCCATCCACTAATAGGCCCATGCGTCCTGCTTAAATCACATGGAAGCCTAAGTCACATGTGGTGGGAGATGCTTGCTGAATGGGTGAAATAGGAAGGGGTAGAGCAGGAAGGATATAACAGGAAGAAGTGGAGCTGGAGCACAGTTAAGATGAATTTGTTCAGACTAGTCAGAGCTGGTAAGGATAGAGAGAAAGCAGGCAGTTGGCTGTGGGTGAGAGAAAGGCATTTTGCTTGAAGGTGCTCGTTTGTGGGAAGGCAGGATAATGTGCATAGACTTCTTGGTTACCATGATGGATTATTTTGTTGCTATGATGGATCTGGCTTTCTGGTGTTGGGATTTGACTTTCTGGTGTCTGAATAACTGTTTTGGCTCTGTCTTCCATGAGGTGAGTCTGTTATGCTTTGCAATTCAGAAATGCATTAGTCTATTCATAGCCACTGTGTTAGTATATTCATAGTCACTGTGAACATCGCATTGGTGCTACATTTGGTGACAAGGATGGGATCGTGAAATATCGGACCTCTAAATGGATGTCAAAAAGCTTTAGAGAGAGATGGATATCCCATTATGGAGGAATTTACCTTATTCCTCCCTAGCAAGAGAGCGAGCTAAAAACACAGGGCTTGGTGAAAGCTGGGAATTGAGGCAACAGAAGAGAGAGCCTAGAGATTTGGAAAGATGCTTGCAAGGAATACCAACAGAACTGAGGAAAGAACTGGAAGGGGTGTGTAGGAGAGGCTGGGCCTTGCTAACAAGTTATCACCTTACGTGTAAAAGCAGAGACAAGCTACTGGAAGAGAAAGTTCAGATGAAAAGGGTTAGGCTGGTTTGCATTAGAAGCTTTTCATACTGCAGTGTTCAAACTCTCCTTTAGAAGAGTAAGATAGAAAGTTTTAGGTGATAGAAGAAAAATATTTTCTTAGTTTAGCTCATAAAAAGAAGCAAAAATTTCTTTCTAACAAGAGGAAGGTGCATGCAGCCCTTACACAGGCTGGGTTTGATTGGAGCCCAAACACCTGCCAGAAGTATATGTGGGAGGATAATGAAAGAAAGTAAAATGAGGAGACTGAAGCTTGTCCAATACTAAGAGGAAAGCAGGAGAAATGAGGGGTGCCACACAATGTTTGGGGACATAATTGAGGATTTTACTCAGCAGGAGGTCACAGCTATTTTGAGTTGGTTCACTCAAAGGATGAGAGAATTGTTGATATCGTGGATGGTGAGAATCACTGAAAAAGATAAATTTCCTTGAGACGGAAGAATAAATAGGCAGTGGATTCTTGACAAGAAAAGAATTGTTTACTGCACAAAGCAGGGGTAGATTTTGGAAGAATAGATGGCATTCCAACTAATGAACATTGTATACAAATGTACCAAGAAAAGGGACTTGATATTAGACCAAGCAGGGAAATAAGAACTGCCCCTACAGATCCTCCTGAAATATTGTATCCACATTCATCACACCTTCAGGAATAATAGGAAATTGGCCAGGCCCCAGCTCAGATTAAAGAAAGTAGACCTCTAGCCAGAATGATGACCCCAAAACTGCACATCAGAAAGCAGGAAACAACATTGAACAAGCTTATAACAGTGGGTTCATGGACTCCAGAAGCATGGCTGACCCTCTATCTACCCTGCTTCTGGTTACTGTCTCCTTGCTTCTTTTTAACTTTTTGTCTGAGAAACCTGTTTGTTGGATTTGCTTTCTGAGGACTTAATACCCTCCACCTGCAGGTGCCTATCACTTAAGCTAGATGTCACCCCCTGTCCAATGTGCTCCAGACCTCTTGAAAGGGACCTCTTGGGGTGGGGACATCTCTACATCTGATTTCAGGAGGAAGTAACTATACAGGAAGAGACCCTCACCCCTTACCCCAAGATTTTAGGGTCCATTCACTCAAGGAGGCAATGATGAGGGGCTTGTGCTCAAGACCCAGCCTAAGATAGTTTTGTGTGCTTATTTTTGTGTGATTCCCTGTTATATTATTGTAAAATTCTGTTGATACCAGCTGTCTCATTGACCTATGTAATGGATAAGAAAGATGTTGGGGCCAAATATGTTGCTAATGTATTTTTTCCTTAATTTGAAGATCTTTCCTATCCATTTATAGGCCCATGTGACCTGCTTAAATCACACAGAAGCCTAAATTACATGTGATGGGAAGAGATTGCTGAATGGATGGAACAGGAAGGGGTGGAGCAGGAAGGATGGAACAGGGAGAGGCAGAGCTGGAGCAGACTGAGAGGAAGTTAGTCAGACTAGTCAGAGCTGGGAGGACAGAGAAAGCAGACAGCTGGCTATAGGTGAGAGAAGGGCATTTTGCTTGAAGGTGTTCATTTGTTGGAAGGCCTGATAATGTGTATAGACTTCTTGGTTACTATGATGGATTTCTTTGTTGCTTTGATGGATTTGGCTTTCTGGTGTTGGGATTTGACTTTCTGGTATCTGAATAAATGTTTTAGTTTGTCTTCCATGGGGAGAGTCTGTTATATTTTGCAATTCAGAAATGTGCTGGCACATTCATAGTTACCGTACATGCTGTGAATATCACATTGGCACTACACCTATGTCAGAGATATTATGAAAATTCTTGAAGGATATGCTAGAACCATATTAATACACAGAATTTATATTCTCTTTTAGATTTAAACAAGGAAGTAGGCTATGACAATTTTGACTGCAGATGACTAGTCTTGCTTAGTGGAGTATAAATCTCAGAATGGAGAATTTGGTAAAATACATCTGTGGTAAAGCCCCATTCCTCATGCTCAAACCAGGGTCAGCACTATTCTCTGCTATTCTGTCTACTATATGCTACTACTGTCTTTGTCTCCTCTCACTTCCTTTATCTTCTCCCTTTAATATCCTTTCCTCTTCCCAGGAGGCTACCTGCCTCTAAGACAGCTATGAAGCATGATATCAGGTATTATTAGAGTTTAAGCTTCTTGAGGTCAAGATTCAGGTCATTTAAGGATACTTTTCCTATAGTTTGTTGAATTGAACCATAGGCAGGGGGAGAAGACATGTTTGCGTATGGTTGGAGGGGGTGAATCCCAGGGACCCTATAGTCATAAAGCATAGGTTTGACCTTACAGATGATTTCTGAAAGTGGAGAATGGGTTGCATATGGCATCAGACTAAATTGTTTTTGGTGGGTCAGAATACAAGCTCCATCATTAGATATCTAAAGTACTATCATATGAAAGAAGGATTAAATTTGTCATCTATTCTTGATAATGTCTTGACTTTTCCAGTCCTTGAAATCCATTTCTGGTACCTTTTCCCACTCCTCATTACCATTATGTACAAATAGACCTCCAGGCTACTTTTCCATCTTTTTTTTAAAAATTAATTTATTTGTTTTCAACAATCACTTCCATAAGTTTTGAATTTTCTCCTGCTTCCTTTCTCCCTCCCCAAAATGGCATGCAATCTTATATGGGTTCTATATATACATTCTTATTAAACACATTTTCACATTAGTCATTCTTTTCCAGCTTTCTTAATGATGAATAACTGATTCATGCTTTTCCTGTAAATATCCTTATATTTTCATACTGATGAGTCCTTTAGAGTTTGACCAAGTAAGTCCGCAAAAGATTTTTCCATTCTGCCTCAGGTACCCACTGACATGATCACAATTTAGGCTTCACCATCTCTTGAAATGTTGTTATTTGTCCTTTGTTCTCAAAGAGGATCATGACATCAAGGAGGTAATTGGATTTAAGTGAGGGAGGGCTGTGCAAAGTTACCAGTCTCACTTTCTCCTCTGGAACCATCTGGATCCAATGGCAAGATATAGATCAAGACAACTGGAGATAGCCCCTGATTCAGTGGGAGAGCTTGACCTTTTTAAGATAAGGTTCTTCAGAGTTCTCTCTGTTTGATTAAGGAAACGCCCGTTCAGTGATTTGCTACCTCCAAGATCCTCAATCTTGGAATTCTATACTCTGGCCAAAACACTGTATGATTCCATCTTTTCTCCTCTTATACAAATACACTAAACCCATTCTTCACCCTTGTTATAGACCTTTGTTAAAGGGTCCTTTGATTCCTTTTTTTTCCATCTCCCACTCTAGTTAAACTTAAGCAATTCACTACTCCCCAATAATCAGTTACCTCTCTACCCTTTGGAGTTCCTGACCTGCAAATCTTCATGCCTAGATAGTGGTCATCCTCTGTTCTGAAGCTATGGAGCATGGCTGCCAGAAAAAAGTAACATCATAAATCTTATTTCATCCATTACAGATATATGGTATATAATCTTAACTGGACTCTTGCTGCTGCATGGTGATACTCTTCTACGTTTATTACTTCCTTATCTTCATCTCCTCAGTTACTATTCAGGGCCTCTTCCCTTCTTTTGTCCTTAACTCACCCTCTATCTGCCCCTCCTCAATATTTAGAATAGATGACAGTCTATTATATTGCAAAGAAAATTGAGAAACTTCCCCTCACACTCTCTATCAAAATTTATTGTCTATATGAATTCAAGACATATCATCCTTACATCTCTCTTCCTTCCCTCCAGTCAAGAAAGAGGTACTCCTACTCTTCATTAAAACTAACCAAGGACTCTTGATTTCATTCCTTCCCTGCTCCTCTAGGACCTTGCTCCCTCAGTTTTGCATGCATTTTTAGCATTTCCCTCTCTCCTCGCTTTTTCCTATCTGCGTATAAACATGTTCAAGACTTCCTAAGCCTGAAAAAAAATTCTTCGCTTTGACTCTTCTGCCATAGCTATCTACTGTTCATATCTCTTTCTTCTGCTAGTAAACGTCAGTCTAAAACTAATACCTCTGATCTTTAATCTCTGTCTTTAATCACTTATAATCTAGCTTTCATCAGCAACATTTGTATTGACACTGCTCTATCATCATCATCATCAATGACCTAGTTGTCAAACTCAGTGGTCTTTATCTTATTCCTCATATTCATCCTCCTGAAATCTTGAAACCCTCTCTGAAAATCTTGATACTCATAACGATTCCCTCCTTCTGGCTTCTGAGGTACATCACTTTCCTGGTTCTCCTCCAGCCCTCTACTCCATCCTCTGAATCTATATCAATGAAAGCAATTTTAATCTGTAACAGATTAGTGGATGCTATTCAGAAGCTATTTTTAGATAGGGAAGCATAGTGGGATGGAAAGACTATTAGACTTATAATCACAGGGACTAGGTTTGAATTCTACAACCTTGGGTAAGTAACATGCTCTTTCTGGGTCTCAATTTCTTTGTCTTCCAAATTATCAGAGTGGACTTGATCGGATTATCTCTTCTAGTTCCAAGTCCTATGGTGTAAACATCCTATGGTTCCTAGTCTTCATCCTTGTCCTTTACTCTGTGTGTGTGTGCGCATGTGTGTGCATTCCCTACATTTCTGCTCCTGACCTCTTTCTTCACTCTCTTTCTTTGCAATCTAATCTATTCCCAAAGTTCTATCAACTTTGTGCCAATGACAGCAATCATTCACTCGGTCTTCCTTGTTTGAAACCTCTATCATCTTCATGCCTTCACTGATACAGTTCTATGTGCTTCAAAAGTTCTCCTTCACTTTCCTCACCTACTGAACTCCTACCCATCTGTTATACACATAGCTTAACCTTGTTGGGTCAGTTAGAATTTATCTGGTCAATAAGTTATTGGATATAGAGATCACATGGTCTGAGAGGCCTGCACTACACAGGGCTGGGATCTTCTTATGCCTCTCAATAAGGAAACTACATCAGAGAATCTAAGGCCAATCAGGTTGCATAGTGGGAGAAAACTCAAGGAGCTGAAGGAAAGAAGTTGAGTCAGGAAAATACTAGTCCTATCATATCCTCCCTCCATGAAATCTGCCTTAACACTATGCCTCCTTAATTCATAAACTCCTTCTGGTCTTGAACCCATACTGCACTTTGTTCTGCAGATCCCTAAAGGAGTTATATAATATTTTCACTTAGCATACCAACACTATGCCTATGCCCAAAGAGATCACAGAAAGAGGAAAAGGATCTATAAGTAATGGATATGTTTGTATATGTATATAGATATCTATGGTCATAATAATAACTATATACCATATGTGTATACATATATAAAACTGTTTATATGTATATATAACCCCCATTTGGGGTTTTCTTAGCAAAGATACTGAGGTGATTTGCCATTTCCTTCTCCAGCTCATTTTGCAGGTGAGGAACTGAGGCAAACAGGGTTATGTGACTTGTCCAGGGTCACATAGCTAGTAAATGTCTGAGGCCATATTTGAAATCAGGTCCTCCTGATTACAGGGTATGCACTCTATCCATTGAACCCCCTAGTTGCCATATGTATGTATAAATATGTGTGTGCATATACACATATGTTCATGTATATATACATATATTTGTGTATAAAGAGTAATATATACATATATAGGTATATAGTGATATACATTGTGTTTATAATGATAATATATATAGTTTATATATAGTAATTATAACTATATATACATACTTATATATAGATATCTATGTTTATGTAGATAATTATTTTAGCTGTAACTATATAGATTGTTATATATAGTTACTATGACTATATATACATTTATAGTTATAGCTATAAAAATAATTATACATATGGTTAGGTGTATATAGATATCTATATGTATATTTAGATGTCTATAGTTATAATGATTACTATAGCTTTATATAGTTTGTGTAACTTATAAGTTACTATATATATATCATTATAACTGTAGATATTTAGATATCCATAGCTATACACATAGTTATATATGTTATATATAGTTATAATGATAACTATAGCTATATTTAGTATATGTAGCTTATATGTAACTACATGTGGTTAACATTATACCCACAGATATTTATATGCCTATATGGCTATTGATATTTATATACATGTGTGTATATAAATATCTATAGGTATAATGTTAACCATATAAAGTTACATATAAGCACTATTAGTTACAGTTATAGCTATATTTATATTTATATATAAATATCTATATACACACATATACATATACAAACTCATGCATTACTTATGTATCCCTTTCCTCTTTGATCTCACACGTGTGTGTGTGTGTGTGTGTGTGTGTGTGTGTGTGTGTGTGTGTGTGTGTAGGCAGCTAGGTGGTACAGTGGATAGAGGGCCTGGAACATGAAGACCTGAGTTCAAATATAGCCTCAGACATTTACTAATTGTATGACCCTGGGCAAGTCACTTATCCCTGTTTGCTTCAGTTTCCTCCTCTGTAAAATGAGCTAGAGAAGAAAATGGCAACCTTCTCCAATATTTTTGCCAAGAAACTCCCAAATGGGGTCACGAAAAATATACACACACATACATATATATGTATATGTACTGGTCTCTGTGTTTATAAATGTATGTATATAATTATAGTTAATACATCTTCTTTTGGTAGTGGCAAAGAACTGGAAAGTAAAAAGACAACCATTAATTGGGGGATGGCTGAGCAAATTATGGCATAAAAATATAATTGGAGAGTATTATACCATAAGAATTGACAAAAGGGACAGTTTCAAAGAAATCTGGAAAGATTTATATGAATGATACAGAATGAAGTAAGCAAAACCAAGAGAACGATTTATTGAAGAACAATGACATTCAAAGATAAACAACTCTGAAAACTCTTGTCCCAAGAGAGAGAAGATGAACTCAAGAAGCAGAAACCAATATTTTTAGACATGGCCCATGTGGGAATTTGTTTTGATTAGGCATATTTGTTACAACGGATTTTTTTTTTGTTTTCCCCCAATGATGATTGATTGAAGGGAAAGAAAATGTGGTTAAATGTGTGTGTGTGTGTGTGTGTGTGTGTGTGTTTTAAAGAATTTGTTGTGAATTTGTAATGGATGCTCTGAAAACTTGTAGATTTATGGGAAGGAGAAAACAATTCACATGAAAAAGGATTTCTGCAATCACAGAATTTTAGAGTTGTAAAGGGTTTGGTCTGAAACACGCTAACAAAGGTGCGATGATGATACAATCTGGCTGGAGAATTTGCATATTAATTTCCCTTAACTGCATGCTGGAGAGAATGTATATGAAGCTTGAGAAATAGTGGGGGCAATTGCCAAATGGATGTTAGTGATTTTTTTTTTTTGAGACTGTGGAAAACTGGAAAAGTGATGTAAGACTGGAAAATGGGCAAAGATTCTCCTTTTTTAAAGGATGGCAGAGGGTTTGACTTATGTTCCTGAAAAAAATTCAGTTGAGAAGATTGGAATAAACCTCCCAACTAATTGATGTTGTCACTACTCTTTACCAAGAACTACCATCTTCCTAGCAAAAAATAGCACATAAAAATATTAGAACAACAGATTGATCAATTGACACCATCCATGGTGAACAAGCTCAAACCCTTGACCTTAGAGATCAGGGTACAGAAAAATACTTCCCAAACTCTCTTTTTCCTCCCAAACTACAAAAAGGAAGACAAAAAAATACTCAGTATGTTTTACCAGCATCTTAGCCACAAAGGGCATATGAGGAAACAGATTTTCTAGAGCCCAGATCACTTCCAGACCTGATTCAGATCGGACTAGAAGGATATGACTTGAATATCCTAAGTAAGTCTATGCTTAACACTGTCCTCTTCTTGGCTCCCATTCTGGTTTTTCCTCTCAAGCCTCACATCTTTCCTTTGACAAATTCTATTTCTGGCCTCTCATTGTGCCCCCTAGGTAAGCTGTTAGGGTCAACAAGTCCTTCCAAGCCTCTTGTTTCCACTTCAGGCTCTATTTCTGTTGAATACTCAGACATCTTATTTAGCCTGGGTGTATGCCATGGGCTTTCTTAGATTAGTGGAAAAATGAAAAGGCAGATGAATGCATTTGTCTCCAAATAATGTCTCAAAATAAGTCATCTTCAAATAATTCCACCGTTCAAGCAGAAATTAACAGTACTCTGCTGATCCTGCAGAGACAGCCTAGCTTCAGCTCGTCCTCATAGATTTGGCTGGAATAGAACGACCTAGGCTCCAGTTTCCTCATGGTGGGCAGTCATATATGATCCCTGGGATAAAATATCTTTCCTGGTTGATAGTAACAACCGTGGAATATTACTTATTCCCTTCCGTCAGTTACCAAATCTTTTCTATTGTCTCTATCTCCTAGATTCCTTCTCTAGATATCCTCCCCACTTCTCCCAGATGCCTACTATTTTTCAGATACTGGAAGGAAAGATGTGCAATTCACCAAGCATGGACAACTGTTTAGAATTCTCCAGGTTTGTGTATGTATGTTGAGGATAGGGCTGTTAACATGGAGAGTGGTGCCTTTTATGGCATTTGAATTGGTACAGTAGGAAGTAGGAAGAATTATGGGGAATTTGGAGGTTTGCATCCAGAAATGTTAATGTGGTATGGTGGAAAGGGTCCCGGATTCTGCCTCTATTTCACTGCACTTTGGGTCCATGCCTGAATCTTCTGCATCTCTCCATCTGTTTTTTTAAAAGCATTTTATTAAATGATCTCCAAGATCCCTTTCAGCTGTACCATTCTATAGTGCCAAGATGACAGATACAGAGTCTAACCTGGCATTTTCTCCCAGATGGGGATTCATCTCACTTGAGTCTTTAGGAATCCATTTGCTCCCCATAAGTAGTTAAAATGCTTCCTCCTCACAGTCTATTGGCAGATAAGAGTGAGGGGGCCTAAAGGTCGGGCTATTCTTACTGAAGGGAGAAAGGAATTTAAAAAACAGCAAATGCTTATTTTCAGTAGATACTTGGAAGGATCTTTAATCTCATCAATGTGGCTACCTCCTTCATAAATGTAGAGTACACCCCTTTCACATCTTCTCCTGCGTACTTTTTGCCCAAGTCTTTCTCTCAAGCCTCCATAAAGGATTTATCCTCTCAATGTGCCTTCTCACTGACCTAAGAGATTTTTAAATCCTAGGCTGACCTTTTCTATTAATAAGTGACTTTGATGATATTTTATGCCATTCCCAAGCACAAACCATCTCTGGTAATATACTACAGGCTAATTAAGCCTCCCACATGCCAGTTCATTGCCCATCCACAAAGTATAAATAAAGCTAGATTTAGAATCAGAAACCCTGGGTACAAATCATGGCCTTGTCACTTATTATTTTTGTGACTTTGGGAAGAGTTCTGTAAAATTAGAAGGTTGAACTAAATATCTTATAAGGTCCCTTCCATCTCAAAAACTTTATCTTCCAAGCCTATGGTCCTATGATGTGTAGTATTTGTCTAAGCCAGACCTGTATGTGGACTTACTTGATGGAATGATTTTTCATTTACCCATACATGCCATAGTCTAGACACCAGTGTTTTAAATTTACTTAACACTTCCACTGTTGAAACTTATAATGGCTAGATGGTCTCTTTCATCAGTTTCAAGAAGTAAAATGAGAAATAAGACAGATTGGACTTAGGCTGTCACTTAAAAGAGCAAATAGAAGAGCAAGCAAAGGAGCTAATAATTCTAGCTACTTTTATCAAAGTATTATTGTTGTTCTTAATAACAAGAAAAATAACAGCTCCTGGGGCATTTCCTCTCATACCTGGGCCCCAGAAAAGGCTCAAGTACCCTATGGGTCTGCATTCACACAAAATCTCATCTCATGAGTCCACACCAATACGTTTACTTATCTTAGTCAGTCATAGAATGCAAGAAAAGAAGCAACAATTTCCCTCATAAAACCGAGGTACTTACTCCTATGGAATACAACCACCATCGATGTGAAATGTAGATATTATGGGGCCACAGCGTGGAGGGACATGCAGCCTAGTGTGCAAATGTGGCTCTTCTGATGCTGCAAGGTCATCAGTTTCTTCTTGATTTCATCACAGGGATCTTCCTAGTTTTATCTTCTGCATGGGCATCTTATCTCATTTATCATGTTTTCTACTACCTGTCCCTCCTTTTCCTAGGCTTTTCTCACTACTGCCATCTACTGGGCTTTAACTAGAGTCCTCAACTGAAGTATTGCTTTTCCATTTAGGGAGAAGAGGTGGATACTGTCATTTCTCTTTTAACTTAGAGCCTAGAAGTTAAATTTTAATCCTTTAAAAAAGTTGGGAGCCTCATGCACCTACTGACCTGACTAGAATAAATCAACATTCCCTCTATAAGGAGAAAATCTGTCAGGTCGTATTCTTAGCCTCCAGGGAATAAGCTTTTTTGGAACATAGAAAGAACCAGCCAGCTAAATGCCCAAAGGAATTTAATCTCTGTTAACTCACTTTCTCCTGCCCAAAAGATTAATTTATATATCCCAAGATTTGATCTATCATTCAATCAGTCAGGAAGTATTTATTAAGAATCTACTACGTGCCAGGAACTGTGCTAACTGTTGGGGACACAAAGAAAGGCAAAAGAGAGTCCTTGCTTTGAAGGAGCTCAGTCAAGCAAACAGATATGTACAAATGAGCTACAGACAGGATGAATGGTACATGATTTAAATAGAGGAAGGCCCTTTAATTGGGAAACGTTTCAGGTTAGAAAGTTTTTATAAAGCAGGTTTAACCCACTGAGAGGATCCTGTGTTCCTCAATACCAATTTTGGGAAGATTCTTCTAAAAATACCCTCAGGAATTATGTAGTACTGAGACACTAAGGAATTCCCCTTCCTAATAAGATCCTCTAGATTCCAAATGCAAATGAGTAGATGGAGTGGGAGGTGGGGGCTAGGGAAATGTTATTACCCAATGACAAATATAGCCAACATTTATTAAGTACCTAATATATGGGGATATAATCTCCACACACACACACAAACAATCTGTACTCTCAAGTAATTTACATTCTATTACAGGAAAATATATGTATGTGTATATGTGTGGGTTTCTGTGTATAACAGTGATTGCCCTGGCCCATACTACCTGAAAACCAGGTGAATTACATTTCACCTTTCCCCCAGGTTTCTCTGATTTCCTTAAAGAGGCCTGAGCATCTACTTGTTCTGCCACTGACTCAAGCCCCACCAATAGATTTAGGTGTCTCCTATACCCAGTTCCATTTCAGCACTTAAATAATCAGATTACCTTTTACAAAGGCATATTTACTTCAAAGATACAGCAAAAGCAGATATACAAACATCATCCCCCCCAACATGTGGAGGTATATTCCCCACCACCACCACCATATACCACCTTAGTCTCTAGAGAGGGGGGAGGGATCACATTTATAGTTTAGCTCAGTTCCCATAAAGCTTAATCCTACCAAGTTCCAAATTCAAAACTACCCTTGGCTCAAGTCCCAGGTTCCCTGGATTCTCAGTGTTTCCCTCCTGGACTGCCAGAAATAATCCAGCCTGGAATCCTGCCTCCAAAGTCACTTCTTCTTAAGTCCAGGTACAGTGGAGACTCCATCATCTGTACCCAGAACAGAAAAAAGACAAGCAAAACAGAACAAACTCCCAAGCCAATTCTGAGGGCCACAAGGTCAAAAAGAACGGGAGGGGAAGAACTACATTAACGTAGCTTAGCACATGGTGCCCATAATGGCACACATAAGATAAGTGAATAGGACCTTCATAGCTTGTGGGCAAAACTGGAAAAGAGACACTGCCCAGTCTGGTATCTAAAATGCTATAAGGGAGACTTTCTCCCCCTACCTGCTCCATCTGAAGCATAGGTGTGGTTTGTGAATAGAATTTAAATGAATTTGTTGGTTTTTTTTTTTTTATTTGACATTAGTTTGTTCATTTTAGGTGAAAGAGATTGGAAGCAACTGTGACCTTATGAACAAGAAGAGATCAGGAAAGTGAGCTACCAGGGGTCCAAGAGTCAAGTGGATTCTAGATTTTACAGTCAGTTCATCATTAGGGCCCTGAGGATCAACCTTACAGGACCCACTCCAGCTGTAGCTTTGGCAAGAGCTTATCCTGCAGCAATGCTGAATTTGGATGAGGACTTGGTGGTATCTTGGGGATACTCCATTTTTGCTATATATCTGAAGCAAAGATCCCTTTGTAAAAGCTGGTTGCTGTTTATTAACTCAATGAACCTTGGGTGCTGGCCACCTATGGCTCACTGTGGGGGAACTATGCTGGAATGGAGGCTTTAGTGTATAATGTTAGATAAAAGGTGCCCTGATTCCTCAGGGCTACCCCAAGAATGATGTTAAGACCAAACATAGTCTAGTCAGCTTCAGGTCATAAGGGATATAAGTTCAGGTTCTTTAAATGTCACAGCATCACCTCCATGGTGTCATGGTCCTCTTCGAGAATGAAGAACAAACAATGACTCCTCTGTGGATTAATACAAACTGCAACTTTTGGCCTTTAGGTCATAAAGAAGGATGAAGAATTGAGGGGAATGGGCACGTAGGGCAGAGGGAACATAAAACCATTCATCATACAAATTCTCTTCGTTCTAGTCTCACATGCAAAGCCAACTCAGGGAGATCTTACACAGGGATGTTTTTACTCATTGACACCAAGAAGGAGCAGCTAGATGGCACTACAGTACCAGGCTACAGTGTGCAGGTAGAATGAGCCATCAATATATCAGGGAGTGATTGGAATAATGTGAACCCCTTCTTACAAAGGTTTACACCCCCTCCCCCAAGTGTCAGTCCCCAGAAAAAATGATCTAGGAACTCTGCATATGTATAGAGTATATAGGACACTGAATTGGCTAAGGGACCTCTGATCCTTAACATTATAGACTGAATATTGGAGGTAGAGATGAATCATAGCTGGTGGAGAGACTTTAGAAAGGTGAGGTTTGAGACTGACAAGATAAGAGAGAAGGTGTGTGTGTGTGTGTTCGTCCTTAGTTGCTGAAGAAGACCGTGCCATCAGAGAAATGATGACATGACTTGCACTTGACTTTGTTTTGAGTGAGGAAGAGCTGTGCAGGTCGCCAGCCTCACTTCTCCAGAGCCATCTGGATCCAGTGACCAGATATTCATCAGGATGACTGGAGATGACCCAGGATGAGGTAATTGGTGTTAAGTGACTTGCCCAAGGTCACACCAGCGAGTGAGTGTCAAGTGTGTGAGATAAGATTTAAGCTCAGGTCCTCTTGACTCCTGCATTGGTGCTCTATCCACTGCACCACCTAGCTGCAAAGGGGGAGAAGGAGAGAGAGAGAGAGAGAGAGAGAGAGAGATACAAACTTTTGAATGATTTATCCAGTGTCCTCAAAGCTACAGGCATATGAGGAAAACTGCCCTCCACCCCCACCCAAAAGCTCCTTTGCTTACTGTGCCAGGACCCACTAAGAATGACAAGAGCAGAATTCTTTGATGAAGTTGTTCTCTCTCCTGAGTCAAAGAGCCCACTTGCTCTTGCCTATTCTGTTATCTACTTCATCTAGATACCTTCCCTAATTTCCCTTTTTCCACTTGCTTAGATAAATACGTTTACTGGCTCTCTGTGATTATTTTTTGGTATAATAAGTATTTGGGGGAGGAAACTGAGCTAGATGAGAGTAAACTGTGACTCTTCCCTGTTTTAGTCTTGTTTTTAATCTAAATTCCCCAAAGTGTATCATCCTGCTAGAATGCAAATATCCCATGTGTAAAAGAGAGATAGGGTTCTAGACCAATATGCTTCTTGGAGATAAAAGAGTAATGAGAATAAGCCTCCAGGGAGAGCCTTCTTCCTGTCCTACCCAGAGTGACAATCACAGTCTCCCTTAGCGATATGGATTTTGAAGATCGTAGCTGTTCAAATCTGACCTTCAACACTTACTAGCTGTGTAACCCTGGGTAAATCATTTAGCCTCTGTCTGCCTTAGTTTCCTCATCCATAAAATGGAAATAATACTAGCACCTACCTCTCAGAGTTATGAGGATCAAATGATACAATATTTCTTATTTGTATTATATACTTATATTTATTTAGTATTTCCATTATATTTTGTTTGTATTATATTGTTCCATTTGTTATTTTGCTATAACTATTACATTATAATTTTATTTATTATGAATATTTATATTTATTATAATTCATTTATATTATAATATTTAAGGCACTTAGTATAGTGCGTGGAACATAATAGGGTCTATATAAATATTAATTCTCCCTCTCTCTTCCTCACTAAATATCAAGATTATACTAATGACCATAAAAGAAATTTATACTACTGAATTTTCTTTTTCATTTTTCAGATCTTTGATTTCAATAATACAGAGAACTCCTGGTGAGGAACTCCCCTCTATCCACATGCTTGTTTTTACCATTCCCTTCTTCCAGAGTGACTTGGAACTCTCTGAGAGGTTTTAGATGCTGGCTCAGGGTCACGCAGTCAGTATTGGTCAGAGGCACATCTTGAACCATAGCCTTCCCGACTCAGAGACCAGCTTTCTAACCACTATACCACTGCTCTTCTGTTGAACATTTTATTCCTAAACTACAGAATATTTTTAAAATTACCATTTTCCTAGAACTATCATGGCAGAGTGAACTGCGCTCCAGAACAGGAACCAAAGGACCTGGGTTCCATTTTGCCTCTGATGCTTATTATCTATGAGTCCTAAGTTGAATTGTTTCATTTCTCTGGGCCTGAGCTTTCTTATTGAAATAAAAGAAGACAAGATGATTGCTGATGTCTGTCAGCTTCCACTCCTATTACTAAAGTAATTGGCTACAAAAAAATTGAAAAATGTTTTTCTTTGAATTCTTACCTATGACTTTTGAAATCCTAACTACTGTCATGTCTTAACTCAAATGCCACCTCTCCATGAAGCTCTCCCTGATAACTGAGACATCAATCTTTTCTGCCTCTGATTTTGCAGAGGATGTTAGACTTGGGCTAAGTCCTCATTCCATTCTATTTGGTCCCCTAGTTACTTCTTCTGAGGCAGTACAGTGACTAAGAATGCTGGGCTTAGAGTCAGGAGAGACCTCAGTTCAAATCCCACATCAAACACTAGCTAATTGTATGACCTTGGGCAAGTCACCTAACTTCTTTCAGCCTCAGTTTCCTTATTGTTAAAATGTGTGTGTGTTCATCCTTCATTTTCGAAGAAGACCACTTTTTAAAATAAGGATAATAATAGCACCTAACTCCTAAGGTTATTGCAAGGTTCAAGTGAGACAACCTGTGTATAGCACTCTGAAAACCTTCAAGTACTATTTAAAAACAAGCTATCATTGTTCCCTTGCTGTTTTGACCCGCAGCGTCTGGCACATAATAGGTTCTATATAAGCCCGTAAGAAAATCCCCCTTACTGATGCAACTCAGAACGTATTTTGTAACTCAAAGAGTCACTTGGGGTACTGAGAAAATAGACAAGTTGCCCAGGATCACATAACTCATATCAGAGGTGAATTTTCTCAACTGGGAGGACAACTATTCTATCTACTATTCCAACATGCCTCCTCTGGTCACTGTAAAGCACTGCAGGGTTTGTTTCCTACCACTTCTGCTATATAGTGAGCATCATTGAAAGCAAGGCCATGTCTTAATTATACTGTCTTTTTCCCTAACACTTGCACAATATTAAATGATTGTTGAATGAATGATGATCAACCAGTTGAAAAACCCAAAAACATCCAAATGGTTGATGTAATTAAGCATTTAAGAAGGCAGTGTGGTATGGGTAAAGAACATGGATGGAGTTGGGACCCAGGAGATCCAGATTCAAGTTCCAAGCCTCTCACTTTTTTGCTATATGGCCAAGTTTTGGGCCACTTCTGTCAAATTCCAAAGTTATTATCCTAGCTCTGATATTCTATAATGTCACAATGGATAGAGCACCCAATCTGGAATTAGGAACATCCCCATTTCAGTCTTGTCTGACTCGTCATGACAAGGAGTTTGGAGTTTTCTTTGCAAAGATACTAGAGGTTTTACCATTTCCTTCTCTAGCTCATTTCATAGATAAGAAATTAAGTAAACAGTGTTAAGTGACTTGCCCAAGTCGCATAGCTAGTAAGTGTCTGAGGCCAGATTTAAACTCTGGTCCTCCTGATTCCAAACCTTGTACTGTATCCATTGTATCACCTAAGCTCTTTATAATTATTATCTCACTTGGTCCTCACAATAGCCCTGGGAAATAAGTACTATTACCACCCTCATTTTACAGCTGAGGAAACTGAGGTCAACAGAGATTAAGTGACTTGCCCAGGGTCATATGACTAGTTAATATTTGGAGTTGGATTTGAACTCACGTATTCATGATTTGAACACCACTCTAGTATCTTTCCTAAGAAAACCCCAAGTGGGGTCACAAAGAGTCGAACACGACTGAAATGACCCAACCACTATGTGCCTGATACACAGTAAGCATCAGAGACACGTTAGCTATTGTTATTGTAACCCTTAAAGATTTTCCTGTTCTGCAAATGCTTTCCACTCTTGTATTTGGAATCATACAACTCAACAATTATATACTGACTTGTTTGCTGCCATTTCACATATCTTATATTTCCTATTGATTTCAGGAGCCATGCCATCTTCTTTGTATCCCTCACAATATCTGACACAGAGTTGGGTCCATCATAGGTATTTACTAAATTTCTACTGATAGACTGATAAAGGAAGTGGGCAAGGAAAGTCACCAAACAATCTCGAGGTTCTCCCTCAGTTATTGGCAAAGCCATTATCAGTTTCCTGTCGGGCAAAGTATAATTGCTATGTTATTACTTTAATCTTCTGACCCTAACACCAAGGGAAATGCTTTGCTACACCCTGAACACCACAAATGGAAAGTCTTTAACACATATTAAATTACAAGCTCCAATGAAATTGTAATTTCCTAAAAAACAGTGATAATGTGCTCCTCCCCTCCCCACACACACACAGTGTGTTCATCATAGATTTGACAGTATGTATTCAATGAATATTTATTATCTCACATCCCAAAGATAGATAAAGGGAATTCTTCAGACATTAAAATTAATGACCAGGTAGACTTGACTGACCAATGGGGAATTTTTAAAAATCAATATGGTACCTTTTAAATTTGCTTTCATAGAGTACAAGAAATCTCAAGGAAACTAGTTCTTAAATGCTGTTTACAGAGTACCTGCTCCTTGCTTCCAAGGTAATCATAGTTCATCCTAGCAAACTAAGAACCCTGTCCCATTAACCAAAGGGAGATAAACCCTTTGGTCATTAGTGTTCTCCAGGGTTGTCACTGGCCTCCCAGAGACATTGGATAAAAGAGTCAATCATATGGCTGCAACTTAAAACTTCTGGTTAGATTCTCATTGCTTATCTACTTTGTTACCTCAGTGTAGTTCCTTTGGTTATAGATCTTTGGTCCCCCCAGATCACTATCACCTTTACCACCAAATCCCACACATCCTACATGAAATACATATCCTTTGTGTCTTTTCCTTCATCCTCAAAATGTGATAATTATGAATGAAATCACATTTAATTTACAGTTTTCAGAGATGTAGCCTGCACTTATTGGCCAAATATATGCCAAACAAGATTTTGGTTTCTCAATCACCAGTAAAGGCATATATGCTAATCTCTCTATTCCATTTGACCATCTACTTCTTATGGGACAAATGTTAAAATCAACAGTGATCACTGGTAATGATGGTGATCCCCTGCAATCTCTGCTACTAGGGAAGACTGATACTGGTATTTTGCTTGAGTTCTAGAGTTTTGAGCTACAGTGGGGCTAATGCTGATTGGATGTCAATGCCGATTGGATGTTTGACACCAAAATGATGAGCCCTAGGGAGTGGAAGATGATCGAACTGTCTAAGGGGGGAAAAACAGCTCAGGTCAGAAAAAGTCAATCTTCTGTGATCAGCATTTCGATAGGAGTGAGTAGCGGCTGCATTTTAAGCCCAGGTTAACAGAAGGATACCTAGTCTCAATAAAAACAAAAACAAATAAATAGGTGAATAGGGAAATGAATGAATGATAAATAAATTGATAGTCAAATAAATAAATGAGCAAATGAATAGTCAAAGACACATGCAGAAAGATGGATAGATAGATAGTTTGGTTTTTTAAATAAAATTAACTGTGACTATTTTCCCTTTGGAGTTTCTGCGAAGAGGAAAAGCTAACGGAAAAGAATCTAGCTGCACTCTCAGTTTCATACAATCCATTCCATAATTGTCAAACTGTATAAAAATGGAAGCTAAGGGACTTGAGTGGACTTGAATATCATTTGGTATTGGGTTTTGGCCCGGCTGCTTTTCCTTTCTTTTAACTTGCAAATGAATGTGCTGAGTTCTGCTTACATTGGGTTTTCTACTCCTTAATTTATGTGTTAACACTTTCTGACTGAAAAAAAAAAAACAACCCACATCTGTCTGCATTATCATAACCACATCTTTTATATATCTATTTGTGTAGCTGTCTCATTTAAATGCAAATTTCCAAAATTCATTTAAGCTTAAACAGCTATGTGAAGCTATGTGAATAGAAGTATAGGGGTAGGATCTGTAATTTCAATGGCATAATGAAGTCCCAGGTGAAGAAATCCCTTTACCAAGGAAGGCAAGATTGACATTTTCTCTGCAACATATAGTCCTAGAAAGTTACCCAGAGTACTGAGAGATGAAATAATTTCCCCAGGGTCACTCCATCTCTGTGTATAAGAGGTAAGTCTTAAATCCTAAAAAGCTAGCTTTGAAGTCTGCTCTCCCTCCACTATATACCACATTGTTAAAGACACTGCACTGTATAAAACCAGGTATTAGCTTAGCCATTGTTATGGGAAAAAGAGAGGGGGAGGGTTAAGAATCATCATCTGACCCCTAGTGAGGATTTAAAAAGTCATTCTGTGGATTATTTAACTGAGGGAAAAGCAATATCATTAATTCAGAACTCCAGGGCAGAAAGCTAACACCAGAGAGAAATTTCTGTACATGTATACTTACTTTGGTATTCAGCCACCAACTCCCTGCCAGAAGGAAACAAAGAGATTCCAAACTGAGGGATTAAAATCTCTAAAGGCAAAGCAACAAGCTGCAGAAATCAACATTTAATGTGAATGAGCAGATCCCCTACATTCCCTGTAGCCACTTTTGTGGTAAAAGCATAGAACAGCTTTCCCCCATACCATAGGGGGCTCTACATGACTCCATCAAACACAGATCTCTTAGTGACTCCATGATATGATAAAGGTCCTGTTGACCAGACTTCATTGCCTGAGAAGAATCAGTCTTGGTTCTCAGAGCTGTTCAGTGCTGTGTTAAGCAGAATTAAATCCTGAGGGAAAGAGAACCTCCAGGAGATTGGGGGGGGGGGGGGGGAAGGGTCTGTTCTCCTTTTTTTTTTTCACTTGATCCTTATTGCCTGGTAGATGTTGAGTCCAAGAAGCACAGGTTCATTGGCAAAAAGCTTGTTAAAGTGATATCTTTACTAAACACATTCTGAGCAAATCAAAGAATATTGTACGTCACAGATTATCTTTCAAAACTATCCTTGCAAGGTCTTTGCTATGAATTCAAAACCGAGAAGACAAAGAGATTATTTTTTAATCACACACAAAAAAATGATCAACTGTGGAAAAACAAACACTCCCCTCAATAAGGTAATGTTTTATTTCTGAGGATAAAAATCAAAGGAAGGAATTCTAAGAAATCTTCCTCCAACCTCATTAAAATGTGTAAAAAGAAAATCACACCAATTATTTAAGGCTCACAAAAAAACTCAGACTTGCCTCTCTTTGCAGAAAGTGTCCCTTTTCTAGAGCTAAAGCATTGAGTTCACATCATATCCAGAGATACACAAGCCTGTGGACATGAGAATTAGGACTGGCTTATGCTGAGAAACAAGTGTCTGTATAAGGAAGGTGCTGGTGAAATAGTGGTTCCCAGAAAAGCAACAGAAACTTTTTTCCATCCATAAGCACAACATATTTATATAGAAAGAGAAAATGTCAGAAATATCTGAACTATAGTAGAAAAGTTCCTTTCACCTGTCACACAAAAAATAACTTTTCCCCCTATATTCAAATAAATATACTCAAACTTGCAACAAGCATATCTGCAGTTTACAAAATCCCTAGCTTTTCCTTGTTGGTTATTGTTTTTGCCAAAGGTTCCGTCTGGCTTTTCCCACTAATGGCTAAAAGTGACCAGGACTGCAGATACATACATCTTACTGCACTCACCATTTCAACAGTTTCCTGCGTCATGGAATGTGGTACTTTTTAAAAATAAGTGACCCTTTGGTGTCATGGAAAAAAAACGGGGAAAGAGGGGGAGAAGGAATGAGGGAGAAAATTAGGTTGGAGAATAGTCTTTGTATAATACTCAGTGGTACAAAACAGATTTCCACTATGGAGATCCCTCCTTCTGCTTCTCGCTCTTAAATCTCCACCTGGTTGTCTTGATGTCTTCTACAGATCTGTCTCCTGGCTTGTGTCCAGACAAAGGGCATAGAGGGATTTCCTTATGTCTACATTGCTTTTAACTTTAAGATTGCATTTTTCCGTGGGGCAGCTTTCTCTATGGGCCCCTTCCATGTTTTCTGGGATTTTAGTAAAGGACCCTTTGCTCCCACTAGACTTCAGCTGATTCACACTGTCCTGTACTGAGCCCTGGCCTGTGGGGCTGACTGGTTCTTCCTTGAGGACTGCCCTTTCTTCATTGTCTGTCTCCCGATGATAGAAATAATTGAAGTTGGAGACAATGACAGGCACTGGCAGAGCTATGGTGAGGACACCTGCAATGGCACACAAAGATCCCACAATTTTGCCCCCTACCGTCACTGGTCTCATGTCCCCATAGCCCACTGTAGTCATGGTGACCACTGCCCACCAGAAGGCATCTGGGATGCTGGAGAAGTGGGTGTCCTGGTTGTCAGCCTCTGCAAAGTAGACAGCGCTGGAGAAGAGGATGACTCCAATGAAAAGGAAGAAGATGAGGAGCCCCAGCTCCCGCATGGAGGCTTGCAGGGTCTTGCCCAGGATTTGGAGGCCCTTAGAATGGCGGGAGAGTTTGAAGATACGGAAGACCCTGACTAAGCGGATGACCCGCAGGATGGCCAAGGACATGGCCTGCTGTCCATTCGAACTGCTGCCTCCTCCTGCTCCCCCTGGCTGTTGCTCTGCAAGCTCAGTGCCCAGGGTAATGAAGTAAGGAAAAATTGCAACCACATCGATGATGTTCATGATGTTGCGGGAGAATTCCGCTTTACTGGGACAAGCAAAGAAGCGTACCAGAAGCTCAAAGGTGAACCACACTACACACGTGGTCTCCACAATGAAGAATGGGTCTGCCAGGGTCCTGGGCATCATAGGGGCCACTGTGGGCCCCTGAGGCAGAAGATGTATGTCCTGACCACCACCTCGGCTGGCATTAGCGCTCTGTGGGTGAGCTGGAGGCTGCTGGGGTAGTGGCGGATGGTGAAGCAGTTCCCGTTCATCCCGAAACTCAGGCAAGGTCTCAAGACAGAAGGTGATGATGGAGATGAGGATGACCAAGACCGAGACAATGGCGATGCCTCGGGCTGAGCCAGAACTTTCCGGGTACTCAAAGATGAGCCAGACCTGCCTCTGGAACTCATTCCGGGGCAGTGGCTTCTCCTCCTCTTTGATGAAGCCCTCATCCTCCCTGAACCTTTCCATAGCTTCGTCGCCTAGTTGGTAGAAGCGGATCTCGTCAGCAAACACGTCCAAAGAGACATTGACTGGCCTCCGCAACCTGCCCCCCGACTGGTAGTAGTAGAGGATGCCGTCAAAACTGGGTCGGTTGCGATCGAAGAAATACTCATTGCGCAGGGGGTCAAAGTAGTGCAGACGCTTGGCAGGGTCCCCCAGGAGAGTGTCTGGGAACTGAGCCAGGGTGCCCAGCTGAGTCTCGAAACGCAGGCCCGAGATGTTGATGAGGACACGTTGATGATGGAGGCCAGATGGCCCTAAGCCTTCTCCCTCCGACATGCCCAAGGTGGAGCTTGTCTCTCCTTCTTCTTCCCCCTGTCCAGGAGGTTGCTGTCTCACTGCATGAGGAAGCTCAGGTAAGGGACGTCCACCTAGGCCGTCGCCTCTCCCCCCACGGCCATGACCGGACCTCCTCGGAGTCCCCTCCTTGGCTCCGTCGTTGAGCTGCCCCGTCGGGGGACTCAAGAGCTCTTCCTCCGGGTTGGGGCCGCTGCCTCCCCCAGCCTGCTCTCCTTTCCCGATGGCCGTGGTGCCTCCGTGCTTCAGGGTGACCAAGGCAATCTCCATGGGCTAGGGCCAGGGGCATGCTGCGCCCCCGCCTCTTGGCTCCTCCGCCACACACTCTCTCCCTGTGCC
Organism: Bettongia penicillata ogilbyi; assembly: GCA_023548195.1. Taxonomy (NCBI): domain Eukaryota; kingdom Metazoa; phylum Chordata; class Mammalia; order Diprotodontia; family Potoroidae; genus Bettongia; species Bettongia penicillata. Next base: position 3,095,302 of record JAJHZJ010000169.1, on the reverse strand, counting down.
CTCCCCAAGCCCTCTGTTAACCTCCTGCCTGGTCGCCCGAATCTCTGCGAATGCTCCCTGCTGGGGTTGCCGGAGCGACTCCCAGTTAGTCCTGACGTCAAGAAGCTGCCCTGGCTCTTTTCTCTCTGCAAGCTAGTCGGTTACCAAGCAGCATAAATGCTTCTTTGCAAGCAGATGCAATCTTACACTGCGCTCTCCATCAGCAAGGCACTCAGCCACCACCCCCTGTAGTTCCCTCCACCTCTTTCATTCTCTTCCTCCCCTTCCCCGCTTCGCGACTCTCACTCCCTATAGCTCTAGCTAGTCCTGCCAGACAAGCGGCATAACATCACCCCCACCTACTCCCTTCCCTCCCCTCCCAAAACACTGGGGGCGTCACCCTGTGCAGAGGCACAGCTGGAGTTAATGGTTTGGGAGAGCAGGGAGAGGTGCAGAGGAGGAGCACAAATTGTGTACGGGAGAGAGCCAAGACTCCCCTGGGAAAAGAAGATGAGAAGAGCTTTGTGTGGTTCTGCTCACCTGGGACTGTGCAGTACGCTGGATTGACTTAGGCGGGGGAGTGAGAAGGTGAGATTATTGGGTCGTTCCACTATGGAAGAGATGAAGATGATTCTCATTCTCTCCCTCTCTCACCTCTCTCTGTCCCTGTCGCCCTCTCTCACCTCTCTCTGTCCCTGTCTCCCTCTCTCACCTCTCTCTCTGTCTCTGTCTCTCTGTCTCTCTATCTGTCTCTCTGTTTCTCTGTCTCTCTATCTCTGTCTCTCTCTTTCTCTCTCCCTCTCCCTTGCGTCTCCCTGTGTTTCTGTCTCTCTGTATCTCTCTTGTCTCTATGTCCCTTTATTTGTCTCTGTCTCTGTCCCTCTTCTCTCCTTTTCTTTATCTTGCAGCAGGAGTGGGGTTGACAGAGGTTCAAATGATCAACAATTTAAAAAACAACAACACTTTAACAAACCAATGGAGACCTTTTCCATCTTTCTTACACTTACAGGTCAGAAATTGTGTGCTAACTTCAGCTCTAATGAGAATCCACATTCCCAGTACATTTCTTCCCTGAAAGCAGCAATAGATATACTTCCCTTAGACTCATTCAGGCAGCCCCAGGTAAGCAGAATCAAGGAAACTCTTTTTTTTATTATTATTATTTTATTTATTTATTTTTAATGTTCTACAATCACCACCATAAAACTTAGATTTTTACCCCCCCCACCTCCCTCCCTCCCCAAGACAGAAGGAAACTCTTTGAATAACCACAAACTCCCCACTCTCAAGACCAAATCTTACCAGAATAGGAAAGTGGAGGAGAGGACTAGAGATCCCAAGAAGGATTGAAAATTTCTGATAAAAGATGGTTACTTCCTTTGAATATTTTACAGTTCAAAGTACTTGGTACCAGGCTAATCTACATTTGGAAATAGGGGTTCTTTTATAAGTGGTGAGTAAGGGAAGCTCTGTACTTGTTTCCCTATTTGTTTTAAGAATGAGATATATAATCCTGTCTCTCCCTGCCAAACTACTCCCAGCCTCAGCTTCCCATTTGTTCAGTGTAAGCTGGGTGTCACACTATTGCCAGGTTCTACTTACTACCTATATCCCAAATACCTTACTACCTTGAGCAAATCTTTAGAATTTCATTTTGAGGACTTTCTCTTGGACTTACTTCCCTACTTACTTCCCAGTAAAATCTTAGGTCACTAAATTCTAGGGGCAGCTAGGTGATTCAGTGGATAGAACACCAGTGCAGGAGTCAGGAGGACCTGAGTTCAAATCTCACCTCAGACACTTGACACTCACTAGCTGTGTGACCTTGGGCAAGTCACTTAACCCCAATTGCCTCATCCTGGGTCATCTCCAGTCATCCTGATGAATATCTGGTCACTGGATTCAGATGACTCTGGAGGAGAAGTGAGGCTGGTAACCTGCAGAGTCCTCCCTCACTCAAAACAAAATCAAGTACAAGTCACGTCATTACTTCACTGATGGCATGGTCTTCTTCGGCAAAGAAGGACCAACACACATGGGTCACTAAATTCTACCTGTTCTTTTTTTGAACATTTTGATATCTACTCTCCATAGATTTAAGGCTAATGTCAGAGTATTTTTGACTTTCTTCTCTTTATCACAAATATTAATATGGAATTCTCTCTTCCCTACAATGTTTCTATCATATACTTCACCAAATTCTCCTTGTTGATCAGAAAAGGAAACTAGATACACTTACTCACCACTTATAAAGAACTCCTATTTCCAAATATAGATTAGCCTGGTATCAAGTACTCTTAACTGTAAAATATTCAAAGGAAGTAATCATCTTTCATCAGGAATTTTTAATCCTTTTTGGGATCTCTAATCCTCTCCTCCTCTTTCCTATTCTGATGAGATTTGGCCTTGAGAGTGGAGAGTTGGACGGTTATTCAAAGAGTTTCCTTGATTCTGCCTACCTTGGGCTGCCTAAATGAGTCTAAGGAAAGTACATCTATTGCTGCTTTCAGGGAAGAAATGTACTGGGAATGTGGATTCTCATTAGAGTTAAAGTTAGACAGCACACAATTTCTGACCTGTAAATGTAAGAAAGATGGAAAAGGTCTCTTCATTGGTTTGTTAAGGTGTTTTTGTTTTTTAAATTGTTCATATACATACGTATGTGTGAATATTATGTATCCATATATACATGCATATGCATGCAAACATGTATGTGTGTATATATACATATATAAATATATATACACATGTGTGTGTATATATACATAATTTATATATTCCTGAGCATGGAATCAGGAAGACTCATCTTCCTGAATTCAAATCTGGCCTCAGGCATGTACTAGCTGTGTGATCCTGGATAAGTCACTTAATCCTGTTTGTCTCAGTTTCCTCTTCAAAATGAATTGAGAAGGAAATAGTAAACTACTCTAGTACCTTTGCCAAGAAAACCCCAAAGGGGGTCACCAAAGTTGGACATGACTGAAACAACTGAACAATGACAAAAAAGGATAGAGAGAGTTCTGATGTGGCTCACACAGGTATCTATGGAGGTATATATGTGTGTTTGTGTATTTTATTGATAGACTTTCCCTTTATATCACATTTCTCCTTCTACCACCTCTAGATCTAATCCCCTTTTGGGTCAACGAGTTTTGACCTTTGGGGGCAAACATTTAAGCAAAAGAATCCAATATAGTAACTCCTTCTGATGAGGTATCCAGTATTCTGTACACACACACACACACACACACACACACATACACACACACACACACATCTCTCTTCCCTGGGGACTGGAGTTCATGTCATCAGTTGCTCTCTCAGAGAGTCACTGCCTTTTCAGTTGCTCAACATTTGAGATGCTCTTAGTGATCTTTCATTTGTGTTTTTGTATTCACTATTTGTGTCTTTTGCTTATTTCATGCAGCATCACTTCATACAAATCTTTCCATATTTTCCTGAATCCCTCATATTCATCGTTTATTATAACAGAAGAATATTCCATTGCAAATTCCATGTTGTACTATTCCATAGTCAATATGCGCCCAATTTTTTCCCCAGTTCTTTGTTCCCCAAAAGTGCTGTGAATATTTTGGTATATTTTGGGCTTTTGGATCTGTTTCTGAATTCCTTGCGGGGAGAAATCTAGATGTAGAATTATAGGGTATGGAAGTTTAGAAACTTTTCTTACATAAATTCAAATTGAAATCCAGTATCCTTACATTTTGAATGGACAATTCAAATAGATAGATAGATAGATAGATAGATAGATAGATAGATAGATAGATAGATAGATAGATACAGATATATATACATACACACAGAGAAGCATAGATATATGTACATATGCACATATACATATTGTTATATATACATATGTAGCTATATATGCGCACATATTTGTATATATTAACATTTCTGGGCAATTTTTCTGTATGATTTCTAGGAAGATCTTCAGGTTTTTTCATATTGTTGTGCCTTTGAAGATTTATTATTCTTAGATTATTTCTTCATATCCTAATTTCAGGTTCAAGATAAAAATTCTTACTTTGTAGAACTCTTCTGTGTGTTTCTGACCTTGCTTTTAAAAAAAATGCTCACATTATTTTTCCTTGGGCTTCTGCCTTTTTTCATTTCAGTTTTCTTGTCTGTTATTACAGAGAGTATCTCTCTCTTTTGTTCTTTTTTTTCCTAAATTGTCTACTCTCTTATTTTGCTGATTTCCTGTCTTACAATTCTAATTTTTAGGCTTCAAAAAATCTTTTCATTTAATTTCTCCTTTAAGCTCCTGGCTAGATAGCACAGTAGATAGAGTGGACACCTGAGTTCATGACATGAGTTCAAATCCTGCCTTCAATACTTATTAGCTGTGTGAATCTGGGCAAGTCACTTAATCTCTGCCTGCCTTATTTTTCTCAACAGTAAAATGAGGATAAAATAAACTTATTGTAAGGACAAAATGAGATAATGTAAAATACTTAGCACACTGCGTGGCCCAATGCTTGTTTCTATCTTTCCTTTCTTCTGAAACATTCTGGATGTTCTTAGAATCATTCTGTTGTCATTTCAGGGGGGCTTACAGAATTTATTGTAGTACCTTCACCTTTTGGGAGAGAATTTTGCCAATTTTCTTTCTCGTGAGTTATGTGAAGGGATTGCTGTTGTCTTTAAATATTCATTTCTCCTTTGTCAGCAGTTACCTGTTTTTATCAATTACTCTTGATTTTTTATAATGTTTTTGATATAAATACACTTCTTTTATTGATGATCTTTTCCTTTCAGAGAGCCTAGGATTGTCATGCCTCTATATCAGTCCTTTATGCCTATTCTGTTCTCTAGAAGGATATATGAGGTGTTCAAGGAGGGCTAACACCTCTGGTGCTAGTGTGATGACTTGCTGATTCGTTTTCAGGGCTGCTTATGCGCTTTCGTGTCCACCTTCACCCAAGTCTCCTGTGTCACTCCAAGAAGCTATAGCATGTGCAGCAGCACACCCTGATAAACCATCTCAGCAGAAGGGCTAAACTAGTTTGAGGGTAACCACTAGGCCTCAGACCCTTTGGTGAGTTAGGGGGTGTCTATGACAAGTATGTGAAGACTTTCCCAAGTGCAATGGGAAGATGAGAACAATTTTGTTGATGAGAACAACAGTGTTGGATTTTTAAAATTATTTTCATTCTATCCCCACTATAACAGTTGACAAATGTCTGTGTGTAAAATATAATCTTTCTTCTAGTGACATTTCACCAAATGGCATTTCTTTAAGACACAGATCTCATACTGAGTAGAATCGAATGTGCTTGCAAATTCAGCCCTGCTACACTGAAATGATGGGAAATTGGAAAAGAAGAGTAGGTATTTAAAGGGGGGTTGATGCAGGAACTGCAGAGCCCTTAGACTTTGAAGACTCCAAGGTCATCCACTGCATCCTGGACCATCGCCGGTCATCTCACTTTTGTTTTACCAATGGACTTTGAAGACTAGAAGAGAGAGTGAGGCTGATGACTTTGTACCACTCTGCCCCACTTAAATCCAATTTAGCTGCAAGTTATGACATCTACCAGGATATTCATTGGTTCTCTTTGAAAACAAAGGATGAACCACATACTCTCCAGAGCTCTATATTCTCTTGCTTTCTAAGATACCGATGCAGACATACATATCATAGTTGGGCCTTTTCTCTACTTTATCAGTTTCCTTCTTCAACACTTTTCCTCTTTCTCTAAAACTGACTTTCCTAACACTTAAGATGATCTTAAGATGAAGATTAAGATTGGCCATGAAGGGGTTGGAGAAGGATCACCCAAATGAAAGATGCTCCAACAAGCCTTTGCGATTGGGTTTCTTATTCACTCTCTTCATCTTTCTGCCTATGTCTTTCTCTGCTATATTGCAAAGTTCCACAAGTGTTGCACTGCTATGCTACTTATTCCCTAAAATCTTGTCCCCAAGGCTCAATTTCTCCATAATTAGCTAATTTCTTCTTTCTTATCAAGCCTTAGATCTAGTCCAGGGGTGGAGAACCTGTAATCTTGAGATCATATAAGGCCTTCTAGGTCCTTGGGTGCAGTCTTTTGACTGAATCCAATTTCTACAGAATAAATCCTTTATTCAGGGGATTTGTTCTATGAAGTTTGGGTACAATCAAAGGGCTGTACTTGATGTGGCCTCAGGGACACAGGTTCCCCATCCCTGGTCTATTCTATTTCATGACTTCAACTTGTCCTTTAGCTCACCCCTAATCCATTAACTTGAATAATCAAATGTCTAAAATGGAAACAGTCACAAGGCATTGAGAAACATAGGGCTGCCCTGAAACAGTGTGGTCATGTCAGTGGGAATGCCAGAGACAAGAGAAGTGGTGATTCAGGGCCTTACCTTACCCTGACAGTGGCAAACCTGCCACCTTCTCCAATGTTGTTAATGTGTCAACTCCATGAGGAACACAAAACTGCCTAGGTCAGCATGATCTTGGAGGGAGAAGTCACCCAAGGAGAGGTGTCCAGGAAGCAGTTGGTGATGTAGAATTTCAGCTTAAGAGATGTCAGCAGTCTCTCCTGCCTGGGAATGTCTGCCTTTTTTCCTCTACCTCATTTAATCCTGGTTCATTAAAAAGCATGGCGCACTTACAAGCTCATCCAGAAGAACTTTCCTGATATTTCCCGTTGCTGGTGTTATTCACCCCAGAACTTACTTTGTACTTAGTTCATATATACGCATGTGCATGTATTAATATATTGATACATTATATGTTAATATGTGATACAACATATGTATTTCTATAATAGAATATGTTAACATGTTATACATTACATATACAATGTTTGTCTACATATTTACCTACATAAATATATGTTTATTTGCTTTGTATAACAAAAGCTTCTTGAAAGATAGGCTTGGGGATGAGGAGCCAAGATGGCGGAGTAGAAAGACTCACGTATGCTAGCTCTGAATCCACAGCCCATAAATCTCCTGTAAAGGGAACTCCCCACAAATTCTGGAGCAGAGCAAGCGTGCACCAATGCAGTGGAAGAGTCTTCCGTTCCAGAGAACCCTGTAAAACCGTCCCCAGGGGTCCGTTGCGCCCCAGAAAGTGGAGCCCCCTCCTGTGCTGCCCTGGCCACAGCCCCAGAGGAGCAGATCCGAGCAGGCTTCAGGGATGGAATCTCCAGCGGCCGGGAAGGTCCCTCCACCCACAGACGCTACAGGTCAGTGAGAGGGACTTCTGGGCTGGCCACGAGGGGAGCGGGGTGTCTCTGTGACTTGGGCCCCCTTGGGAGGCAGCAGCAGAGGCAGCAGCAGAGGGAGCGGCAGAGGCAGCAGCAGAGGCAGAGGTGGCCTGGGACTCCCCAGGGAGACAGGAGCTCCATTACTGAAGGTCTCTGCATAAAACCCCTGAAGGAACTGAGCCTGGGAGGCGGCCCTGCCCCCACCTGAGCACCAGAACTTAAGCTCACATTGAATAGCAGCCACGTCTGCCATGGAAAGCCCTGAGGCTGGGAAGCAGCATTTGACTCTCAGAACCCAAGCACTAGCTGGGCAGATCTAGGCAGGGGTGGACAGGAATCTCAGAAGTCAAGTAACTGGCTGGGAAAATGCCCAGAAAAAGGAAGCAAAATAAGACCATAGAGAGCTACTTTCTTGGGGAAGAGATGTTCCTTCCTCCCTTCATTTCTGATGAAGAAGTACAATGCTTGCCATCAGGGAAGGACGTGGAGGTCGGGGCCTCTCTATCCCAGACATCCGAGGTGGATATCCGGTGGGCTCAGGCCATGGAAGAGTTCAAAAAGGATTTCGAAAATCAAGTTAGACAGGTGGAGGAAAAACTGGGAAGAGAAATGAGAGAGATGCAAGAAAAGCATGAAAAACAGGTCAATACCTTGGTAAAAGAGACCCAAAAAAATGCTGAAGAAAATAACACCTTGAAAAATAGGCTCACTCAATTGGCAAAAGAGGTTCAAAAAGCCAATGAGGAGAAGAATGCTTTCAAAAGCAGAATTAGCCAAATGGAAAAAGAGGTTCAACAGCTCACTCAAGAAAATAGTTCTCTCAAGATTAGAATGGAACAGATGGAGTCTAATGACTTTCTGAGAAACCAAGAAATTATAAAACAAAACCAAAAGAATGAAAAAATGGAAAAGAATGTGAAATACCTCATTGGAAAAACAACTGACCTGGAAAATAGATCCAGGAGAGACAATTTAAAAATTATGGGACTACCTGAAAGCCATGATCAAAAACAGAGCCTAGACATCATCTTTCACGAAATTATTAAGGAAAACTGCCCTGAGATTCTAGAACTAGAGGGCAAAATAAGTATTGAAGGAATCCATCGAGCACCGCCTGAAAGAGATCCAAAAAGACAAACTCCCAGGAACATTGTGGCCAAATTCCAGAGTTCCCAGGTCAAGGAGAAAATATTGCAAGCAGCTAGAAAGAAACAATTCCAGTATTGTGGAAATACAATCAGGATAACACAAGATCTAGCAGCTTCTACATTAAGGGATCGGAGGGCATGGAATAGGATGTTCCAGAAGTCAAAGGAACTAAGACTCAAACCAAGAATCACCTACCCAGCAAAGCTGAGTATAATACTTCAGGGGAAAATATGGTCTTTCAATGAAACAGAGGACTTTCAAGCATTCTTGATGAAAAGACCAGAGCTGAAAAGAAAATTTGACTTTCAAACACAAGAATGAGAAGAAGCCTGAAAAAGTAAACAGCAAAGAGAAGTCATAAGGGACTTACCAAAGGTGAACTGTTTACATTCCTACATGGAAAGACAATATTTGTAACTCTTAAAACGTTTCAGTATCTGGGTAGTTGGTGGGACCACACAGAGACGTACACACACATACATGCACACACACGTACATGTGTACATGCACACACATACACACATGCACGCACACACAGAGACAGAGAGCACACAGTGAATTGAATAGGATGGGACCATATCTTAAAAGAAATTAAGGTAAACGGTGAGAGAGAAATGTAGTGGGAGGAGAGAGGGTGAAATGGAATGGGGTAAATTATATCTCATTCAAGAGGCAGGCAGGAAACTTTTTAGTGGAGGGAAATAGAGGAGAGCTGAGAAAAAAACAGAAAGTTTACTCTCATCACATTCGACTAAAGGAAGGAGTAAAATGCACACTCATTTTGGTATGAAAACCTATCTTACAGTACAGGAAATTGGGGAGAAGGAGATAAGCAGGGAGGGAGGGATGATGGAAGGGAGGGCAATGGGAGAAGGGAGCAATTTGAAGTCAACACTTGGGGAGGGACAGGATCAAAAGAGAGAATAGAAACAATGGGGGGCAGGATAGGATGGAAGGAAATACAGTTAGTCTTACACAACACGACTGTTATCGAAGTCATTTGCAAAACTACACAGATATGGCCTATATTGAATTGCCTGCCTTCCCAAAGGGAATGAGTGGGGAGGGAGGGATGGGGAGAATTTGGAACTCAAAGTTTTAGGAACAACTGCTGAGTATTGTAGTTGCTACTAGGAAATCAGAAGTACAGTTAATGGGGAATAGAAAGTCATCTGACCCTACAGGACAAAAGAGAAGATGGGGACAAGAGAAGGGAGGGATGATAGAAGAGAGGGCAGATTGGTGATAGGGAAAATTAGAATGCTCAGTTTATTGGGGTGGGGGAGTGGACAAATGGGGAGAAAATTTGGAACCCAAAATTTTGTGAAAATGAATGTAAAAAGTTAAATAAATAAATTTATATTTTAAAAAAAAAAAGATAGGCTTGATTTTTGTATAGTTATCCCATCCACATCACGACTTTCCCTATAACCATTTTGGCATATCTCGGGCATAAGAAATTAAATGGGGATTTGGGAGAAGTTTTGCAGAAGCCACAGACAATATACAAAAGCAGCAGATGACACAGAAAAAATGAGAAACTCAAAAATACACAAAATATATGGATAGCGTTATATAATATCAACCCAAATTTTACAGTAAGGGACTGTAAACTTTCATAAAAGGAAAAGAAAAAATTCAGACTTCTTCTCTGGTGTGAAGAAAGGGTCAAAAAATTTTACATGGATTTTCCAGATCATGGGGGCACCATAACCCCTAACCCCTACAATATGGAAGGGATAGCTGTATTTGTATTCCCAGAAACAGTAGAACTCAATAAATGTTTGTGAAATTAAACTGTCTTCAATTCAGATCCCAATTCCACTATTAAGTGATTTAAGTTACTTTGGGTCTTTGGGTCTCAACTTTGTCATCTGAGTTATGGGAGGAAAAAAGGCAGGGGATTGCACTAGATGGCCTCCATGGTACCTTCCAGTTCTAAAATTCTTTGACTGCCCCATGATTCTCAGAGTATTCCAGTGATCCTAGGTTTGAGAAAGATTGTACTTTCACAATATCCCTCCATCATGCAGTGGGAAGACGGAGAAGGCTCAGATGGGAGCATAGGGCAGGGCTGGACAGAGTCAGAGAGGAAGCATTCTATGCAAAATTTAATTCAAGAAAATTTCCTTTTAAAAAATAAAGGATCTTTATCGATAGGCCCTGTAAGACCTGGGACTTCCAGTCATCTACCAATTCAGTCATGATTATCAAGAAATATATCATCCAAGAATGCATTAGCATTAAGGTCATATACTATTATAATCATAAAACTATGATTACTATATTATTTTAAAAAGGTGAAGTTTTCTCTCTTCTAAGCCCCTCATCCCACATGTATCCAGCTTATCTGTTTTAAAATTTTAAAATTAAAAAAATTCAATAAAAGCTCCATAAAATATTTCAATGTTTTTAAAAGAATAACTTTTCTTCTTCATTTCCCCTTCCCTTCTAATTTTCCCCTTAATTCAGCATTCCAGGAAGTAAAATCTGGAAATGATCCTTCTTTCTCACTGTGGTTTGATGAAAACAGAGGAAGCAGCAAGGTAAAGGCAAAAAAGTGTGACTGAGAAGGTAAAGAAAAGGAAAGGAGAAATAAGGGGAGGAGGAAGAGAAGGAAAAGAAAGAAGAGAAAAAGAAAAAAAGGATGAGGATCAAAAGGGGATGAGAGAACTGGTTCTTCAGAGAAACCTCAGGGCAGATCCTTTTATTTCCTGTTTAGGAGGATTAACTTTCCTGGATTAAAGGTCTGTTTTAGGCCATTCACAAATCAAGCCTCACATCTGGAACTGGGCTTTTCCTTTCTCTCCCTCCCCAGACCCAATTCAGAAGTATTCATTAATGACTTCAGTATATTTATAGTTGCCATCCTTTAGGTTAGAAATGCTAAGCTGGATTGAGTGAGCCTGAGGGGGCAGGTGCTGATTTTAAGAGAAGCTATGCATTTTCACTCCCATATTCTCTTTTTAGACAGTGATAGTTTCAAATTGAAATTAAACATAGTACCCAGGAGATTTGGGTTTTTTTGTGGTTTTCCTTGCTTCCCCATGTCTTTTCTTTCTTCAGGACTTCAAAAATTCTCTGATTTTATGAGTACCCCAATAACCATATAGATTGAACCTCAAGAAGGTCTTCATGAGTTGTGGCTAAGAAAAGGTTTAAAATGTCCTCATTTGGTGAAGAACCTTTCTGAGTTTTGTTAGACTAGTCCTGGATAAATGACAATTCATAGAGTCCTGGAGCATCCCCAAAACTGTTCTAACTGGTAGGACTTATTGGTACTTGTACTGTGTTGGTGTTGCCTTCAAAAGTTCAGTGTCAACTTGAAGACAAATTCAAGTATGACTATTTGTGAACTCTCTCTCTCTCTCTCTCTCTCTCTCTCTCTCTCTCTCTCTCTCTCTCTCTCTCTCTCTCTCTCTCTCTCTCTCTCTCTCTCTTCCCCCCTCCCCCTCTCTCCCTCTCTCTCTGTCTCTCTGTCTCTGTCTCTCTGTCTCTCTCTGTCTCCCTCTCTCTCTTTTTTCTTTCTTCTCTGTCCCTGTCTCTGTCTGTCTCTCCCTCTCTCCCTATCTTTATTTTCTCTTGAGACTTCAATATTCTATTTCCTATTCTTGAGAAATCAAATTTTTGAAATAATGAAGCATAGCTCTGTATGTCATTGGCCTCTATATTACTTTAGTCTCCTTCCTTCCTTCCCTTGGTCTTTCCTTTCTCTTTTCCTTCTTACATCTTTCCCTTTATTCCTCCCTCTCTCCTGCTCTCCCTCCCTTCTTCCTTCCTTCCTTCTTTCCTTCCTTCCTTCCTTCCTTCTTCCTTCCTTCCTCCTTTTTCCCTTCCTTTTTATTTGTTTTCTGAGTCTCTGTTCTGGGGACTTGGAGATAAAAAGTATAACATTTTACTTTCAATGGTTTTCTATTTGGGTATTTGCCAGCTTATTAGGAATGGGATCTTAAGTGTACTATGTTAAGTCCTAGGGTTATAAAGATGAAATAAGACCTAATATCTATCATTTAGGAGCTTACAGTATAATAATGACAATATAAACATAGTAAACATATCTCTCTGTGTTCACTATGCCAGATCCAGGTTGCTACATCTCCCCTTCTGGGTTCTATGAATACCCCTGAGGAGTTAGGGGTTCTCTTATTTAATGCCATTAACTCCAACTGCTATCCTGAGTACCAGTTACACAATGTCTGTGGATGCTCCAGAGTCTTTCCAAGGTAACTTCATTAAATGTCATGATGATTCTTCAAGAAACCGGCTCCCCAGTCTCTCCAATGGAAATCATTACATCTGTAGAGGATACTGATGCACTCTGTGCAGGCTCATAAGGTTTGGGCTTATTGGCCAGTCCCCCATTAATACAGGGAGTTGAAAATATAAATTCGCCTTCCCCACGATAGGGTGGGGCTGAGCCAACACCAGATGGACATTGAGGGAGGAAGGATTTAGGGCTTATAACATACAAACAAGTAGGATATAAGGCAGAACATTGTAAGAGCAACAGAAAAGTCCAGGCTAAGTGTTTTTAGAAGTTTGGCGATACACACCTTTATTAGCTACAGTAGTGAAGACAGGCAAGGACAACATGACGATGGGGGATAGTAAGTGGTAGTTTATCTGAAGCCTGGATATGGATGTCATAGACCTAAGTTTGAGTTCTGGGTCAACTCAGGGTGGCTCTCAGCACCTCCATTGACTCATTGGTAAGATGAGGATAATGATATTGTCAACAACTTCCTTATCTAAGCTGCTTTAAGTAAAATGCTTTGGAAATCATATAGCATTGCATAAATGAAAGCTGTTATGATTCCCTGAAGTGGGGTAGTATGAGTTAAGATTGGAAAGACATGTTAAAATCAAATTATTAGAGGAACATGAGGGTCAGGAAAAGATGTATATACCTAACTTTATTCAGTAGACAATGGGGAACCCCTGAAGGTTTGGAAGCAGAGGGACTGAATGAGAAGCAAGTCATCTTCATTAGGAAAATGTCAGCCATGCCATAATTCAAGAGGTAGAGGCTGGAAACAGAGAGACCAGTTTGGAGGTTATGACACATATCCAGATAATTGAGAAATTGACGGTACCAGATACAGAGAATGTGTAAAGTGAATAATTTAGGAAGACTTTTTCAGTATCTTCTTCTAGAGAAAGCCCCAAGTCCTCCTCTTCTCACTTGATCTATAAGACATTACTTAACAATGGAACATTGGTTATACTATATCCACCCCTACAGTGGTTCTCGAAAAACAGAAATGACACATCACTCCAGATAGTTTAATAATGACCATACCTAGAGGCAGAGAGAAAAGAGAGATGACTTCTACATGATCATCACATCTAAGGTATCTGTGAATTTTTGAAGGTAAATCTCTGAAGGTAAAGGACTCTGATAAATGGGTTTCTAAGAAAAGGGCTGGACTAAATCAAGTGAATATTTTCATGAATCTGAATAACTCAGCATCCTCAAAACACACTTTAGTGCCCTAAAATATTCAAGTGTCAATATTAAACCAATGATATCTCTATACCTATAATGATAATAACAATATATTCATTAACTATCTCAGAGGATTGTTTTGATCTAAGTACTCTAAAGCTGTTCAGTGTTACATAAATTTGGGTTATTATTAGGGAAGGGTGGCAGGGGCTGCAAAAGATGTTATAGGATCATAGATTTAAAACTGGAAAGGAAGAGACATTAGAAACAATCTAGTCCAACCCACTCATTTTAAAGATAAAGAAAATGAGGCTCAGAGAGGTGATAAATGACAAGAGACAGGATTGTAGTTTCTCTGAATCCAAATGCAATGCTCTTTCTATGGTGCCAGATTTGCCTCACAGTAACTTTTACCTCCCTTAGCCCTAACCTGTCCTTAGTCTTTACATCCAAGAAAGGGGATATTTTCTACTTCCTTCACTGAATAATTATAATGTTGCTGTTGAGCAATTTTTCAGTCCTGTCTCACTCTTTATGACCCTATTGGGGTTTTTCTTGGCAAAGATACTGGAATGGTTTGCCATTTCCTTCTCCAGCTTATTTTACAGATGAGGAAACTGAAGCAAACAGAGTTAAGTGACTTGCCCAGGGTCACACAAAAACACAGGTCTGAGGCTAAATTTGAACTCAGACCTTCCTGACTCCAGGCTCTCTGTATTCTGTCCACTGCACCACTGCCTCTGATGCAGGGGATATGCTGGAGCCCCCTCATATCAGCTCTCTTAGAGCACTACTGTTAAATCATCAGTGTGAGCATTTACACCAGAAAACACTTCAGAAGAAGGCTTGATTTACTGTTTTGCTCACTGTCTAGATTTAAGAAATTATGTAGAGAACGATAGTAAAAACTAAACTTGAAATGTGTCCAATTGCTCTTTTGGGTTTTTTGTGGGGATAAGGATGGGGTGGGGTGGTTCTGTAATTAAGCCTTTATCAGCATGCCCCTGCTCTGATGCTGAACCACCTTAACAGTGAGTCCTCCTGAACCCTCAGAGTCTGGTGCTTTAAAACCTGGTCTCTCATTAATCACTGACATTTCTCTTGAAGAATAAGACAGCATGATTTCTTGCACACGGCAATCATTTCTTTCTCTCAATAAAGACAGTAATCTGGGGAATGGCAATTATCTCTGCAGAATTACCAACCTTGCAGCAAGCATCATCTACAGACTGAAATTACATAGTATTCATTTGCAGCTATTTTAATGTCTGTCCTCCTCTCCCCTCCCCCACCCCAACTCTACAGATTTTGATTAATCCTGGATAATAACTTCCTTATTTTTAGCAGGCTGTTGCTGCTACAATATTTGAGGATCATGATAACGACTTCCACAGGTTCAGCTGGAATTCAGCCGCCACCCGTTTAATTTCCCTCCCCAGCCTCAGAGCTTTTGTCTCCACCAACAAAGAGGGATTGGCAGGGACTGGCAGATGCTCCCCTGCTGGTCTGGTGAATTGATTGGCTATTCTCAGCGGGACTTTATTATTCCTACTATACCAAGGGAATATCAAACACCAATTCGTTGAGGGCGTGTGTACCTCTACGTGTTGGTCTTGGACTCCTATCCACAGAGTAATACTATGATGTTCAGGAATGAATGGAAGTGTGGGTTACAAGGTAGTTATTCTGCTGGGTTAGAATCCCTAGTCATTGTAGCTCATTTTCAGCCAGAAAGGATAATCATTTGTGTCTACCCAACAAGAGGCAGCATTATTTAGTAGCAGTAAAGCTGACCTCAGTCTCAAAAAATACCAGGTTCCAGTCCCCTTTCTGGTATGCAGTACTGGTTTTGAGACCCTGTACCAATTCACTTAATTTCTCGGTAGCCAGTCAACTTTCTAGAACTATAAATTACAAAGCAATTGCAGATCCACTTTGGAAGAGAAAATTTCCTTACTCATAGTCTGTACTTCACACCAGGGGTGTTAAACTGAATAAAATAGCTCCTTGGAGACCACAGATTGAGACCAATATTAGCTAGGTGGCATTATAATATTATTTTATTTTGTTAAACATTTCCCAATTACATTTTAATTTGGTTCTGCTCACTCATGAGTTTTTCGGATAACAGATGGACAGAGTTTGACACCTCTGCTTTACACCAAAGAAATTGGAAATCTAGACCAAAAGAATAAAATAAAAATTATATATTAAGTCATATGTAGGTTTACAAAGGATTTTCTCTGAATACTTTCTATGGTAGGTGTAAATTCAGCTTTTGAGGTTGTGATCAAGTCACATCGTAATCAAAATTGCAGAGGAGACTCTCATCTCACTTTCCTTTCTGGGTCCCTTTTCCTGGTTCTTTATCATCATCTAAGTGATTTTGGGCTTCACTCTGACTGCTCAAGACTCATTCCCCCCACTTTGGAAGCTTTGTTTCAATTAGCTACTTGAAAGGTATAGATTACCTGATGGAACTAATTTGCACTAAGGTATGAATTCATTCATTTAACTGGCATCCTTAAGCATTCCTAGATACTGAGGAGTCTGCTAGTTAGGGGTGATACAAAAACAAAACCAAAAAAAAAGAAAAAATAAGTATGGAAACAGTCCCTTCTTTCATGGAGCTGACAGTTGGTGGTTTGGGGGCAGAAGGGAGGACAGATAAACAAATACATAATATGAAAATCTTGACCATACTTCTTGTAGGTATCACTAGTGAGATCAGGTCATTGCAGATGGATGCCTACAGATTCAGATTAAAAATTCCCCAGCATCTTGACCTTGTGAGGGAAGGTGATAATAGGAATAACAGGAGGAAGAGGAGTGGAGGTCAGTGAGGCAGAAATGGAAGAGCTACCACTACGAGGAACTGATGGAAAGCCAAAAGTTACCAGAACTCCCAAGATATAGAAGACATATGCCAGGCCTATGTCCAGGGTGAGATCTATATATTACTATAAGTCATCCAACTGGAGACCAAGGCTGGTGATTTCATTTCCCATCTCTTTTCCCTCTCTGTCCTAAGTGAGAAGGGTATTCCCTTTAAGCCTGATGTATCTCTTAGGGCATGGGGAGTATTTCCCTTATGTATTTAAAAGTTTGCTTTGTTTCTCAAGTTAATTGTTGTGGTAAAGCTGCCAACCCACTGAATTTAGCTGTGTATGTTATTGTTTGAATTCAGCTTTGTTTGGATATGGCTAGGGAGAGGAGAGAGACTTAAAACTGTGAGATTTGTGAGAGTGAAATTGTAGTTGGGGGCTCTGAGCCAAAGGAAGGAGTTATTGATTTCATTTTACAACTTCATCGAACCAAAGATGTATATGTTATATATGTATACAATACACATACACACATATATACACGTATATGGCTACATTCACTAGGGTTTCACTGGGTATCCAGAACAAATCAGCCACAATTCAGAAAACTAAGAGGTTGGAATTGAGTCAGGCATCCACTATTACCCATAACATGTTTTGAAAGCAAATCACTCCCCAGAGGGAAGAAGTAGTTGGAGAAAAAGCTACATCCTGGGGGAGGAGTAGCCCTACCCACAAAAAGTGGGGTGGGTGGGGTAAGGTGGGGAGGAAAGAGAGGAAAGAGACTAACAGCTCTGCCTAATTAATTGCTCACTTAGCCTGTAAAAAAATTATCAGTGTCACTGAAGCTTTTTAAAGATTTTTTTTTTAATTTTTCTGTTCTCTCCTTTAGAGATTTTGAACAATAATCTACTTTCTCCATTTATTTTTTTAAACAGATCTTGAATCACTACAAAAAACACTGGAGATACTCATTCTGAAAACTACATTAAGTTATTTCTTTTAATTCATTTTCCTCTTGATGCTTCTGAATTTTAGGCTGAATTTAGCTTGACTTCTACTATTTTTGTGAAGAATTGTTTTTTATCATTTTGGTACACAATTCTAAAAACACTTTTGTTCCTTCGCTTTCTTTAATAGCTTGATTTTTTTTAAAAAATCTGCTTCAATTTTTAACTTTCTTGTGTTATAGTTTTATTTGTGGTTTCCATTTTCCCCTCAGTTCTCTATGGGTATTTCACTCATCATATTCAATCTGCTGAATACCTATGATGAATAGAAAAGCCTGATTTTCAGTGCTACTCATATTACAATAAATATGCGTTTACTGAAACTATATGTCTATACCGGTAATTCTAATCTGAACGCTATGGTTTACCTCTACATAAATTGCTACTAATTACATACCTATTTCTGGTCATATGCTAAGTATGCATTGCTTCAATCAATCTATCAATAAGTAAACAATTATTAAGTACCTACTGTATTACCAGCCCTGTGCTAAACTCTGGCAGTGCAAGAAAAAGCAAACGACAATCCCTAAAGAGCTCACAATCTAACATGCAAACAAATATATACAAACAGCCTATGTATAGGATAAATAGGAAATAACAGAGAGAAGGTACTAGAGTTAAGAGGAGTTGGGAAAGCCTTCCTATAAAAGATGGGGATTTAGTTGGCACGTAAAAGAAGCCAGAGAAGTCACTTGGCAGAATTAAAGAGGAAAAGCATTCAGGCATGGGAGAAACCCAGAGAAAATGACCAAGAGATATTGTACATATGCTAAGTGATTAAAATTTAGAGTAATGACTATTTCTTAAGTACTATCATTATCAATTTAAAATGTATATACTATGTGAGATGATATGTATTATCATGCCAAGAGTATAGGAATTCATAGTGGTCTTGTGATAATAGACATAAACTCTGATTTTAAATATCATGACATTATGATAATGTTCAAAAAAATGGTACAGGAGTTGTGGAAATTCTTCCTACCAAAATTAGGGCAAGACAAACAACTCAAGAGATTCTCTGAGATTGTTGGATCTATTTGATCACTCAAAAATTGCTGGTACATTTACATTAGGAGATAAGATCTTAGGACTGACTTGTAAATTGAGTCCAGATTATTATCAGACACATATCTCATCTTCAGGTGAAACAGAAACAATATCTCTGTGTCAAGAGAGGTAGTCTTACCTGTAAGACATTCAGAAGTCTACTCTCTTTATCAGTTATGGGACACCTACCAGTGAGTGTGTTGAGGACTACGCTTCTTGTGTTGTGTGTTGAGGACTACGCTTCTTGTGTTGTGTGTTGAGGACTATGCTTCTTGTGTTGATCAGGGAAATGCCACTTGTTTGAAGAATGAAAACTAGTTAATACATATTAAAAGAGAAGCTGTCCTTGGGGATTGGATTGAAGTCAATTCCTTACTCCCAGACGTGGTGAGGAAAGTACTGCTTGTGGAATAACTAGGGTTAGGAATATAAATATGAAGGGATATGATAAATGCAGCTGGCAACCTTCTTGGGTATAGAATCATGTTTTCCTGGGAAAGTCCTGTGGGGAGCTTGGATAATCCCTGTGACAGACTCACTGTAGGTCTGAAACATAATTAAGACTAGAGATGAGGATCATGTTATTGGATCATCTTAGTGGAGAAGCAAGCATTCAGGCTGATGCAGGGCTGGAAGGCAAGGCAGCCTAACATTACATAGCAGAATTTGGTGGATATTACTGTCAGTTGGGTAATAACAAGGTCTCAGTAGAGCGTTTGGAGCTTTCACCAGACAGCACCAGCAGTATATGTGAACCATGCTGTGCTGCCCTTAGATGACTAGGAATATTCATCAAGGGGCAATGAGTGACCAATCAGGTCTCGGGGACAATTTTGTTGCCTTTAAGGAAAGTGAATCTCTTGGAGGAGGGAAGAGGGAGAGACATGGAAAAAATTTTGGTACATATTAGTTCTATCACAATTGCTTATCAGAGATGCCAATAAAGAAATCATCTTCAGGTATCGGTTGGACTAAGTGACTTCTGAAGTTCCTTCCACTCTGAGGTTTTTCAATAAGGGAGAATATTTTGTGCCACGGAGAAGCAGCATGATATAGTACAAAAAACCTTTGGATTTAGAATCAGATGCTTTCCTTTTGAGTTGTCTCTACCATGTAGACCAATTTAAAAACCTTAAATTAACTTCATTGATTTTTTATCTTCATCTGTAAAACCACTATAATAATGCTTGCATCCTCTACCTCACTGAGTTACAGTGAAAAAAGGGGTCATAAAGTGCTATACTAGTATGAACTATTATTATTATATTGTATGATATAGCCCTAGGAAAGTCTTTTCCTTTTTGTGTGGATTTTTTTTTCACTAATAAAAGAAGATTGCCACAAACACATGGGTTAATGTTAGCCCTTAACTTGGGAATGACTAATTCTTCCCCAATCTTAGCTTAAAGAGCACATGGACAGGTTGCAACTTTTATGTGTCTCCAAGGAGTTTGATAGCCTTTTCTTAGGCACTGTCTTAAAATAAGCAAGTCTTCCCAGGCACTGAAATGGAGGAATACAGCAAAAATCAGGGGCTGTGTTCATATCCTGTGTAATGTGGAGGAAATTCACCCTGAACTGTTTGTCCACAGGATATGGCCCAGCTTGGCCTTGAGTTAATTACCAGCCTTGAGTTAATTGCCAAGAGTAGAAGACAGCTAAATAGACCCTAAATAGCCTTTCCTAATCTCTAATAGTTCTTTTATTTTCCTGAATATTGAGGTAATGTTAATGTGGGAATTCACCTTGAAAAAAACCAAAGGGAAATATGAGTTACTAATCATATTTTAACTGACCCACCAGACCTGAGAATCACAAAAATATTCACAGATGATTTCCCATTCATTTTCAAAATCAAATGTTGGGAGTTTGATGACTAAGGAATATGAGTCCTTGTAATTGTAATTTCGGGTTAATGGGGGAGGGGAAAGAGTTAAAGATCTTCACAGATTAATAGGCGTCAGTACCTTTTATTAATTTCTATTGAGGCACTGGGTCAGAGTATCCTGCCCTCCGGCTCTGAGAAGTGTGTACATACTCTGAAGTGAAGTTTTATTTTGGGGCTTACTCACTGGAGGGGTTTGTTTGGCCAGACAAGACTCTTTTTTGAAAGAAAACATAGATGTGGGTGCTTCTCTCTCTGGTAAACATGTATGTATTGCTTATGATCAGAGAGTTGGAAGTCCTGTCTGTTGATTTCTCTGTTTGTATTTTTCTCTGAAGTTCAGAGTGTTGTCTTTTTCCCCCTGAACTAAGTGAATGATATGTGTACTTGATTAAAGTGATTATTGATCTTTCAAAAGCTGCTTTCCTTTAGAAAAGTAGATCTAAGAACCTGTTCAGCAGGCCTCCTGTGTATGCTGGAGTCCTTGCTTTTACAGTATTATTATCCTTATTCTACAAATAGAGTAACTGACATTTATAGATATTAACTGACTTGTCAGTGGACACGCCAATGAAAGTATTCTTTGAACTCAAGTATTCCTGATTCTAAATCCAACATTCTATCCCACAGACCAAAATTAGAGAGGAACATTTATGGAAATGTGTGTAGAAATACCTTCCCTTACATCCCCACCCCCCACACGTTAATTCACATAGAAATACCCGTAAACCCTTGAATATTCTCAGTTTGAAAGGATTTCTATCACAGTTGATCCCAATTCAATTCAATACAATGTAAATATTTTGAACAAGCATTTATTAAGCACATAATATATTCAGATGCCCATGTTTGGTCTTGGAGGAGATACAATGTTTTAAATGGAAAGCAGTTTTTGCCCTCACAGAGAGTACAGTTTACTAGGAGTATGTATCATGGACAAAAATAGCCACAATACAAAATGATATTTGAAAGGCGCATTAGAAACATGCCCCAAGATGTGAAATAAGGAACATCCCTCCCCAACCCATCCTCTTTTCCTAGATTTGAAATCTAGTCCAGGCTGATATTTTTTAGGGGTCAAACATTCCAACAGAAAGCAAATTATGTGAGAGCAATGGCTGGTTTTTGCTTTTTGTTATCTTTGAGTCATTGGTGCCTAGTACAATGCTTGCACCAAGTAGGCACGTATAAAGGATTTTGTTGGATGAATGAAAAATTTCACCAGATACACAATTCAATTTGAAGTACTTTACTCTGGAAAGTTTTAAAGGCCAAGGGGTTAATTCTCCTCTTCTCTCCCATTCTTTGGAATCATTTTATTGACCCCCTAGGAGAAAAGATATGGGAATCTGAAATAAAATTCTTAAATAAAGTTCTTAAATAAAATCTGATCTATAATTTCATAAAGTGGACAATCCTACTTAAAACCACCCCTTATTTGAAGAAATGTTCTCCTATTCAAGAATACTGCTTCTGAAGTCTCTTAATAGTTTTGTATGCGTAGAGATTCTTAGTCATAGATTCCGTGCTGTACCCCTTGCCAATGACCATCTCTCCTCTCTGGATAGCCATGATTGGTCTTCAGCTCTTTCTTTCTGCTTGTTCTTCAGGTAGATCTTGATGAAACTGAGATCAGAGGAAGCCTGCAATATTGAAGCCATCCTGGAGAGGGTGCTCCACAACGAGGTCATAGGGAGAATGGATCTGATCTAGCATTGGGCAGAAAGGAAAATTGAAGACAAGTTAGAGATGAATCTCAGCAATAGTAGAGGGTTGAGAAAAGGGATTTAGGGCCCCCTACTAATGAAGGAAAGTCTGTATTTGAGGAAGAATATATATGCGATAACAAAAACAACCATAACTGGTATTTACATAGTATTTTAAGGTTTGAAAAGTGTTTCGCATCCATTATGTCTGAGCCTCACAGCACTCCTGTATATAGCACAAGAAGAGATCTTTGGGAGTGGCTACCTCACTTTATCAACGGTAAGACTCAATGAGAGTCCACTGTGCAATGTAGCTGCCAAACTGGTGAATGTGAACCTTCAGATACACTAGTGCAATGGCAGTTTCTAAAGGAACAGTCATGATTGTCCTGCTGTATTCCATTTTGAACAGAATACATCTAGACCATTGCTTTTATTTTTTAAAATTTATTTACTTTATTCTGAACTTAAGAAGTAAAACAAGCATATCCATTTACAGTACAATAGGGAAAAAAAGGATTGCACAGGAAATTGAAAATCTATTATGTACAACTTGCTATTCCTTTTAAATATATAATAAAGTTATTGTGTAACTTTTTTCCCTTTTTTTCTGGTTTTTAGTTCTAGTTCTAGTCACATTGTTAAGAAAGATAAGTTAGAGTTATTGAGGATAATGAAGAGATTTTAAACCATGTCATAAGATGAAGTGAAGGAACTAAATATTTCTTCTGGAAAAGTGAAGACTTGGAAACATGATGCTCCCAATACTTAGTACAGTGCTTTGCACATTTATTAGAAGTTAAGCTTTGTGGAATAAAAATCAATGTGCCAATGTAATTAAGGAATTTCTGTTGAATGAGTGATAGCTATTTGCAAATATTTGAAAACTTGTTCTGCTTAGCCCCAGAAAGCAGATCTTCCTCTTTTCTCACTTTTCAACCTATTACCACCTTCACTCCCAGTTCCAGTATAACTCAGTCTCTGGCCTGCTCCACCTCCTCACCAATTATATTGCACAAAGGCACCTTCTGCCCTCCTCTTCCTCCCCATTCTGCACCGTAACCCAACCAGCTTCCCTATTTGAATGCAAACTCTTCCACCATAGGAACTGTGTGATTCTTTTGTATTTGCATCCTTAGTTCTTAGAGCAGTGTCTATTAAGTGTTCAATGAAGTCTAGCTAGCTAGCTAGCTGTCTGTCTATCTCTCTAAATGTCTATATTTCTCTTTCTATCTGACTTCCAACTTTATCACTTAGCTAAAACTCCAAAAATTCCAATAATGTTTTAATTGCCTTATATAATGACCTTTCTTAATGCCCGCCCTTCTTCATGTTTCTGTGGAATTTTACAGTGTTGAACACCCTTTCCTTCAGGACACTCTTTTCTCCCCTCCTTTTTTTGGCACTGTCTTTCCTACAGTCTCTTTTGCCAAATTATCATTCTCATCAAACCTTCTAACTGTGTCTGTATCTCTAGGTATAGGAATCTAAGGTTCTATTCTGAGTCCTCTTTACTTTCTTCTCTATATTCTTTTGATTGAATGAGTGTATCTCACTCAAAGTGAGAATGTGATAAGACCTTAACCTGAAAGAACCTGGGTCTCACATTGCATCCTGGGCCATCTCCAGTCATCCAGATGAATATCAGGCCACTGGACCCAGATGGCTCAGGAGGAGAAAGTGAGGTTGATGACCTTGCACAGCCCTCCCTCACTCAAATCAAAGTCAACTACAAGTCCTGTCATCATCTTGATGTCATGGTCCTCTTTGAGAATTAAGGGCAAATACAATATTCTCTTTCAAAGATCTTATCAGTTCCCATGATAACTATCTTCCCTTTGCAGATGACTCCTAGATCGTTATAGCCAGGCTTCATCTCTCTTGAGCTTCAATCCTGCATCAACAACTTTCCTGTTCGACATTTTGAACTAGATTTTTGGTCATATCTCAAACTCAGCATGTTCAAAACAGAATTCATTATCTTTCTCTCCAAAGCCAAATTTTCTTCCAAATATCTGTATTTCATCATCCTTCCAGTCACTCATGTTCAAAACCTCCATGTCATACTAGATTCCTCAATCTCCCTCACCCCACATTTCCAATCAGTTACCAAATCTTGTCCTTTCAGCTACCTAAATCTCTTCTATCCATCCTCTTATCTTTACTCAAACAACCTCCAGCATACTTTAGCCCTTTATCATCTCTTGCCTATACTATTTCAGTAGGCTCCTAATTAGTTTTCCTGACTCTAGTCTCACCTCACTTCCAAGTACACAGCTATCATTGTGATTTTCTTAAACAATGTCTTAATATGGCATTCTTCTACTCAATAAACTCCAGTGGCTTCATTTTTAACCTGGAGAATCAATATTTATGGAAACAATGCTTTAGAACCTTTCACAATGTGGCCACAACTTATATTTTCTAGTCTTATATGACATTCCTTCACATACTCTGTGGTTAACCCAAAATGGCCTTCTTGATGAAACTTATACATCATACTCAAATCTCCCACATGTCTTCGCACTGACTGTCCACCATGCCTGGAATACACTCTGTTCTCACCTCCATCTCTCAGAAATCCTAGTTTCCTTCAAGCACCATTTTCTATACAAAGTCTTTATTGATTGATTTTTCTAACTGCTGGGGAAAGTGTCTTCCCTCTGAAATTACATGGTATTTGTTTTATGCTTCTTTCTATAAGATGTACATCTTTAAATATTTTACATATTTTCCTATAGATGCACAAGTTAACCTGCTCTAAACTGTAAGCTCCATGAGGTCAGAGACCTAACTTCTATTTTCATATCATAGTGCCTAGCACAGTGCCTGGTATATAGGAGGGGCTTAGTATTTATTAGGAGGTGTTTGTTGATGGATTCATTAAAGACACAGAAGGGAAGATTTGGCTCAACATAAGGAAAAACATCCAAAGAATGAGAGATGCACCCAAAAGTAGTGAGTCCTCATGTTTGGATAATTTGAAAAAGATAATGCCAATGAAATTAATATTTTGGTTGTGGTTGTTCCAGATAACCTCACTATGTTTTCCAATTCAACGATGCTTTGAATCTGAAGCCCAGATAGGTTTAGTGAGTTGCCCAGGGTCATGTAGCAAGTTATTGGCAGAGTTGGGACTAGATAAGTCAACAAACATTTATTAAGCATTTACAATGTGCTAATAATGTGCTAAGAATGCAAATGCAAGTCAAAAGGAGGCCTATTTCTGTCTTCAGTAGGCACCAGTGGGAATTGGTGAAGACATTATCTAAAAGGGAGCTGATAATTGGTGGCTAGGTGGGAGGAGAGGGTCCCTTTTCTGGGGTATCATGATAATGTCTAGAGAGTAAGATGTAGAACACAAAGAAAAGTGAAGGATGGCTGGCCTAAGACTTTCCTCAAAATGGAGGCTCAAGGAGGAACTCACCAATGTGAAGAACCGGTAACAGGGGCAGAGGCATCTTCCAGGGTAAGAAGGTAATTTGGAAATAATGGTGAAATTTAGAGAGTCAGAAGTGGAGCCCAAAGGCAATATGAGGTGGCATTTTAATATTCTTGGCAGGGAGAACTGAGTAAAGCTGGACCTCATCTATAATCCACTTCTCAACCCACTCTGCTGTAGAAAAGACTTCCGTAAACCCTACAGAGAGGACCGCTGGATTATAGAATGACCAGACTATGGAGAAATATATGATTTTGAGCTGAAAGTGAACTTAGAATTTATTTCTTCCATTTTACACACAAGGAAAATGGAAGTTAAGTGATACCAGGGATGGAGAATCTGCAGCCTCATGGCCACATGTGTTCTTTTGGGTCCTCAAGTATAGCCTTGAGTCCAAGTTTTACAGAACAAATCCTTTTATTAAGGAGTTTTGTTCTGTGGAGTTTGGATTCAGTCAAAGGACCACACTTGAGGACCTCGATGGCCACACGTGGCCTCAAGGTTGCAGGTTCCCCATCCTGGATATGCCAAAGGTCAAATAATATTGAGAATTGAACTTGGATTCTGACCAAGGTTTGTTTGTTTGTTTCCCCAAATCCAGTGTGTTGTAGTCAATCATTTTTCATTCAGCCTTTCTTTTCCACTGTCCAGAAGAAGGCAAGTAAAGACTGGGCTGTAGAATAGGACTCCACCTTGAACTGGCCTCTCAGGTTTTAACTTCCCAAGAATCAGTGGAAGGGGATGGGGAATGGGGCCAATGAGGCAGACCTTGGGGAAGAAATAGTTAATAGTTAAGAAAGAGCTAGTTAAAATGTAGCTCTGGAGAAGTCATTTGATCATCGAATCATAGACTTAGAGCTGAAAGGGACCCAGAGGTCATCTAGTCCAAATCCCTGGACTGAGGATCCTGGTTTCAAGAGAACCATAAAGAAAGTTGTACGGGAATGACCTTTAAAAAAAGACCCAAGTTTGAATCTAGGCTCTGTCAGTTTTATCTGTGTGATGGTGGACAAGTCATCAAACCTCTGTGTTTTTCAATTTCCTCATCTGAGAATAGGGATGTTTATATTCATGCCAAGTTTTTGTGAGAAAAGAAATTTAGAAATTACAAAAAACTATAGACATGTAACCTTAAATTATCATTACCTCTTACCACATATTATCACTTTTAATTAGACCTGAAATGTATTCAATAAATCCAAGCAGGGAAATACCACTTCATGCTGGGTGGAAAGAATAAGACTGCCATTTTTGTCTAAAAATAATTACTCACATTTCTATAGTACTTTGAGGATTTACAAATGCTTTCTTTCCTTACCACAACTCAAGTGGGGCAGGCAGTGTAAGTATTAATATCCTCATTTGACAGATAAAGAAACTGAGGCTCAGGGACATCAAGTACCTTGACAAAGTTCAATCAGTTATTGTTGTTCAGTTGTGTCCAACTCTTCGTGACCCCAAGGACCATACTATCCATGGGGTTTTCTTGACAAGAATACTGGAGTTGTTTCTCATTTCCTTCTCTAGTGGACTAAGGCAAATAGAGGTTAAGTGACTTACCTAGGGTCACACAGCTATTAAGTGTCCGAACAGGTCTTCCTGACTCCAGACCCAGTGTTCCATCCACTGAGCAGCCCAGTTGCCTCCAAGTACTGTGTCAAAGCCAGGACTGGAGCCCAGGGCTTGTGACTCCAAGTGTACAATTCTTTCTACTATCCTACAATGTTTATTTCTTTGTCCCTGAATGGGCTAGTTGAAAAAGGCTGTTCCTTATAGTCATAGTCTAGTAGCAGCAGCAGTATATAGAGAAATTTTCCTGGTCCATATGTGAGTAGCTAGGTAGGACAGGGGATAGAGCAACTGACCTGGAGTTAGGAAGACCTGAGTCCAAATCCTCCCTCTGGCATTTACTAGCTGAGTGACTTTGGGCAAGTCTCTTAATTTTGGCATGTGTTGGTTTTCGCATCTGTAAAATAGAGATAATATCACCTACTTCCCAATTTTGTTGTGAGAACTGAATGAGAAAATATTTGTAAAGAACTTTGGAAACCTTAAAGACCATTAGAAATGCTAATTTTTTTTTTTTAATTGTTGCTATGTGAACAAGTTTTCATTCCAATAATGAACACTTTGCCCTAAAGGATTGGGGTAATAGGAACAGGAATGCCTTTACCTACCATCGGTACTGAAGAAGTCTGGGAATAACAGGTGATGTTGAAGATGATGCAGGTGACCCCACATGCTGAGAACAGTCACTTTGCACATCAGCCCAAGGAACAAAAGTTGGTCACCCACACCTCTTACCTTGTCAAGCAATCCAAGGACTTCCAAAAAGAACCACCAATGGTATTTTCGCCATCTGCTGGACAAAGATGGCAAGTTAAGTGAAAACCAGCATCTTCCATTGCTATTGGAGTTTGTAAGGTTTTGGGTTTTTGTTTTTTTGTGTTTGAAAGGTCACTCTGATGAAGAATGTCTTGTCTGTATGTACTTTGTCTCTATTCTATGCCCACAGTCATCAGTCATTCCCTATTCCTACTGCCTGAATATCCACTGGGAAAACAAAATGAGGGAGAGGCTAAGATAGGCTTCTGGGTGGGATCACAAATGAGGTTTTCTAGTAGTTAACAAGTCTGTCCCCTTGCCACCATGCAGTCAAGGATTTTCAGCCCTCAGTTATCCCTTCTTCGGCATGTGGAGATTCTTTCTCTTCCTTTAGTCAAAGATAGAAAATCAGGCATCATCAGCCTCTTTGTGACATCTTATACAAAACATCTACTCTGCAAATACCTTACATGTATTTAATTCTTTCCTTGTTGTCTTCCTCTTTAGAATGTAAGATGCTTAAGAGCAGCGACTATTTTTGCTTTTATATCACCTCTAATTAGCACAGTGCCAGTAAATGCTTAATAAATGTGTGTGGACTTGAATTGACTTGACAAGCCATGAAATACCCTCCCAAGCCTATTTCTCTCCAGGCTTAACAGTTCCATACCCTTACTCCCAAGTTCACTCTGACAATTGGCCACCTGGATGTCAGAGGCAGAGGAGGTTAGCAAGGACTGGTTAAAGTCATAATGAACTTGAATGAAAAGAAAACATTATTTAAAAGGCTATATCAGTAATAACCTTGATCTCACTCCCTAAAGCAGTTTCCAACTTAATACCTAACTTAGTGCCATGTACCTGGTGAATATTTCCTAATGAACTAAATGTAAAGACTGTATATTCTTATCTAAAAGAATGAATAAGTTAAGAGCTAGCCCCAAGCCTATGGAATGGGAAACAAAATCACCAGACCCTCATAATGGGAAGAGGACTTCTAACTAGTTCAACACATATCTGAACAGGGAATAATATCTCAAACAAGGGGTCATGAAGTCTTTGCTTGAAGACCTTTAGAGAGTGAAAATCTACTATCTACTAAGACATTTCACTCCGATTTTAGTTTTGTTTTAATAATTATAGTTATTTTCATAGTTAGGTTTTTTTCTTTATATCAAGTCAGAAAATTATCTTCCAGCCATTGTCATGTATTGCTCCTAATTCTCCTTGGGGCCAAGAAGGACACGCGTAATCTCTATTCTGCATGAAAGTCCTTCAAAATCGTTGAAGACAGTCATAATGTCATAGAGAGTCAATATTCACTTGGAGGGAATTTCCTAGTGGAGTGCCCCAAGAGTCTGTCATTGGTCCTGTTTAATACTTTGATCAGTGGTTTAGATAAAGGCAACGGATGGCAAATTTGAAGATGACAAAAAGCTGGGAGGGATATAACAAAGGGGCTGAATGATAGAATCCAAAACAGATCATGACAGGCTGCAACAATGTGTTGACTATAATAAAATGTAATTCAGTAGAGATTAGCATTACATCCTACATGTGGATTCAAAAAATCGACTTCATTAGTACAATGGAGGAGAGCGATGGCCAGACTGCAATTTATGTGAAAAAGACTTAGGATTTTTAGTGAACTGCAAACTCAATACAAACTCAATAAGAGGAAGTGCCAATCAAAAGTTAATAGAATCTTAAACTGTATAAATAGACACAGTGTCCAGAAAGAGGGATGTAATATTAGTGAAAAGGAGCTAGATTTGGGGTCAGAGGGCATAGGGTCAACTTGCAATTCTATTACTTAATATCTGGATGACCTAGAGAAAGTGGTTTACCCTCTCTAGAAGTCATTTCCTTCTATAAAATGAGGGAGTTGTACTAGATGACCTCAAAGCTCCCTTTTAGCTCTTAATCTATAACTGTACTTCTCTTTTCTCCTCTGGACAGATCTCACCTGGAATATCATACGTAGTTCTGGGGGACACATTCTAAGAAGGATATTGATAAACTTTATTACATATTGCTTCAGATTTTTCTCTCTTTCATAAGTGCTGTTATCATCATCAATAATTTATTGAACAACTCTTAGTGTGTCAGCTACTTAGCTAAGCACTTTGGGGAGAAAGGATACAAAAATGAATAATATATCCTCTAATCTCAAGGAACTCACAAGATAACCAGAAAATTTAAAACAAAAAAGGTAGATGATTCATTAGTTATCAGAGCTTTGATTTCATCAGTGAGGGTATTCTTTCTATCAGTGCACAGCATAATCCCTTCATTGTGTTAATCAACAGTTTTCATGAATTAATGTGAGTAAAAAAATATCATCCTGTGGTGGACAATCCTTCAATGATGCCACTTCAAACTTGACTAAGCTGGCCCACAAGTGAGCGAGATATAGTCTAATCTGTGCCTTCATAGAGACTAAAAGATTTCTAGTTTCTACTACAGAGAATAGGCCACTGGATCCACTGTGATTAACTCATAACAAATGCAAAATGAGGGATATAATGTAAGGATATCAGGAGGGGAAGGGGGCGATTTGGGTAAGATGAGCCAATAATTCTTCACAGATAAGTGAAATTTGAGATGGGCTTTAAAGGACATATAGAACTTAGATAAATGGAGAGGAATGGGGACTACATTCCACACAAGAAGGACTGTGTGGGCAAAGACAGAGACAGGAACATGTGTGACTGTTAACTGGTCATGTTAAAGACCAGTCTGGCTGCTTTGGAAAGTTAATGTAGGGGAAGAGGTGAGAAATAAGGCTGAAGAGGTAGAATGGAGCCAGACCATATGGAGGACTTTAAATGTCAGTTATTTTAGCATTTCTGTGTAGAAAAGTTCAGTCTTTTTAGTTGAAAGTCAAGAAGCCCACAGCTCCCAGAAGGAGAAGGAGAAGAAGGAGCTGAGCACAGGGATCTTCTAGGGTCTACCCTACCCACCTTATCTTAGAAAACAAGCACCCTGAAAACCATCAGACTTGGGCATTATGCTTCCAGCAATACTGCCTCTTAGATAGTTGCCAAAGCATGAATCTGAGACCTGCCATGCTAAGGAGGAGACAGCAGACAAAATATAGGATTCTGGGGGAATGGGCTAATATACCTGGAACCAAGGGATCAAACTTCATCTGGAAAAATCAAAGAGCAAGTGTGAAAACATGCTTTTATACCTCTTACCCATCCTTTCCTTCTATAAGAACACACTTTCTTGCTTATTATACCATCTTTTGACCCTAAGAACAGTATTTACTATGAAAAAGTCAAATAAAGTTATAGTGTCAACATATAATATATGTATATATATATGTATTTAACACACACATACATATATATATATATATTCATGGGTTGGGAATGGTCTATCATAAGTAAACAGAGGGGCACCTTTAAGGAAATACCATCTCCTACCTCCTTTTTCTAATGTCCAGATATCAAAGTCCGAGTTTTTCTCCTAGGTAGTAGTCATCAGGAACACCTAGAAACAAGGTCAAATTTGGAGATCTAAGTCAAAATATTTGAACACTCACTCTATGGTATGAAAACTACTTTATTTTCTACCACTTACATTATCTCCTTTCTCCCCACCCACATTTTTTGGGCAAATTCTCTACTCATAAGACCACAGGATCATACCTTTCCCAACTATGACCAGCCTTCCCCCCTCAACTGGCAACATTTCCTATTTCACTGATGTCCTTGGATTATCTTTCTTCTCACAAATTTCTCCACTATGTATTCCCTGGTTACATGACTTTCAGTGCTCTAGAGCTCAACTTACTTCTGCAGTTTCCCTTGGCCTCCTCTTCAAGATGACGAATTGTGGCTCTGGTTTCTTGGAAGCTTCTTCAGGGAGAAGAGGCCGTCTCTATTTCAGGTCTTCCTCGATCCACTTCCTTGATGCACTGGGCGATTCCAGGAGCACTCTCCTAAGCCCTACCCACTCTATCTTACCTACTACTTACCTACTCTATCATCCCTGTCTGCTTTGATGTAGTGCATTCTCCAGGTCCCTGACTTCCCAAAGACTAGAACTCCATGGAAATGAACACATCTCAGGCTACATGCTCTAGCAGCTAGCTACCAAGGGGGGAGGGGGAGAGAGAGAGAGAGAGAGAGAGAGAGAGAGAGAGAGAGAGAGAGAGAGAGAGAGAGAGAGAGAGATGGAGATGGAGATGGAGACAGAGAGGGAGAGAGAGAGAGGAGAGAGAGAGAGAGAGACAACAAAGGGAGGGGTGGGGGAAAGGTTCTGGGGCAGCCACCTAGCTTAGGGTACAGAACCAGATGAAAACCACCATGAATTCCAATCAATAGGAGAAGAGACAGGTCCTCTAAGGTCCCTAAACACTGTCTCTCTCTGTTACTGGACACTGTGAGTCTCTCTTGACGCTTCTCTAAGGGGCTAAATCCACCTCAGACCCTTTCAGGTATAAATTGTCCTTTCTCTCTCCTGGAAGTGCCTACCTCCTCTAGTCCTTAGCCCCATCAAGTAAAGATAAAGCAGTGGTGAGACTGTAGGGTACCTTCCTCTTAAATAATCTCTTTCCCTTCTCCCTCCTCCCTCTCACTTTTTGTCTGGTCTTCCCTATGGGATGGGAATGAGGGAAATGAGGAAAGCAGAAGAGATTTCTCAGTCACTGTGCTAAGCTATATGTTATCTCCTGTTCATAGGATGTGAGGAAAAGGAATAGGATTAGGGGCAGAACTTTGGGATGAAGGTTAGTCAACTAGGTGGTCTAGTCTCACCATCTTCAAGGTTCTGGGACTCCATTTTTTCCCCTATTAAGAGCTTTTAAAATCCAAAGTGTGTCTAAATATAGTCATTTGTCTGGCACATGGAAATTGCATACAAAGCGCTGCTAATGTATGATTATTCATGCTTAGAGCTGGGAGGAAGGAAAGACTTGTAGGATAAGAGAAGTAGAGTGAGAAGAAGCAACTCATTTATCTTCTCCTAAGGAAGGCAGTTAGTGGCACATTGTTTTACCATCATTCATCCCCTCTGCCTGTTCCCACCACTACTTCCACCTAGCTCAAGTTTTCTGTTGGTGTCCCAAAGCCATCTGAACTATGAAACTCAGTGTGTGCCTGTGGATTCTAAATTAAGAGACTAAATTTTAAAACATTTCGAATGTTTTAAGCACTTAGAAGTTGACAATACATTCAAATGTACTTACAGATACGCAGATCAGATTTCATTGATCAGATATACCTGCAGAATGTTCACCAGTCTTATTGCATCAAGGTCAGACTCTTCTGCCTTCCTGACCCCAACCACGCCACCTCCATCTTATGTCACATTGCTCCCCCAGACCTGTCCTGATGCTGTGTTGTGTCTGGTCTCTTCACTGTATCCAGCACACATTATCCTTATTTGGTGCCTTATGTCTCTTCCTCTGCCTGGGATGACTTCTCTTGACTGCTCTACTTTTTCAGTTCTTACCCATACTTCAAAAACCAGTTTAAGCTTTAAGTTTGTTATAGGACCACAGCTCAAAGACTATTTAGTCTATCCCCTCCCTGTTACAGAAGAGGGAACACACTCATCCACTTAGACACATAGTGAGTGTCAAAGGCAGGTTTTGAGCCTGGATTCTCTGACTCAGGGCTAGTGTTCTACACAATACTGCCTCCTCTCGTTGAAGCTTTTACCACCACATTCAGCCTTCACTAAACTTTCTCAAATGCTATTTTATGCATACTCAGTGCCACACAGTTAAGCATTTCAGAACCATAAGACCATAAAAGCAGAGATTTAGAGCTGAAAAGGAACCTTAGAGACCATTTGGTTCAGTCCCCTAAATTGACAGAATAGGGACTGAGGACCAGAGAAGTTAAGCAATTTGCCCAACAGCTGTGTATCTCAGTGGATAGTGTGCCAGGTCTGGAGTCTGGAAGATCTGGATTTAAATCTGGCTTCAGACACTGTGA
Organism: Bettongia penicillata ogilbyi; assembly: GCA_023548195.1. NCBI lineage: Eukaryota > Metazoa > Chordata > Mammalia > Diprotodontia > Potoroidae > Bettongia > Bettongia penicillata. The sequence continues at coordinate 3,061,302 of JAJHZJ010000169.1, read as the reverse complement.
CCCTGGGCAAGACACTTAACCCTGTTTGACTCAATTTCTTCATCTGTAAAATGAGCAGGAGAAGGAAATAGTCAACCGCTCTCCCAAGAAAATCCCAAATGGGGTCACAAAGAATTGGACAGGACTAAAATGACTGAACAGTCTCAAAACAGACATCATAATTGGCAAGATGTGAACTCCGAGTCTTCTGGCTCCAAATACAACATTCTTTCTACCGTCTCAGGCTCTTTGCCTTTTTTTCTTTTGCCCTTCCTTCTTTTCCTTTGCTAAATGTGTTTTTCCCCTCAAAAAAAATGTAAGCTGAGGAACCAAGATGGCGGAGCAGAAAGACTCACATATGCTAGCTCCGAATCCACAGTCCAGAAATTTCCTGTAAAAAGAACTCCCCACAAATTCTGGAGCAGAGCAAGCACGCACCAACACAGTGGAGGAGATTTCCATTCCAGAGAGCCCTGGAAATCCATCCCCAGGGATCCATCGTGCTGCGGACAGCAGAGACCACCCCTGCGCTGCCCTGGCCGCGAGGCCCCAGAGGAGCAGATGTGAGCAGGCTTCAGGGATGGAATCTCCAGCGGCCATGAGGGTCCCTCCACCCACAGGCGCTACAGGTCAGTGAGAGAGACTTCTGGGCTGGCCAAGAGGGGAGCGGGGTGTCTCCGTGATTTGGGCCCCCTCAGGAGGCAGTGGCAGAGGCAGCAGCAGCAGCCCAGGACTCCCGGAACAGCAGGCAGGAGCTCAGGGCCATTACCGAAGGTCTCTGCATAAACCCCCTGAGGGAACTGAGCCTGGGAGGAGGCCCTGCCCCCACCTGAGCACCAGAACTTAAGCTCACATTGAATAGCAGCCAAGTCTGCTGTGGAAAGCCCTGAGGCTGGGAAGCAACATTTGAATCTCAGACCCCAAGCACTAGCTGGGCAGATCTAGGCAGGGGTGGACAGGAATCTCAGAAGTCAAGTAACTGGCTGGGAAAATGCCCAGAAAAAGGAAGCAAAATAAGACCATAAAGAGCTACTTTATTGGGGAAGAGATGTTCCTTCCTCCCTTCATTTCTGATGAGGAAGTACAATGCTTGCCATCAGCGAAAGATGTGGAGGTCAGGGCCTCTCTATCCCAGACATCCCAGGTGGATGTCCGGTGGGCTCAGGCCTTGGAAGAGCTCAAAAAGGATTTTGAAAATCAAGTTAGACAGGTGGAGGAAAAACTGGGAAGAGAAATGAGAGAGATGCAAGAAAAGCATGAAAAACAGGTCAATACCTTGGTAAAGGAGACCCAAAAAATGCTGAAGAAAATAACACCTTGAAAAATAGGCTCACTCAATTGGCAAAAGAGGTTCAAAAAGACAATGAGGAGAAGAATGCTTTCAAAAGCAGAATTAGCCAAATGGAAAAAGAGGTTCAAAAGCTCACTCAAGAAAATAGTTCTCTCAAGATTAGAATGGAAGAGATGGAGGCTAATGACTTTCTGAGAAACCAAGAAATCATAAAACAAAACCAAAAGAATGAAAAAATGGAAAAGAATGTGAAATATCTCATTGGAAAAACAACTGACCTGAAAAATAGATCCAGGAGAGACAATTTAAAAATTATGAGACTACCTGAAAGCCATGATCAAAAACAGAGCCTAGACATGATCTTTCATGAAATTATTAAGAAAAAGTGCCCTGAGATTCTAGAACTAGAGGGCACAATAAGTATTGAAGGAATCCATCAAGCACCGCCTGAAAGAGATCCAAAAAGACAAACTCCTAGGAACATTGTGGCCAAATTCCAGAATTCCCAGGTCAAGGAGAAAATATTGCAAGTAGCTAGAAAGAAACAATTCCAGTATTGTGGAAATATAATCAGGATAACTCAAGATCTAGCAGCTTCTACATTAAGGGATTGAAGGGCCTGGAATAGGATATTCCAGAAGTCAAAGGAACTAGGACTCAAACCAAGAATCACCTACCCAGCTAAACTGAGTATAATACTTCAGAGGAAAATATGGTCTTTCAATGAAACAGAGGACCTTCAAGCATTCTTGATGAAAAGACCAGAGCTGAAAAGGAAATTTGACTTTCAAACACAAGAATGAGAAGGAGCATGAAAAAGTAAACAGCAAAGAGAAGTCAGAAGGGACTTACCAAAGCAGAACTGTTTACATTCCTACATGGAAGGACAATATTTGTAACTCTTAAAATATTTCAGTATCTGGGTAGTTGGTGGGACCACACACAGACGTACACACACACACGCACGCACGCACACACACATGTACATGCATGCACGCACGCACACACGTACATGCGTGCGCACACACATACACACATGCACGCACACACAGAGACAGAGAGCACAGAGTGAATTGAATAGGATGGAACCATATCTTAAAAGAAATTAAGGTAAACGGTGAGAGAGAAATGTAGTGGGAGGAGAGAGGGTGAAATGGAATGGGGTAAATTATATCTCATTCAAGAGGCAAGCAGGAGACTTTTTAGTGGAGGGAAAAAGAGGAGAGCTGAGAAAAAAACATGAAGTTTACCCTCATCACATTCGACTAAAGGAAGGAATAAAATGCACACTCATTTTGGTATGAAAACCTATCTTATAATACAGGAAAGTGGGGGAGAAGGAGATAAGCAGGGTGGGGGGGGATGATGGAAGGGAGGGCAATGGGAGGAGGGAGCAATTTGAAGTCAACACTCTTGGGGAGGGGCAGGATCAACAGACAGAACAGAAACAATGGGGGGCAGGATAGGATGGAGGAAAATACAATGTCTTACACAACACGACTATTATCGAAGTCATTTGCAAAACTACACAGATATGTCTTATATTGAATTGCCTGCCTTCCCAAAGGGATTGGGTGAGGAGGGAGGGATGGGGAGAATTTGGAACTCAAAGTTTTAGGAACAACTGTCAAGTATTATTGTTGTTGCTACTAGGAAACAAGAAATACAATCAATGGGGAATAGAAAGTCATCTGGCCCTACAGGACAAAAGAGAAGATGGGGACAAGAGAAGGGAGGGAGGATTGAAGAGAGGGCAGATTGGTGATAGGGAAAATTAGAATGCTCAGTGTATTGGGGTGGGGGGAGGGGACAAATGGGGAGAAAATTTGGAACCCAAAATTTTGTGAAAATGAATGTAAAAAGTTCAATAACTACATTAAAAAAAATGTAAGCTTTCAGAGAACAAGATTTTATACTTGATGATCACTTGGCACACTCTAGGGAAAAGCATTGGTCTCTGATAGAGCATTGAACAACGGAAAGAATATGACTGAGCTCAAGCCTCAACAGTGTCACTGATTGTGAGGATATTAACATGTCCTCAGAAAGTGATTCAACCTCAAGTTTTTTAGTTGCCTTATCTGTAGAATGGTGGGTTTGAATTAGACTATAGCCAAACTCCTTTCCAGCTCAGATTGGCTGTATTCTATATTTTACATAGATCCTATAAATTTCAATCACCCCATAGGCATACAACTCCATTTTATGCCTTAATAACAGCAATTTAGATTTACATTGATATGGAGATTGACAGTGCTTTATACACATTATCTTATTTGATTCTTACAATAACCCTGCCACAATGGTAGGATGATATTACTCTGATTTTACAGGCCTGGAGAGTTTAGGGGACTTGTTCAATAACTGGTCAATATCAGAGGCAGAAACAAGGTCTTTTGGTTCTGAGTTTAGTGTTTTCACTATACCATGCTATCTCTAATATATGGCTTATCTTATGAAGAATGGTACCCTAGGTCCTATTAATACAAGGAGTTCCAGAGGCCTACATCCTTTTTTTCTTGCCACAAATCTCAACTGTCAGTCACAACCCTCACCTACTACTTCCAGCCTTGGGCCATTTCTTCTAAAAGCTGGCTTTACTGGGCCAGGCAATGGGAAGGTATAGGGGGAAAGAGAATAAATAGCATAACATAATTCTCAAGAAACTTTGGACTCATTCACGCAGAATTTTCAGTAGCTGTTACTGGACAAAGGAGGAAGAAGGATCCCCCATTTGGTGATTTTTCGCTTCCAGAGGCACTTTGTTTTCATTTCCCTAGTGAAGTAAGATTGTAGGTTTCTCCTGCTAACTCTGTAGTGATCTGTGTACATGTCCTATCCTAGTTCTAGAAGGAAAGGTCGATAAGGGCTAGAATTCTTGTCTTAGCTAAATTTTGTATCACTCCTGGAACCTAGACCAGGGTTCTTAGACTTTTATTTATGGTTTATGAATTAAATTGAATTGAATTAAACTGCATTGTTGAAGAGGAAGGGAAACAGAGACATGCCCATGAAGGAAAAATTACTCCTTTGGGAGAAAAGAGGAGAATAGACCAAAATCTTAAAGATGTGGAAGAGAAGGAGAGAAATATTGATCTGAAGGTAGGAATGAAAGATGAAACTATGACTACGCTGGGAAGTTTGGAGGGGGGCAGTGAGGAGAAGTGTCTGAGACTGCGAATCACTGGAATTATTCAAGTTGGAATGGGCGCAGGACCCAGCATAGCTCTGGGAATGACCCAGACTGGCATCTTGGACCTGGCTAGTATTAGATGTCGAATAGATGATTTCCAATTAAAAAGTGGCAGGGAAAAGAATGTGCTCCAGTCAGCTGCTGCTTCCTCTTCCTCAGGAAGCTGGCCTGGCCTCTACATCTTCAGCATATAAGGTAATTTGTCCTCTCTGCCCTTTCCTAGTCATCTTTCCAATAATAATGCTGTTGTATGATAGTACTAAGTGTAGGAAGAAAACACAAGTATTCCGGTGAGTATTCATGCCATCTTGACTTGATAAATAACAGGTATGTTTTATACAGTTTGGGGGTATTATTATTAATACAGCAAATGAAAATTACTCATTTTATTAACAAGTACATTAGACTACTAATCACCCCAAGATTAGCACCATCTTATCTCTTTTAGTGTTTCCTGAGCCCTAGGGGAGTGAAGCTATACCTGACCCCTTTCTCACTGGCCACAACAGGTACTTTTTTTTTTACCTCTCCATATCCTCCACCATCACGGAAGTCAAGTCTTCAGTCTCTACTCCCCCTCCCAGTTCATGGTCCCAGATATTTTATATCATTGTATGAATATATATAAATATACATACACACAATATGTACAATGCAATATGTGAAGACATCACTTGGGAGAAAAAAAGCGTAAAGTCAGGGGTAGGGAACCTCTGGTCTTGAGGCCACATGTGGCCCTCTAGGGCCTCAAGTGCAGCCCTTTGAGTCCAAACTTCACAGAACAAATCCCCTTAATAAGAGGACTTATTCTATAAAACCCTGGACTCAGACAAAATGCTAGAAGTCAAAGACCTAGAAGTCCTCTGGGTCAAAGGTTCCCCATCCCTGGCATAGACACTTTAGGACGAAACAGGGACCTTTGTGATTTTCAGGGGAAGTGTCCGGAGAAATATGAGAAATCACTGTCAAAAATCTCCATGAAAGATCCCTTTGCTACCTGATGCTCTGCTGTCCCAGAAATAGAGACCATCCCCCACGGCTGAGACACTTAGGCTTTGTACTTCATCCTTCTACTAAACTGGCTTGGATGGTTCCTCTTCTGTTTGCCAAGTTATGAAATGAAGCACTGAATCTCAGCATGACTTTCTGGAGAGGCCAAATGACTTAAAACAAGTGTTCTCCTTTCATGGGTCTAGAAAAGACCCACCTATTTCTCTAACTGATTCAGAGTTCCTAAGTTATCTTGTCCTCAAAATTTTCCCTGATTATTCTTCCAGCTAAGAAATGTTTCTTATTTTTTTGACTCACACTGTTTAGTGTCTCCTAAGGACTTACCCTAATTTTTTTTTACCATAGTTATTTGCAACAAGTTATCACATTACCTTCTAGATTACAATTTACCAAGAACAGGGGCTGTGAGTTTTTCACTTGTGTTGCTGGCACCTAACACAATGTCTCAAACATAGTGGGCAATTAAAAAAATATTTTATTGAATTTGTTTGAATTGAATTTTTTCATATTCCTTCTCTGCATTAAATCTTCAATGGGCTGTCATTGTCTAGGATTTAAGTTGCTTGAAGGCAAGGATTATCTTCCTGGTTTTCAGTCAGATGCCTAATGTTTAATACACAGTTCTTTGCACATAGTAAACATTAAGAAATTCATTCTCTCTCTCTCTCTCTCTCTCTCTCTCTCTCTCTCTCTCTCTCTCTCTCTCTCTCTGATATAATGCCCAAAGTCAGCCTTGCATTCAAAGCCTTCCTCAGCTGAACCCTAAGCAACGTTTCCAAATTTAACTCTGAATATTGATGACAAGAACTCTGCACTTGATGACAGAATGATAAGTAAAGTTTGGAAAGAAGTTACAGTGAAATAGGGTTCAGTTCAAAACAAGAAAAAACTTCCTGGAGCTATCAGCAACGGAACAGTTTGCTCCTGAAGTAGAGGACTTCATGTATCAGAGGACTTATCCAAGTAGAGGTTGAATGGCCACCTAGCAATATTAGAGGGAATATCAGTATTCAATAAGAAGGCATTCTATTTAGATCAGTTCTTAACCATTTTTATATACACATGTATATGTAGATGTATATATGTGTGTATACTTATGTATATGTATGAATAGAATATATTTTGATACAATATGTATATTTTGATAATTGTATTTAAACATAATTGATTTTCTTTGTTCCTTTGTATTTTATTTTATATATGCATATATCATATATTTATTATTATATAATTGCATGTTATATAATTATATATTTTATTCAAATCTCTCTTATATGATTGTATATGTCATATAATATGTATTTTATTATTATATATTTCTGTTTTATATATACATTATTCTGAGAAGACAGCCAAGGTTTCATCAGACTGCCAAAGGGATCCATCACACACACACACACACACACACACACACACACAAAGACTAAGAACTTTGAACTATATCAGAGGTAGGGAACCTGAGACCTTGAGGCCACATGTGGGCCCTCTACATCCTCAAGTGTGGCCCTTTGACTGACTCCAAACTTTACAGAACAAATCCAGTCAATAAAGGATTTGTTCTATAAAGCTTGAACTCACAGGGCCGTACTTGAGGACCTAGAATAACACATGTGGCCTTGAGATCTTGGATTCACTACCCTTATTCTAGATGATATTTGAAGTCTTTTCCAAGTATAAGGTTCTCATTTTATAAAATGTTACTACCCTTGGTGTGGTAGAACACACAATATGATGAAAATAGCTGTGGATTTGGAATCAGCATATTCACTGCACCACTCTAGGTAAGTCATCATCTTTTCCAGACAAAAGCCTGTTTCCCCCATCTTTAAAATTAGGAAAGAGGGTTGAATTAGATGATTTCTCTCCAAAGCTAACAATAACCCCTTAATTGCCAGATCTGATGGCTATTGACAGGTCTGTTCTCAGACCTCACCCTTCCTGACCTCTTTGCAGCATTCAATATTGTTGGCAGCCTTCTTTTCTTCTCAGCATAAATGACTCTTAAATCTATATATCCAGTCCTATTCTCTCTCTTGAGAAAATCCCATATCACAAACTTCCTATTGCACCTTTCAAACTGGATATTCCATAGGCATCTCAAATTCAACATGTCCAAGACAGAACTCGTTATCTCTCCCCCAAAACTTTCCTCTCTTCCCACCTTCTCTATTACTGTTGAGAGTACCACTATCCTCCCAGACACCCAAGATCCCAACATTAACACTCCGGCTCATCCTACATATCCAATCAGTTGCCAAATTATATTATTTCTACCTTTACATCATCTCTTCCAAATGTCTCCTCTCCATTCACAAAGCATGAACTATTGCAATAGCTTCATAATTGATCTCCCTACCTTCTCTCTTCAATCTAACTTTCACCCAACTGATTTTCCTAAAGTGCAAATATGACCATGTCACAATGCTATGCAAAAAATTCCAAAGGTTCTCTATTAACTCCAGAATCAAATATAAACTCTTTCTTATGTCATGTAATGTTTTACAACATGATTCCAACCAGCTTTTCTATCCTTATTGCAAATTACTCCTCTCCATGCTTATACAGAGAAGTTTTTTTTTCTTGTAAACACATCTCCATCTCCCACCTCCATGCCTTTGTCCTGTCTGTCCCACATAACTGGAAAGTGCTTGCTCCTCACCTACATTTGTAAGAATCCCTAGTTTCTTTCAAGAGATATATCACTTAAGTTTTATGAATTCTTTTCTGATTCCCACAAATGCTAATGCTTTCCTCTCAAAATAACCTTGCATCTATTTTGTATATAGCTATAGATGCTAGGGAAAGCTGGGTGGTCCAGTAGATAGAGCACCAGGTCTGGAGTCAGGAAGATCAGAGTTCAAATCTAGTCTCAGACACTTACTAGGTGTGTGACCCTGGGCAAGTCACTTAGCCCTGCTTGTCTCAGTTTCTTCAGCTGTAAAATGAGTTGAAGAAGAAAGCGTCAAACCACTCTAGTATCTTTCCAAGAAAACCCCAAATGGGGTCACAAAGAGTCAGACAAGACTGAACATCGGAAACAAACATGTATATGCTGTTTCCCATTATAATCTCCTTGAGGACAGGGTGTTTCTCAGTTTTTTAATTTATATGCCTAACACCTAGGGGATATCGAACAGGAGATGGCACAAAGTACAAAACTGATACATGCTGGATTAAGATTAATTCATTATCAATCACTTATGAATAACTTAGTGTAATGAGGTTATCCAACAGTTGACACAACCAACTAAAAGAGGAAAGAAGTCACTCTATTTTTGAGAAGTGGGGAGAGCTGAAGAAAGATAAAAGTATGGTAGAAGAGGGGGACAACACAGTAATCATTTGGTGCCTAAGTATAGAGGCACTAACGGGGGGGAAGAGCACACTAAAAGTTTAGATATAAATATAAATACAAATAAAATTAAATATGATATGTAAAGCTTATAAAGCACATTTCCCACAGCTACCCTGAGTAGAATTAATATCCTTCTTTTATAAACCAGGCAGAATCAATACGGAATTCTGAGAGTAAGGATGATCTGAGTTTGAGTTTTGCCCCTGACACATACTAGCTGTGTGACCCTGAACAAGTTACTTGACCTGAGAAGTTTTCCAAGTGTGCAAGTTGCAGGAGAGTTGCTGAAACAGCAAACAAAGTAGAAGAGAGAGAGAGAGCCAGTATTGAGAAAGCAGCCATGCTGAGAGACAGCATTGAAGGGGTGATCCAACAATGAGAAAAAGAGAGCTGAGAGGACACCTCTGAGAGGTGGAAGGAGACTTCTGACAGCTAGAAGGAGACCTCTGAGAGTTGAGAGTAGACCTTGGAGAGCTGAGAGAGGAGACCTGTGATGGCAGAAGCTTGCTGAAGGAGCCTCTGAACTTTGAAAGTGAATAGAGCTGTAGAGCAGAAACCTGCCCATGAGAAGGAGGCTTAACCCCTTTTGAGAACTAACTGAGCTGTTATCACAGAGCCTCTGGACTTTGGAGGTGAATTGAGATGTTGGTGCTGGTGGTGTACACTAGCATTGTTGTTGCCCTGTTGAGCTTTGTTTTCCCAAAGGCAGAAGCTGTGGAGTAAATCTGTTCCTCCTGAGCTGAGACATGGAGCAGGAGCAGAGAGCTGCCTTTGCATGAATCCAGGCAAGAGTCAGGAGTGATCAGCCCAGAAAGGAACAGCCATTCGACTTGGAAGTCAACTTCGAGTTAAGATAAAAAAGGACTTGGACGCTTGGTATTGATTAGGGGTGTTGCTATGAATGGTATGCTTTACTTTATTGAACGATGTTTAGTTTATTGCTGAATAGAGTTCATTATACTATGCAATTAGACCTTTGAAATTATTCACAGCAGCAGTCCTCAGGTGTGCTGCCGTGATTGATGCTACAGATGCTAATCTGCCTTAGTAGAGAAGTTTCCTCACCCAGGAATTCCCTATGTTCATCCTGTAGATGAATTCACAGGGAAGCCTCTCCCCACAAAGAGAGACAGAGAGACAGGGAGCTTTAAAAGAAAAGATAAACAGTCCATGTAAAAAAGGAATAGTAAATAAAAGTATTAGTAACCTCATTTTACACTCTTGGTCACTTAAGCTCTAAGACCCATCCACAGTCACAAAGTGTCAACACTGAGATTTAAATCATTTAAGGGACCTTTAGCGCCTCAATAGGAAGGATGGGGGATTCAAACCAAGGCCTCCAGATGTGAGTCATATGTGGCAGGTTCCCTATCCCTAGGCTCTTTCCATTACATCAAATTGGTCATATAGGACCTGCCTGAGGAGGGCTGGGGGCCCCCAAAGCATTTTTATTTGTTTGTCTATGTCCATGGAGGCTGAATAAAGGAAAAGGCTGAAATTGGAAGATGAAGGTTTCAGGATAGGTAGCATGAGGGATTTCCTGATTGTTAGAAAGGTGTAAGCAGATGACAGGTTATGGGTCTTCAAAACATAAGAACAAAGAATTTCAAGGTGAAAAGGAGTTTAAAGCTACCTAGGACAGCTCCCTCAAGTGATAGGTCAGCAGTCATAGAGGTCAACTTAGTTGCCTAACTTGTATATATTGTTTCCTCTGACAGATAATAAGTTACAAGAGGGAAGGAATGATTTAATTTTTTGTCTTGTTATCATTGGTGCCTAACATATAGTAGGTGCTAAATAAAAGTTTACCAATTAATTTCCCAAAGTCACAAAGGTAGTACAGGGCAGAACTAGGATTTGAATCCAACTTCACTAACTGAAAAAAGAAAAAAAAAATTTTCACTTAGAAAACCAGTAAACTTAGTGCCAACACTAGATTTCTTATTTGTTGAAAAACAAAACCAGAAAAGGAGGAAAATACAAAAAGTAAACTGTAAATTTTATAAATCTGGGGGAGAAGGAATTTTCAGTCCCACACAAAATTGAAAGCATACTTTTCTGTAAGGAATCACTCTGCCTCATCAGTTTTTAACAAAAAGTAGGATGACTCGGGCACATATAATCATGCCTCTTTATGCCTTTCGCTTAGGACAGTCGTTTGCACAAACTAAGGGACTGTTAAATGCTTGTCAGAGTGGATTGGATTGAAGTCGTGGGAATGAGATCAGCTCAGAAGGCCTCCAGAGGGTGGAGAGTTCATGAGGATGATTCCTGACTGTGAAGATGTTTAAATAATACTGCTCTGCACGACCAGGGAATGAAATACTCAAGCATCTCAGTGAAAACTTTCAGCTGTTCCTCCTCTGAGACGCAGTGCCTCAACTCAGAAATTATGCTAATTCATTTTGCTCTTCTACCACTAGAGGGCACAAGAGGCTTGCAATGTGTAATTGATGAAGTAAGCAATTTTCCATTCTGATGGTTGTTCGTGTTTCAAAGGCACCTTGTACTTTCAACACTAAACAGAATATTCAATGTCTCAGTCAAAGTATAATGAATGTAAAGGACATTGCAGAGTTACAGAATGAGAAAAATGAGCTGAAAAAAACTTGGGGCATTGGCATGGATGGGCAAAACCAGCATTTTCATCTGACCTGGGTGTCATGCTTAATGCAATTCCCCATGGGCTGTACCTCCTTCATTTACACCAGGGGTGGGGAGTCTGCAGCCTAGAGGCCACATGTGGCCCTCTAGGTCCTCAAGTGCAGCCCTTTGACCGAATCTAAACTTCACCACCCGCTGTCTAAACTCGGGAAATTTCTCGTGGTTTGGTCTTCCAAATGGACAAGTAGAAACCTCCCTATGCCTAAAAATACCATTCCTTTCAGCAGCAAGACCAATTTCCATAGGGTCCTTTGAAGGAGCACGACAGTTTCATAGGATTGCAGAATTTGAAACAAAAAAAAATTAAGAGATCATCTGATTTAAATATTTTAAATGATGAAACAGAATCACAGAGCAAGAAAATAACCTGCCTATGGTCACTCAGATGGTCAGTAGCAGAACCAGGATTTAGACTTAAATCTTTTGATTCCAAATCCATGGTTAGTGTTGTTTTCAACATGCCACACTATCAGAGGGGAAATCGAACCAAAAAAACAGGAAAGGGGTATGAGATAAGGATAGTGCCTCTGTCTCAGCCCTTACTCCTCAGATGACTCTGCATATGTTCCATTACTCTTCCAGATCTCAGTTTCCCCAGAGGTAAAATGAGATTAAACATTCAGCTCAGAGAGATGTTCTACATACTGTGCAAATTACTCTATGGCCAGTGCTTAAAATTAACTGAAATAGTTCTAAAGAAAATGGGGTTGTAGGCATAAGAAAAATTAAATGGAGGCCCTACAAATATCAGACAAACCCTGCTTTTTGTTTTCAAATGCATGTAGCAGTCAGTGTATGTAACCTCCTTCAAGGCAGAGAACATAGTCTAAACCCTGGTTTGTTTCCCTTGAATTATCTAGCATAGTAGCGTTACCTGGGAGGGGAAAGTGCTTTGTAAACCATGAGGTGCCACAGGAACATGAGCTGTTACTGTTTTATTAGAGGTACTTCAAAACAGCAGGCACATTTCCTTATTTATAAGAGGTGATCAATAAATACTTGTTGACTGATCAAATAAACATCGAATGCATGTGTTTGCAGGTCATCTGTGCTGGGAGAGACGGCTAAGATCATCTCATCTGAATTCCTCATTGCTGAAGACGAAGACACCAAGCTGTTAGAGAGGAGGAGACTGACCCATGGTCATAAAGCAAACCCTGGCAATTTCTAAAACTCCGGTCTTCCAGCTCTGAGCTCATAGTATCCTCACTATTTAAACAGTTATTTCTCTTTCATTAACCTAGTGCAATAGAGAGCTGCAGGAGTTGCTAGACTTCAGAGCACAAAGGCAGCCTGGAGATCATCTAGTCCAGTCCCCTTATTTGACAAATGAGGAAACTCAAACCTAGATTGATAAATTGCCCTGCCAAAGGTTACCCAGGTAGCAAGGAACAGAAGCAGAATTCTACATCCTTTGAGTCTCGCTTAAATGCAGGGCTCCTTCTGCCATGCCATACTGTCTCTTCGTTCTAAGATACTCTTAAGTATCTTAAGATACTTCATACCAATATCCTTCATATTAAGAAGGGACAATATTTATTAGTGTCAGTCAAAAAACATTTATTAAGCAGCTATGTGCCAGTCAATAAACATTTATTGAACCCCTACCATGTACCAGTCAGTCAATAAATATTTATTAAGCTTCTATCATGTACCAGGCACTGTGCTAAATACTGGGGATACAAAAAAGTCAAAAGACAGTCCCTGCCCTCAAAGAGTTCATGATCCAGTGGGGGAGGCAACATGAAAACAACTATGTACAAACAAGCTACGCACAGGATAAATTTCAAAGAAAGCTTTGGAACACGGCAGATCAGAAAAGGCATTGAAAATGCCTCAAGTGCAACATAATGTGGATGGAGCCTGGCCAAGTTTACTGGGTGAGCGAAAAGATCTACAGGATGGGAGAAAGTGCCTGCAAGGTGAAAATGAGTTTGGAAAGTCCTCTAAGCTGCTCACTGTTCTAGAAGCCTGATTGCTTTATTACTGAGTACCAGGAGTCCGTCTCATGTTCTCTGTTTATACTGTGGTCTCAGAATATACGGTGGCTCTCTGGGTTTTATTCTAGAATATGAATGGTCCTTCTGAGAATGCTCACCAGGGAGAGAACAGAATGCAGCAAAACATACAAAAAGGTTCAGAGAAGTTCTGCAGAACAAAGAGAAAAAACTGGGTCTTGTTGACCTGTACCACAGTCTAATGATAAACATGCAGAGGTTTCAGCAACAATTCCTACTACTTTCACCTAATGGTTTCTTTTTCTTTGTATGCAATATGTGATTGGATGCACCTGAGGACTTTTAGAGTTGAATCTTCAAGCCATCATGATTGCTTGCAGGCATCAATATTATTCATTCAAAACTAAAAGTGGTATTTAAATGCCATATTATTATTATTTATCATTATTAAAGCACTAAATAAATACTAGTTATTATTATTCCTAAAACTCTATTTTTCCATCTGGGAGGCAGTATGCTTTGATGGACAGAACATCAACCACCAAATAGCAAAAATTACGTATATATATTCCACTTGCCACAAAGGATTAATGTAACTAAAACTCAATATAAACCTTAGGGTATTATCTAAATGTAAGTTCTCATTGTTGATTGGTGCAGAAATTGTTCTTTATATTTGTAAATATCCTTCTTCCCAAACACTTCAAGCACCCTCCAGATGTGCTCTGCCTAACTTGGAATCAGAGAGACCTGATTTCAAATTCTGCCTCAAACATTATTAGCTGTGTGACCCTAGACAAGTCACTTACCTTGCTAATCCTCCATTGGGGATAAGAATAACATCTCCCTTCCAAGGTTGTTTTGAGGATGGAGATAACATCCAAAAAGTGCTCTGCAAACCTTAAAGCACTTACAGAAATGATAACTATTATTATGGTCTGAGACAGGGGTAGAATATGATAAATCTCTAACTGATGGAATGGGTCAAATAGAACCCACAGAACTCCTGCCATGTCATTGGCAAAGAGTAGTAGAAACTAAAACCGTAGTAGAAAGTGTAACTGAGATATGACTGTGACCTTGTGAAAGTCTCTTCACTTTTCTGAGTTTCCTTATCAATACAAGACAAAAATTGAACTAATGGTCAATTTAACTCAGGACTAGAAGGGACCTGAGAGATCACCAAGTCTCAATGAGGCAATTGAACTCAAATGAGGGAATTGCCTCTAAGTTCCTTCCCAGATCTAAGATTTCAGATTCTTGCCTCTCAGTCCTCAGTCTTATTCATGAGTTGGTACCATTGTTTAGAGCTACTGAAAGGAAATAAATTTTGGAATTAAGGGAGTGTGTGTGTGAGAGAGAGAGAGAGAGAGAGAGAGAGAGAGAGAGAGAGACAGACAGACAGACAGACAGACACAGACAAACAGACAAAGACAGAGAAAGGGAAATAGAGAGAGACAGAGACAGAGAGAGAATGTCCTGTATATCATTCTCTGCAAGTGAACTGATAGGGCCTCCCAGATAGGCAATTCCAGAGCTGTGGGACTCTAGTCAAAGTCTCCCATGGCCACATTTCCTTTTGATGTCCTAACACCTCCCCACCACTAGAATGGTTCATCCACAGAGCCATAAATTCCCTCCTCTCCCTGCTAATTCCAGAGGACTCTGTGTCCCTGGCAGAACCATTAGCTTCTATGCTTCTCCTGCCACAGGGAAGAGCCAGAGGAATGAGAATTCATAGAGCACTGCATTAGAGCCTGCTCTAGCTGCAGAAAGCAGGGGCGGGGGGGAGAGGGAGTTCATAAAGGGAAATAGACTACTGTGAAGTGACTAAGCAGCCAGACTGCAGCTATGAACTGAATAATATTTTCACCACCATTACCACTCACAGTCCCACAATGGAAGGTCTCCATATGCAGGGATCTGGATTTGCCTTATCTTGATTTATATGTACTCGACCAAGCAGAAGGTCTCTGGAGATCGGGCAAGTTTACTTTGGGGGTAGTGGAGATACTACCTCAACTACAAGCAGCAGAATGAGCTTCTAGCCAGAGAAATCAGAGCACTGCTCTTGGAGAGAAAAGATTTGAGCAGAGGGGAACTGTAGTGTGACAGAGAGAACAAAGGATTTGAAAAGGAGAGGACTTAGGTTCTGCTCTGCTGTTGTGTGCTTTTGGGCACGTCACCCACAAAATGAGAGTGCTAAACTAGATGTCCTTGGAGACTGCCCTAAATCCTATAGTCTTATGATCTCATATCTCTGGGCTTCAGTTTCTTGCCATGGGTTAATTTCTCCTTAAATCTTTTTCTTAAGATGTAAGTTTCTAAAGATTTAAGTAAAGATATCCAAGTTCAGCTACATGATCACCAAGATTCCTGACTCTGACTCTTCTGAGCAGTGTGACCTTGAGCCAATCTCTTCATGAAAGGCAGTGTTAACCCCAGCTAGTTTATAGGTCATCATAATCGCTCTTGCAGAGTAATCTAATGTATAGGGAAAGATGGAAGAAGTCAGCTAGGGTTCCTGTTGTACTGGGGCATTTCAGCTGTGGTATGGGGTCTCCAAGTGTTTTCACTCCTGTATGTGTCTTGCTGGAATGCAACAGGTTCCAGGTAAACATCCCAAATGACACATGCTGTGTATTTTCGTGGATCTGTGGCCATGTCATTGAATTACCCTTAGGGTCTTGGCAAAGTTTCCACTACTGTGATGATCTTATGCCTTCAGGCTCTGTAGAATCTACATACCTGTTCAGTACCTCCTGCAGCACCAAAACATCTTCTAACAATTACTACCCAAAAGGAAAACCTGCGGAATGTGTTTGAGGTGGGGAGGAGGGGAGAAAAATAAGCAATTCCCATCAATGGAGATCTTCAAATAGAGTCTAAATGATCATTTTCAGGGACACAGAAGAGGGGATTCCTGTTTATACATAGTCCCAGAGTCACCCAGATAGTCTATGGTCGAGCCAAGATTCAAACTCAGGTCCACTGACTTCCCAAATATTATCTCCTTTTTTTCTCACTGTTTCACATTCACTGTGCTGCATCTTTGCCCTATCCTCCAACTCTCAAAAACTAGAAAAAAATGATTAAGAAAGCAAAAAATTTAAGGAGAAATCAACCCAAGGGAAGATAAAAGGTATTACTTTAAAAAATGTTCCATCAATGATAAATAACTGAAAGACAAAAACTATATTTTTGCTGTGTATGGTACAATGCATATGTTGTGGGTTTTAGAATATGAATTAGTCTATTAGTTTCTCTTAGGTACATCCATGGTCACATGTGCTCCCGGTTACACCATGTGTGAGGCAAGCATCTGATGAACGATGTCGACTCTTCTCCAGAAAGTTTTTCCTCAGAGTTTATATGGTATTAGATACTCATAGAATGTTAGAGCTGAGAAGGACCTTGGAAATTACTCTTATTTTAAAGATATGTAAACTGAGGCCCATAAAGGAGAAGTGACAGAATAGGCACTAGAACTCTGGTTGCCTGACTCTCAGTTCAGTTCATCCAGCTGGGATGGTTTAGATTGTTTAGCCTGGAGACAAGGGGATCTTTAGTTCTCTTCAAGATAAAGAATTCTGATTTGACTTATATATACAATTATCATATTACTGCTACTAACCACTATAATGATCATCAAAGACTTCACATGTGGAAGGGACTGCAGAGATATTAATATTGTCATTATAATTCACATTTATAGGACAATTCATCCTCATGCTTCATCCTAACAACTCCATGAGGTTTGAAATTTACAGATGAAGAAACCCAATCATGGAAAGGTTAAGTGACTTGTCCAAAGTTATGTAATTAGTATATATTAGAAATAGGATTTGAACTCGGGTCTCCTGACTCCAAGATCAACTCTATTCCTTTTCCGTGCTTGATCGGCATACACATTTATGGACATGCAAGTCTCCATCCCATACTTGTGCCATAGGCATATGAATGTCTCTTACAGCTATGGCATCAAACATCCATGCCAAGATATCTGGTCCAAAATACTTCCTTATATCAATATCTGAACTCCTTTCCATACCATGAGCTCAGATTAAAAACAAAAAGTTATTCCTTTTAGCATCTCCCTTCCCCTTTATTCTTCAGTTAAATCTTCCAACAGTGAAGGCCCTTAGCACTTTCCTAAATCTCTAGGTCTGGTATCCTTTCCCCCTAATCTTGAATCCTTATCAAACTAGTTGCCTCGGGTCTGTATCCAAAGGACCAGGTCAAACAACCTTCGCAAGGTAGATTGATAATATCCCACAAAGTCAGGGCAACAGGCAGAGTTGCCAGGAGTGAGAAGCAACAGCTTACTTGGGTTCAAATCCTACCTCTGAAACTTACTTAGGTGTATAACACTGGGCAACTCACTTAGCCTTTATGTGAACTTACTAAAGCAAGGCACTTGCAGGCCTCAGTTTTTTCATCTGCCATGTAAGGATGTTGGACTAGGTTACCTGTGAAGTCCCTATTCTTCTATGCCTTACTCATTAAGTCGTATACATGTTGTGATTTGCATTGGAGGAGGGAAATCTCACACTGGGAATTCCCCAACCCTAACAAGATCACAAATTAATCAATTAATTAACCAATTATTAAAGCAATTATTAAATACTTACTATGTGCCAAATGCT
The DNA here is from genome assembly GCA_023548195.1 of Bettongia penicillata ogilbyi. Lineage (NCBI taxonomy): Eukaryota > Metazoa > Chordata > Mammalia > Diprotodontia > Potoroidae > Bettongia > Bettongia penicillata. The sequence goes on along the minus strand of JAJHZJ010000169.1, from coordinate 3,043,205 downwards.
GGGAATTTAGTACAAAAGCGGATACAATCTCTGTGCTCAAGAAGCTTACATTCTTATAGCAGCAAATGATACATCTATGCCAGGGAACAATATTTTGGTTTGGAAATGGAACCATTGGGAAATGGAAGTAAAGGTGAACATTTCCAGGATCAGTGACAGAGTTGGTTTGATTATGGTTCCAAAACTGGCGATCAAGGGGAGGAAGGCACTCATGCAGCAGAAACGTGAGTAACGAGAAGATGACTGGGGAATAAATAGTGAAGCATTTCTGTATCTGGGCCTAGACCTAGCTGGTGACTGAGGCAACCTCCTGTCTGGACAGTGAAGGCCCAGAGTAGGTTTTCTGGGAGTGAGCAGTGTAAAGCCTTTTGGGACAAGGTATCTGCTCAGGTCAGCAAGGCAGTTGTTATAGCCCATGGATCTGGAGTGATGTATGGCTAGAGCTTCTCCCTCTGATTGGTTGGCTCCTCCCAGAACCTCCATTCCTTGAAAGACGGAGGCCCAGGCCAAACGTGTCTTCATTCCTCTCCAGGCCATGCTCATGTCTGCAGGACTTTGTCTACTATGTCCGCACTCCCTGCTCTTTGTAGCTCTCTTTCATGTATTATTGTTAGAATATAAGCTTCTGGAGACCAGGGACTATCTTTCTTTCTGCTTATATTTGTGTCCCAGAGCTCAGTATCCTGCCAGGCATGGAGTGCTTTAATAGGTACTTTCTGACAGACTAATTGTTGACTGGAGCCAGGTCTGGTGAATGTGCATGTGTCACCATTTCTCACCCAGGAGAAGCAATGTAGTATGGTAGTAAGAAAACTCAGTAGACTGGAAGTCACTGAGCCACGACTACAGTTCGAGTTTGCAGAATTGCAAACATCTGTACCACTTATGAGCTCCATGACCCTGAAGCAATCCATTTACTGTAAGCCTCAGGTTCATCATCTGAAAAAGTATCAAGAAATTCCTAATGATAGAATAGATAGATGCATGATAGATAGTGTGTATGCATATGATATGTGTGTACATATATATACCATCATTAGACTAGAATGATGGAATATATATGTATATATGTGTATATATATGTATATACATATATATATGTGCAATGTGTTCCATCATTAGGCTAATAGCTAAAGTCTCTCTAGCCTGATAAAACCTAGCAGAGCTTCTACTTCCTTAGTACATCCTTCCAGAACCTCACCATCATAAGGCTTTAGGATAGGACTTCTGAGGAATACAGATTTTTTTTTTCAAGGCCTAATGATGGTCTACATACACATGTAAATATGTATGCATGCATGCATGTGTGTATATGTATACATGTGTACGTATGTGTTTATATGTACACACATATCATTATATATGTATAGATACACATATATACACATATGTATATATATATGTAATGTGTGTATAGCCCATCATTAGGTCTTACCCCCTTGAATGACAGATAAAGTATATTGGTATATGTATTGTGTATATGTGTATGTATACATAGAGATATATCTATACATCTGTTGTTCAAGGAGGCAAGACCATCTGCTGATTCTGAGAGAGGGGACCTGTGAAAAAAGCAGAAGGTTTAACTAACCACTGTGAGCAAAATGAGAAAACCAGAAGAGAGGTGTAAAAGGACTGCTATACAGCAGTGAGTGTGACTTGAGAAAGACCCCAGACATTAGAAATGCATTACTCTCTTTAATAGCAGTTGGTAAATTTGGAGTAAAGTCAGAAATGGTGGGACTTACCCAGATGGAGGGTCAGAAGGGAGCACATGACAAAAGGTTGAGACCTAAGGGGAAGGGATTATTAAAATGCTTACTATGACATCATGACTAGGTAAGGAGATAAATGATTTTGGAGACTAGATTATGATTTTCTCTTTTTTTGACTGTGGAAACTCCTGATATCATTTACTAGGGACCAAGGGTTGTGGTCTGCATTAGTGGAGGGAACGCTCACACTGATGAAATTGAAGATGCAATTACCAACGTAATTGGTACCGCAGTACCAAGGAATCCTTTGCCTACCAACATCGTGGGACTGTTAGAAAACTCAAATTCAATCAATTAGCAGTTATTAAACATCTACCACTTACTAGCTATTGCGCTAAGCCCTGGGCTCCAACTGAAATGATAAAACGAATGTGGAAGCATTTTATAAGGTAAATCCTAGTATTTAGACCTGGGAGAGACCTTAGAAATCAATGGCTCCGATCCCATCATTTCACTGATAACGAAACTGAGTCCCCGAGGAAGGAAATTACTTTCCCAAGGTCACACCCAGAGTAAGCATCAAGGTAGGGATGTGAACTGTGGTCCTCAGATTATAAAGGGAACCTATGTGTGATACAGGAGCAGGGTAGTACGGTGGAATACAGTGAGTGTGAGGTCTAAATAATTCCTTGTCTTGCTGCCCATTAGCTGAGTGACCTTGGGAAAGTCACTTTACCTCTCTACGTCTCAGTTTTCTCATCTGTAAAATGAGGAACTATATAACTTCAGAGTGCCACTAAGTGATGCCGTAAACAGAATGATGGACTTAGAGTCAGGAAGAATTATCTCCCCGAGTTCAAATGTGACCTCAGACACTTATTAGCTGTGTGATCCTGAACAAGTCACTTCACCCTGCTTGTCTCAGTTTCCTCATCTGTAAAATGAGCTAGAGAAGGAAATGACAAACCACTCCAGTATTTTTGCAAGAAAACTCCAAATGGGGTCACAAAGGATTGCATGCAAGGTGAACAACGACATGACTTCTGAGTTCCCTTCCGGCTCTAAATCTAGGATCCTATGAAGCTCCTATCTAAAAAAGTTCCGCAGGAGAAATGGGAAGGTCAGTGCAGGACTCTGCAGCTCAATGTTTGTTCATTTTCTATTCACAAACTAATTTCCTTGCACCCCCCCCACCCCCACTAAACAGGGAGAGAGCTTCTGGGAGAACATGGGGCCTCTTGGAATCTTTCACATCTAGGGATGTGAGCAGGGATTTATATTTAGCAGCATGACTCATCCCTGAACACATGAGTCACCGCCTCCCAGTGCCTTCTGAACAGGCTGGGTGTTGAGCATCTCAGAGAGGTTAGATTAGCAAGGAGATTACAAGACAGCAAGAGAAGTATGGGATATAGACAGAGAAAGGCAGACAGGTACCGAAAGCATGTCAGTTGGGATGTACTGGAATGAGCTCTGGAGGTGAAGTTAGAAGACCTGGCTTTGAAATCTGTAGCCCCTAATTTTGGGGGGCAGCTAGGTGGCACAATAGGAAGGCTCTTCTTCATGAGTTCAAATCCAGTCTCAGATACTTGCTAGGTATGTGACCCTGGGCAAGTCACTGAACCCTGTTTGCCTCAGTTTCCTCATCTATAAAATGAATTGGAGAAGGAAATGCAAACCACTCCAATAGCTTTGCCAAGAAAATCCCAAATGGGGTCAAAATCAGTCAGATACAACTGAACGACAACAAGCCCCTAATTTCTTTGACCCTTCCTTGACTCATTTATAAAATAGAAATAATAATGCTTGAGCAACCTATTTGATGGGGTAGTTGTGCAAAGATCCTCTTGTACCCTTTGAGGTCAATAAATGATGTGGACTATTGAGAGAGGAAAGGTAACTTAAAACTTATATTCTGCACCATGATCCAGGTACAGAATGTGGGTTGTAAGTTCAACATGTGCCTGAAGCATTTGTTACATCTATATCATCCCTGACAAGTCATAATAGGAACCTTCAGTCTAAGGGTCTCCTAAGACATAGCCTTCCAGAAGGCCAGGAGGAAGGAGGATGAGAGCCCAGAACATTTGATCACATCATCCTCAGCAGTGCTCTTGGCACATGGGCTCCCTGAGAGTCCTTTGCTCAGAGCAGTGATGCCCACCATGACGCCACCTCACTGGCACAGGCTGAAGAATGAAAGGGAATCTGGGGCAGGCACAGACAGAAAGCAAAAGAGGTAGCAGAGAAAAGATTAAGAGAATGCCACAAGATCCAACCTGGGACAGGACACCTGGCCTGGGGAACAGAGAAAACTGGGCACACTAAAGAGATGTCATTTGATGATGTGGCAAAGCTTCCTATGGGTCCTAGAACAATAAGAAAGGAAGAGAATATGCATTTATTAAGCCTTATTTTTTATTTTGATTTTTATTTAATTTTTTATATTTCTTGATGAGCAGGCACTATGCTAACTGCTTTACAGATTACCTCATTTGATCTCCCAACCCTGGGAAGTAGGTGTCATTATTATCCCCATTTTACAGTTGAGGAAACTAAGATAGGCAGAGGTTCAGTGATTTGCCCAGGGTCGCACAGCTACTGAGTTTCTGAAGCTGAATTTGAACTCAGGGGCCTCCAGGGGCACCAAGAGGTAGCTAGTCCATGAGTCTAGAAACAGGCTTCCTTCAGATTCTCACAATCCATAGTGGAACTTCCTCCTCTTCTCAGCATTCCCAGTTTCTCCAGCTAAAAAATTGGGAATAGGGCATAAATCTGATAGGGTACTAATTAATAAATCAATACGCTATTTATTAAGTGTTCACTGAATGCTGAAGTATATGAATGAATGAATGAATAATGGAATATAGTTTAAATAGGACAAAATCTCTGCCCTCAGGGAACCTATACTCTGGACAAGGTCTAAGAAAAAATGATATAAATATGATATAATATGATATAATATTGATGATATATAAATGATATAAATATGATACGATATAAAATAGTACGCAGGAATGAGAAGGAAGTGATTATCCAAAGTAGAGATCAGGGTAAGTTTCATGAAAGAAGTAGAGTTTGGATTGGGCTTTAAAAGATGAGTAGGCAACGTGAAAATATGTTTAATGTGGATGTGTATGTCGAGCCTATATCAGATTCCACGCCGTCTTGGGGTGGTGGGAGGGGAGGGGGCAGAGGAAAATCTGGAACTCAAAATCTTATGGAATTGAATGTTGAAAACTAAAAATTAATTATTTTTTTAAAAGATGAGTAGGAATTCAACAGGAGAAAGAAGAGCCAAAATAAAGGAAAATTCCAGAAGTTTGCAAAATCAGGGTGCTTCCTCTCTTCATAACACCCCCTCTCTAAATGAAATTTCTTAGAAATACTGCATGGGGACAAAGGCAGAATTTGTAATTAGCCAGAGAAAGGGAAGACACGATGGAAGAGTATTTTCTTCTATAACGAGGCAATCTCTGGCTATCAATAACACGAAAGGTCCTTTCAAGAAATTTTTCCTAATCTGTGTGTCCCCTCCTCCACTGATTACTGACATTTGTTCTAAAATAACACATTGCTTTGTATCTCTTTAATGCACTTACCACTATAGCCTTGTATTTATTTAAATCTGTATCATTGCTTTTTCCTATTGAATTATAAATTCCATGATTACAGGAAGTTTTATCTAAACTTTAGAGTAACCTTTTCCTTAACATAGCATTCTGTACACAGTGAGTATTTAATAAATGTTTTCTGTATTGTGTTACTTTCATAATGACTGTCATTTTTAGGGTTGTGTAGAGTTTGCTTTCCCTATGAAAATTAAGAATAGCTATAAATAGAGATTTCTACTATTTCCTAGGGAAGCTTTTAATTAGGAACATTTCAGCACTCCCAGAGGAGAAATTTCCCTCCCTAAAGGGGTAACATGCCCTTAGAGAGTTTCCAAGAAGGTCACACATCTAATATGTGGCAGAGGCAGAACCTAATTCTAGCTCTTCCTGACTCCAAGGCTGGCCTTCTACACTAGATTCTAGCCAAATCTATAGTCATTGCCACAACCCTTCTCTGATAGGGTCTCCTCTGAATATAATAGCTATCATTTCTATAGAAATTGTTTGAAAAGTTTTACATATATTATTTACATATATTATCTCACATTTTTTGATATTTACACTAACTCTGCAAGAAAGGTGGTATTATTTATTATTCAATATATTACCTGATAATACTGTGTAATATTATCATTACCATCCTATTTTACCACTAGGGAAATTGAGACAGAGGTGAAGTTGTCCAGGGTTGTACATCTAGGATAGTGTCTGCAACAGGATTCAAAGTCAGATCTTCCTGATTTCAAGTTTAGTATTGTATCCATTATACTACCTACTTGATTTTGCATATGTCAAAATCATGCAAAGTTGGTTCAAAGATGTAACTGCTTCATTCAGTGACCTGATTATTACCTTCAAGCTAAGCATAAAACAAGGAGGTGAATGCTTGCCAAAGGTATTTACCAGCGTCATGAAAGATGAACCATGCAGAGTCCAAATCAAAAAAGGATTGCCTTTAGGGAAGGTGGTGTCCCAAGTTTGCAGATGAGGTTAGGCTGGCTGCATCCAGCTCTGGGACACTGTAGAATCTTCCAAGATGCCTAATCTCTCAAAAGAATTTGGCTTAATTATTTACACAAGAAAAATCAAGGGAGTGAAGAATGCCTGTGGTCCAGATTGCAAGGAGGACAGTTGATCTGTGTGTTTCTGTGAAGCTCGTTCACCTTTGGGAAACTGATTGAAAAAATCATGGACAAGAGATGAACAAAATAAGTGGTAGTTTCAAGTTTGCAAAGAGCCTTAATATGCAAGACCTTATTTGATCTGTACAACCATTTTGCATTTGAGGCTCAGAAAGGTTAAATGATTTGACCTTGGATACACAGAAAATAAGAATCAAGGCCAGGATTCAAATTAACGTCTTCCTGACCCCAGGTCTATCACTGTAACACTGCACCAAGTCACCTCCTTTCTGGCTGTTCCACTTAGGTCCTGGGTGACCTTGGGCATGGTATTATCTCTTCAGGGTCTCACTCCATCTATAAGATGAAGTAGTTGGATTCCATGACCTTTATGGCCCCTTCCAAATCTGAGTCTACATGATCCTATAAGGCAAGATGTCAATTTCTTTCATCCGTTGTCTTTCTGTCCGTTTTCTCTCTCTACCCTTTTCTGATCACAATAAAGACAACCTTTTTTTGTCCCCTACCTTGGCTTTTAGGACCCTCCTAATTCACCCACTTTCTCCTCCTTCTCTACAAATTCTCGTCCTTGCCTTTTTTCAAAACCCTGCTTCAAATCCCTTGAGATGCCTTCCCAGCTCAATCTGTTGTATGCAGTTTGCACAATACTGATTTGCATTGACTGCTATATTTTTCATTGTTTTAGCATCTCCATTTCCCCAGACTGCACACCCCGTAAGTTATCCTATATTTCCCTACAGACCCTAGGTGGGAGCATTATACTTTGCAGATATGTGGTGGGTGGTCCCAAAGAGAGAGTATCACTATGTGAAGTAGGACCATCTCCAGAGATCAGTCAATCCGATGCATCCTAGGCATACTCCTTACTTGAACCACAGGACAAGATATTTCTAAAAGCACTTGGCACAATGCTTGGAACATCCTTAAGGTCAGATCTAGCACCCACTATTCTGTTTTACTTTGATTTTCCTTGTATTTTCAAGCTCCCAGTTTCTGCTGGGATAAGCCTGTCAGCCACTAGCCCTTAACTATGCACTCACTCAGTGAGGAGGGAGACAGAAAAAAAATGAAATGAGTCCCAGCCCTGAATGATGGACAAGCTATCTTTTATTATTTTCTTATTCATTCATGTAGGTTTGTGTTATCTTCTCGGACAGATCAAAATGCTCTTAGGGCTTTGGGATGCAATAAAAAGAACATTGAATTTGAAGTCAGAAGTCTGTGTTTTATTTCCTGATTTACCACTTAGCTGTGTAACCCTGGGTAAGCCATTTAACTCGAAGGACCTTGGATTCTTTGCCTCTAAAATGAAGATAATAAAACCTGAATTTCCTGTGTCATGGGCTATTACGTAGAAAATACCTTGTAAATGAGAAAGTGCTCAGTGATATAGTAGAAGGAACATTTTACTAGGGTCAGGAGACCTGGGTTGTAATCCCAACTCTATCTCTGGTTTTTGCTGTATGCACTTTGGTAAGTCACCTGATCACTCTGGGGCTCAATAATCTTCATCAGTGAAATCAGGACAGTAGACTATGTGATCTCTAAATGCTTCTCCTATGAAGCACTGAATAGAGACAATATCATAATTCTGCAACTCCAATAGTACCAACAGAGCTGAGAGTCTGGAATCTGAAAAGGATCTGGGAGTTTTAGTGGACCATAAATTCAACATGAATCAGCAATGTTTTATGACAACAAAAAAAGCTATTGTCACCATGATTACAATAGGAGAGGCATAGCATTGAGAACAAGGTAATATATTCTGTTTTAGGCACCACATTTCAGGAATGTCATCAATAATCAAAGTGGTAAGAGGAGATTAATCGAACAGAAAAGGGATGTTTAGCCTGGAGAAGATAAAACTGGGAGTTAGGGAAGAGAGGAATTTGTTGGTAGGTAGGACACATAATAACTCTCTTCAAGTTTCAGAGGATAAAATGGGGAGCAATGAATAGAAATTTCAAAGAATAGACTTGAAGGAAGGGAAAAATTAAAAGCACAATTGTTGATGTTCAGCCATGATTGACTTTGCATGACCCCATTTGGGGTTTTCTTGGTAAAGAGATTGGAGTGGTTTGGTATTTCCCTCTCCAGTTCATTTTATGGATGGGGAGACTGAGGCAAAGAGGATTAAGTGAGTTGCCCAGGGTCACACAGCCAGTAAATGTCTGAGGACTGCTTTGAACTCATGAAGATGAGTCCTCTCGACCCCAGGCCTGGCACTCTATCCATTGTGCCACTTAGTTATCCAAAAGAGCAATTAAAGTTATCCAAAAGTGAAATGAACTGTCAGAGAAGGTAATGGGTCTCCCCACCAAGCTAAGGCCCAGATAACTAGTTGTCAAGAATGCTATACATCAAATGAAATAATGTTTTATTAAACATTAACAATGTTTTCATTAAAGTTTCATTTCATTCATGAGATAATGTTTCACTAAGCACAATGCCTTGTACATTATAGGGCCATAATGAATGAATTTTTCTTCCCTTCCTTGTAGAGTGGATGCTTTTTCTGATACAGATTAGTTTAAAAACTACTGAGAGCCTATGATTCTTCTACCCTTTCCCAGGCTGAGGGTGCAGAGGCCACTTACAGTCCATTCCCATGCTGGTGATCACAGATGCTTTGACTTGTTCACCTTCTCCAACTTGGATAAATCTGCTCTTTGGGCAGCCCAGGGCTCACCATATTAGTGGTGACACCCTGGGACCTCAATTCCTACTGCATCTCAGAATTCACAAGCTGGAGGGATCCACTAGCCTCCCTGTCCCCCAGTAGCAGGGATTACAGACTCTGAATGATTCTTAATAAGATGAAATCTATCTTCATGAAGAAGATACAATCATAATTTTCCTCATGAATAAATGCAGTTGAACTAGATGGCCTCGAAGGTCCCAATGATTCATTGATTACTATCTCATTTTTGCCCCATAACAAACCTGTAAGGTAGATGCCACAAGTATTTTTCTTTGTTGTCCATTCATTTTTTAGTTGTGTCCAACTCTTTGTGATCCTATTTTGGGTTTTCTTGGATAAGATGCTGGAATGGTTTGCCATTTCCTTCTCTAGCTTATTTTACAAATGAGGAAACTGAACTAAACGGGGTTAAGTGACTTGCTCAGGATGACACAGCTTTTAAGTGTATGAGGCTAGATTTGAACTCATGGAGATGAATCTTCCTGATTCCAGGCCTGGTACTCTATCCACTCCAGCACCTAACTAGCCCAAGTATTATCTTATGTCAAAATGTACACAGCACTGAGAGCAAATTATATAAGTAAAGGCCAAGGGGATAGAAGGGGAAGTTCATGAAGATGCTCTCTTGTAGGATTCTGAAGAGGGAGAAGGATTGCAGAAAGAGCAGCTGGAGAGAAGCAGAATGGAATTGTGGTAGAGTACTTCCTTGGAAGGAGAGCCGCCAACCAGTTGGTTTACAACTGACTTCTTTGGCATTTTATCACAAAAGCTGATTGCTTCTTACTAATGTGTAGTAATGTTTTGGTTTGTTTATATGGTGGTTAAGGGGAAATTTCTAGTTTGATTTTGCTGACTTTGACTAGGAGACAGGAGATCTGGGCTCTAACTAGAGGCAGCTGGTGGTAGAGTGGATGGAACACAGCCCGGAGAAAGGAAGACCTGAGTTCAAACTACTTAATAACTGTGTGATCTTTGACAAATCATTTAACCTCTGTTTGTCTCAGTTTCCTCAACTGGTTTTTGTGAATATCAAATAAGATATTTGTAAAAGCACTTAGAACAATGCCTGGCACAAAGAAGGTGTCATCGAAATTCTTTTTTTATTAACCTGAGTTTTGCCAACTCCATCAAAGCAATATTTTGAAAGGAGGGGCAGAATGCAAGAAGTACAGATTCTTAGAGGGAACAGCATACTACCTTGGGGCAGGAGCCTCAACCTGAAGGACTAGGTATTGGCATTTCTACAGGGAAATTTGAGGAGCGGAATCAGGCTACTGTCATTGAGGAGAAAGAGCAACTCTCTCCAGCCAAGGCTTTAATGAGTTGGCTAGGGACTGGGATGAGTATTTGAGCATAATTAGACCTGCTTGTATTCAAGAGGGAGAAAATTGCTATAAAAGATTTCTCTGACATCTGAAGAACAATGTTAATGTGGGCAAATCATTTAATCTCTCTGGGCCTCATCTGTTTAAAAGAGAGAAGGCGAGGAGAGGGGAGGGGAGGGGAGGAAAGGGGAGGGGATAGGGTAGTTTCGCTAGATGACCTTTAAGATCCTTTCCAGATCTTAACCAGTACACAGAAGTACCACTATGTTTTTTTTACCATAATTGTAATTCCTAATGTTTAATAACATTAACTTTGCCATCAGGAAGACCTGACATAAATCCAGCTTCAATGCCTCCTGCTGCACTTGGTGCCATAAACAAATAGAGAAAGAAAAGTTTTCCTAGCCTTCTTGTTTCTTGGTCCTTTCAACTTTGGCTGGCACCTTGGAACTTATGCCATGACAAGGGCTACCTATGCTATAGCTTTGGAGGGACCCTACCCTCAGTATGGGATGCCAGGATTTAGAACTGGGAGAAACCTGAGAGGTAATTTAATGCCATGTTCTCATGAGATCCATGAGAAAAGTGAGAGCCACAGAAGTTATGTGACTTACCCAAGATCATATAACTAGCAAGTACCTGAACCAAGGCTCAGACTGAGTTGGAGAATATCTAAGTTCAAAGAGATGTGACCACGGTGCTTATAAAGCACTCAGTGATCATAATGATGCTATCTGTTATTTCTACAAATATTTCAAAAAGTCCAAGAGGATTTCTGAACACTTCCATGCATTAATTGACTTATTATGGGTGAATTAAATTATCACAAATAAAGGTTTATGACGTAGGATGGGCCCTAGACAAGGGAAGTTGGGAATTCCCAAATTCACCTCTTTTCTTCCTTGCTTTTCCCCTCAGGTATCTAACTGGTTTCCACAGAGGTCATCAAAGGATAGATAGAGGAATGAGAGCAGAAGGTCAAGATGGAGCATAATTCATTTTCTCTCCATCTCCTAACCTGAATGGTGAGGTGTGCATGGCCAAGTGATTTCACCTCTCTGAGCTCAGTTTCTCCATTTGCTAAATGGAAAGATGAGCTCCCTGTAGATTAATCTGACAGGAAGCATTATAGGGCAAATTTCCTGAAAGATGATCTGTGGGCTCCTTGAGCAAAGAGGAGAGAAATTTATGACAAATAAGATGCCTTTGCATCATCTCTGTGAAGGATAGTTCAGGTGCTATATTAGACAGTTGAGAGAGATATGATTGATTTCGATCATGTTTCTATATACCAATGTTTACAAAACCACTTACCTTCCATTCCTCCCATACTCCCAGGTAAGGAGTATAAAGATTTATTATCCCTATTTAAATGAGCACAGTGGGAATCTTATAAGAAGGAAGACTTTCAGTCTCCCCATCAGTGTATGGATTATCCAGATTCTTGGCCTAGATAGGACATCTACTCTTTGCTTCACCCTACTCTTCCTCATTTACCTCTTAGGTAAAGAGAGGAGGCCAAACACCCTGGTGAGAATCACAAGCCATAGAAAGAACTGGGGCTGAAAGGAATGGTTGGGAAAGGGTAGTGGGTATGAGGGTTTGGGGTGCTTTTTCATTATTTTCAAGAATGATTATAAATCAAAATATAAGTATAATATAAATATGTAAATGTAATGAATCAAAATATAAATCAAAAAATGATTACAGAACAAAAAAAATCAATCAAGTAAACATATATAACAGGAGACAAACTCTTACCCAAACCTCCTATCCTTTGATAAGACAAAACCAAAGAAATTAATAAACAAAGTATTTTTATTTTGTATTCCTTTATAGGCCTATCTGAAATTGTCCCAGCTCCATCCCTGTTTTCCTTTCTTTCTTCATTCTCATTTTTATATGGTTGCAGTCAGTTTTGTTCCATTGATTTCATTCTGCATCGCCACATGTAGACCTTTCCATATTTCTTTGTATGTTTAATATGTATTAGTTTTCAATGTGCCATTGTATTTTATTACACTATTATGCCCTAATTTATTCAGCTATTTTCCAATTACTGGACATTATGTTGTTTCTTGGTCTTTTTGGAATTATAAATAGTACTGCAAATATTTTTGTGTATATAAATTATTTCCCCATCTTTCTGGTGTTTCTAAGATAGATTCCTAGTAAGGGAATCGCTGGGTCAAATGGCATGGTCATTTTGTAATTTCGATTCCATATTTTCGTATTGCTCTCCAAAATGTTTGCACATTAGTAGTCCCATCAAGAATAGGGAGAAAGTTCTAGGGGAAAAGAGAGGGAAAATTTAAAACTTGTGGAAGTAAATGTTGAAAACTAAAAATAAATAAATTAACTTAAAAAAAAGAATATGTAGTTCCTGTTTAACCATAGCAGAGGTATCCTTTCCCTGTCCCCACCCCAACATCTACCTTTGGGAACAGAAATCAAGTCAACTCTATGATTCCTGGAAAAATCATTTCAATTAATTAACCAATGGCTTTCCTCATCATCTCTGTGATTTATGAATTCAAAATACACCCCTCCCTGGCCATCACTCCCTTATACATGTTCTTTCCCCCTATTAAGGTATCATGAGAGCAGGGACTTTCTTATTTGTGCCCCCAACACTTAGCACAGGACTTGGTATATAATAAGCAGAAATAGACATTTTTTTAAATGCATTCATTCTTCCTTGACTCCTTTCTCATGCTTGCATCACATATCCGAACTGCTCTTAAATCTTGTAACTTCTTTCTCTTCATTTCTCATGCCCCTTTTTTGCATTCAACCTTTCATGTGGATTACTGAAATAGTCTTCTAATTCGGCTCCTTGCCTAAAGTCTCTCCCTACTCCAATCCATCTTCCTCAAAGCTATCCAATAATTTTCTTAAAATGTTAGTGTGAACATGTCACCCCACTATTCTTTTTTTTTGACATTTTTTTTGTTTTTGATTGTTTGCTTTCCTTTCTTTTTTCTCAGTAAACTCCACGGTCTTCTTATTATTACCTCTAGGATCAATCTCTCAATCAATAAACCTTTATTAATTTCTAGTGTGAAGCAACCACTATACTAAGCCCTGAAAATACAAAAAGAGGCATAAAACAGTCCCTCCCTTCAAAGAGCTCACAATATGTTTGATCAAATATTAATTCCACATTCTAGCCTCCTGACTAACTCTTCCATATGACTCTCTATCTCCCATTGCTTTGCCTTTGCACTGGCCATTCCCCACCCCCATCCCCATGCCTGAATTACTCTGCCTCTTCAGTTCTCTTAGGATTCTTGGCTTCCTTTAAGACTCAGCTCAAGTAGAACCTACTCCCTGAGGTCTTTTCAAGTCTCCCTAAGACTCTCTAAGAAAGGGACTCAACCTGGGGTCTACTGAGCACCGCTACCCCTAAGAGATCCATGGTGAAGTTAGATGGGAAAGTTTATATAATTATTTTCGTTAATGTCTAAGGCAACTTTCTACCTACTCAGTGTTTATTCTGTATGTACAAATTTATGTATGTGCCATCTCCCCCACCAGAAAATAAGCTTCTTCAAAGCAAGGACTCTTTTTCCCTTTTGTGTATGTGTCCCCAGCACTTAGCGCAGGGTCTGCTGTATTTTGAGGGTTTAAAAAACCTTGTTGATTAATTGTTGTGTGTATATGGTAAAAGATATGTATTTGAAGCCATTTTTCCCCAGTCATTCCATTTTTCCAGCATTTTTTTTCATTCCCCAGGGTTTTTCTGTGTAATGGGGGTAGTAAAGAGAGCCCCTACTTGACTGTTTCAGCTAAGGCATACTTCATGGAACATGTATTTAGCTGATTAGAGTTCCACTGGCTAGTTGTGGTGGTGACATATGTGGTTACCCAATCTCCTTGTGGGTCTCTTGGTCACCATGATCAGGGAGAGGGTTGGGGAGACCTGCAGGAGGAAGGGGGAAAGTTCTGTGCCAAAGAAGATCAGCCACTGACCAAGAAAACTTTCCATTCAGTAAAGTTAATAGGAAGAGGGAAGAGAGAGAGGGAATAAGGATTTATTGAACACTTATTATACATCAGGTAGCTAGGTAGCACAGTGGATAGGAGACTGGGCCTAAAGTTGGAAAGGCCAGAGCTCACATCTGACTTTAAACACTTGCTGGTTGTGTGACCCTGGTCAAGTCACTTAACCTTTGCCTGCATAAAACTAGAGATGGGAATGGCAAACCACTCCAGTATCTTTGACAAGAAAAATAATTGGTCCATGGAGTCATGAAAAGTCAGACATGACTTAAACAACTTGGTCAGGATCTCATATTTCATCCTGGGCCATCTCCAGCTGTCCTGATGAATAACATGCCATTGGATCCAGATGACTCAGGAGAAGAAGATGAGGTTGGTGACCTTGTGTAGCCCTCCATCACTCAGATCAAAGTCAACTGCAAGTCATGTCATCATCTTGATGTCATGGTGCTCTTCAGGAATGAAGGACAAACACAACAGGAAACATAACTTCCATCACTCTTTCTTTTTCCGTGTGCTAAATGGGTCACAACTCTTGAAGCCTTCACTTTGGTCTTCTCATAAGAGAGAGACATGCTGTTCTCCTCCTCCCTCCCCAGCAGCAATGGTAACTGTTTGCTCATAATGGTCAGTCCAAGTGATCATTGAAGTGAGCCTGAGACTGGCTCACAAGGCTTTATATTTCTTTCCCTGAACCAGGTGACCAAATAATGATCCTTCAGTGGATATTTCCAGTCTTAGTCTGGAGTCACTGAGAGGTCTGGGAGACCAGCATCAGAAAGTATTCCCTACAGCTACTGCAGCACTTCTTGGAGGAAGAAACAACCACCACTAGAGGATGAGCCAAGCCTTGTCCTAACTTGCCAGATGAAATGGGGGCAGTTGCTCAAATACTACAGAGATCAGGTGAAGGTGAAATGATGATTCAGCAGTCCCACAAAAAATCTTTCATGTCTTGAATCTCAACCTCCCAGAAGAAAATAACAGGAGCTAAGGGCTACCGAATTATTTTAAAAAGTCTTTGTCATTGACAAAGTATATTTCAAGAATTTCTTTTGTAGTGAAGAAGATATCTATGTCTGATTTACTTTGTGCATTGTCTGTCTTTTTAGAAGAGTCTCTATTAATCTCTTTGGAGGAGGTCCTAGAAATGAGCAAAACCTAAAATCTGTTTAAGAGACTTTTCCCTTGAATTCCCAAGGTAGGGGTGAAAAGAGCCAAAGAATGTAAAGAATCCTTTGATCCAGGGGCATAAGTTCCACTACAGAACCCCAGCTCTGGGCTCCGAAGGACCACCTTCAGTCTTGATGGAGCCTAGACTAAGAGTCAGGCTTTTTTCACATTTTCCAGGTTTTCACAACCCTAAGCATCCCTCAACAGTGGTTAACCATTTTGCATTCTCCAAGATGGTCACTTCTTCACTAATTCTTCTTGTTTTTTTAACCCCTTTACCTTTCATTTAATATCTTCATCTGATATCATCACACTTGGGAAGGTTCTAACTTAAGAGCTGATTCAGTCATAATCTCACAGATGGCGGCTTCCATCTATTGACTCTTCTTCCAAGAACAAACCCCAAATGTTGAAACTGTGGCTCTACCAAACAAGAAAACTATAGTGACAACCTACTATCAGTAGGATACAGCTAATCTGTTTCGTGATGGTTTAAGTCTTTAAGCTTCCATTTCGGCTTTTATTTCATCTTACCTGGGCTTAAGAATGAAGCTATTTCTTAGCAATTCCATGAAATGATCTTTAATATGTTATAATGGAGACCTGATGATATCACTAACAAAATGAAGCCCCTGCCTATCCCTCCTAAGATCTCTTTATAACTGCATTATAATTTATAATTGCATTGTGAAGCATACAGATCAGTATTATACTGATGTATGATTTTTTAAAAATCATGTCTTTGGGCCATTACATGTACCCCTTGTATACTGCCTGTTTTAGCAGTTAATGCCATCTGAACTGAAACATTTCCATGAGGCAGGATATTAATATTTATTATTTGACCTGATATAGCTTACTGTCTGGTTGTACCAGTACTCAAATAAATGCCACTTATTTCACTGTCTTCCATGTCAAGCTAATCATCATGTTTCATGTAGTGCAAGCCCACAACCCTATTACATCCCATCTATTTCATTGGAATGGTGTAATTACATTGGCTAGTATGCTAACCCAATCAGTGATGTCACCTGAGTCCCATTAGTTAATGGGGAAAGAGAAGGGGAAAGTATTTACCTAGTACCTACTCTAGGCGAGACACTGTGCTAAGTGCTTTTGAAAAAGCTGGCATAAATGTTATTTATTATATTTTAAAATATCTTGTCATTTATTCATTTTTGATAGTTAAAATTCTATTTAAAATATTATGTTTAGTCCCAGAAAATAAGAAGAAATAGTTACAATGGTTCCATTGAAATTCTACAAGATGTTTAATTGCTAACGATATCAAGGGTTAAACTATGCTCATTATACTTACTAAATGTGCTAAGGCAGGAAAGTGAAATCATAAATTTTAGAAAGACTTTCACAAGAGTTCTCAATCAAATCTTCAGGTAACCAGAAGATTCGATTAACAAAAAGCATTTTGCTCAGACTAGTAATTTAGTTTTGTTGGTATGCCTGTATTCTCCAAAAATGCTTTGGAAAACATTCTTGCTCAGTTAGAATATCAAGGAAGCAATACAAGTCTCCTTCAGATCTTATCTGAATGCCTCAAAACATGTAGCTGTAACTGGAGTGTGTCCTGGCAGGGAAACGCTCACAACTTTTCAAGGCCACTCTCCATCACCCTTAAGAAAGGAACAGAATATTTTCAACCTGGGCCTATCTACAGTTGGATCAATAAAGAATTGGAAAAACAAAACAAAATACATTCTCTGCCTTCAGGATAAGCTGTCTTGGTTGGCAGGTGAACGAAGACAAGTTCTTCTAGCCTTCGGTTATGTAACTGGCCCTAGACTGGGTTTCACATCCATAGAACAAAGCATCTGGCCCATCTTTCCTGCCACTACCTCCCTCTCCTCACTGGGAAGAGCATCTTCTGGACCAGGCTTCCAGACACCATGCCTCCCTCCAGGGGAGTTAATGCCCTCAACTGTAGAATGCTTTCCTGGGGATGAACCATTTTGACTGGTGAGTGAATGAGTGCAAACTCATTTAACCCATTATATCCACCTGGCCTCAAGTCATACTTCATATCCATTCACTTCAAATCTCTCCCCATCTGACCTGCTGCAGCACACAAGGCCTCTCTTCACTCCACCTACCGTGTCTTGTTCAGAAAACAAGAGTTTCTCAAACAGGGACCATGACATCAGAGAGATGGTGACATGGCATGCAGTTGACTATGATTTGCGTGAGGGAGGGCTGTGCAAGATCACCAGTTTCATTTTCTTCTGAGAAGAGTTATCAGATCAAAGCTGCCATTCCTTCCAATCTCCTGACCTCCCTCCACCCCACCCCAAGAAAAACACCTTCCTTAGTCAATACTCCCCTCATGCTTTAAAGTATGAAAAGCGCTTTATAAGTATTCTCTCATTTGAATCTCCCAACCACCCTTTCAGGTGAATGCCATTATTATCCTCATGGAGGCTGACTTGTCCAAACTTGAATTCTGGTCTTCTTGACTCCAAGTCTAACCACTGAACCATCCAGATGCCTATACATCATCTCCCTATTAGAATGATTTTTGTCTAGGTATCCCTGGACACCAATACATATACATTCCATATGGTAGTCACTTAATACATACTGTTTTATTCATATGAATGGATCATATTTCAAAGAGTTGAGCCCATCAATTCATCATCATCATCATCATATGTATTTTACAAAACATGTTCCTCACACTATCCCTATGACAGATAGGTTAAGCAACTATTATTGATGTCTGTTTTGTGGATGAGGAAATGGAGTCTCCAAAAAGTTTGATTAACACAACTCATATTTTGCATCTGAGATAGCAACCTAAAGCTCTCCATGCTCACTTGGCATCACTCTGGTTCTGCTTTAACTGTCCATCTAATCTCATTGACAGATGCAGCCTCCTCTGAGCTCCTGATTAGTGTTGTGTTCAAAATCATGAAATCAAAATACTTAAAATGATGCCATCAATGAGCAGTTTTTCATATATCGATTAAGAGCACTATCAGATATTTTTGAAAGGTGTTCCAAGGTTCTGGGCCTGGGGATCCATGATTAAATTGGGTAAGTTTCTACGATATCATTGCTGAGTTCTCTTCCTCACCTTCTCTCAGGTGTGTTTTGCCCAGAGTTCTCCAAAACAAAGTTGGTGTTCTCTTGAGCATTTATAGCGATTTACCAAATTCTCCAGTTACCAACAAGAGAGATACATCAGAGCAGGAAGAACTCTTCAAGAGGTCCTATCCTAACACCCTCATTCATAGATGATATGGATTAAATAAAAGCAAAATGAATCCATGGGGCTGAGGATAGTAGCACTTTACACAAATATGTGATCTGCAGTGTAGACTTAGCAGAGAAGCCATTACAAAAGGTCCAGCTCAGATTTCATCTCCAGCTAAAGTCATCTCCAGCTTAGGCCCAGCTAAATGTTCTCAAATGTTCCTAGAGCACTTTTCTACATCTTCTTTGTTTCTATTTATTTTTCTATTTATTTTGTGTCATTTTACACTTGAGCATCCCTGGTGCCAGGCACTTAATAAATGTATGTTGAATTTGCTGTGTTGAATTAAACATGAAATGAGCAATCTTGAAAACATCTTGATTTGCTTTTGAAATATATTCAGAAATACAAAGACAGTCATATAAACATACATGAGCAGTACAATTGCAAAGCCCTCCGAGACAGAAGGCTTCAAGTTCTATCTCTGTGACTGACTAATTTGGGCCTGAGTTTCCTCATCTGTAAAAGGAGGAGATTGGAAGAAATCTCCAAGATCCTTTCCCCGTCGAATATTTTGTGACTCAAAGAGAATAGTACAGTGTAGGTTGTAAATATCCGTATATCCAAAAGACACCAAATACATATCTGTTTGGGGACTATTTCATAGGTATTTAACAAACCCCTGGGTATTAATGGTGACACTAATAGTGGGAGTGAAGGTGATGCTCTTGGGCATGGTAGGATTGGGAACCAAGAGGACAGTCAGCCCTTAAAAGACTTTTTTAAGAAAAGGCTAATTGTCCAGTTGGATTATCCAAGAGAACTTGAACAGTCTGAAACAGGGTGAAAGACTCTGAAGTCTGGGGATGAGGGACATCAGCATCCTCTTCTTTGAGAGGAAGGAAATGAGTTCTAAACTTCATCAACCTGAAGGTAACAACTGGAGTTTGGTGCCATCTATCCTTCAGGTCAGACTAGACCTTCTGAGCACATCTAAGACATCTAGGATAAATTTTTTCTCCTGAGCAATGCTGTTATTACAATCCATTCTATACAAACATGTGTCAATGAAAAACAATACTTAATTATTCATTGAAGTAGCTTTTCCTCCTTCACAGAAATACTCTGTCAGACTTTTTATGGTTCAGGAATCAACCAAATCATAATTCTTTTAAAAACGCTGTACAGTTCAGATGGTTGAGCATGCAGTAATCTTCATATCATGGAAAGAGCATTAGACTAGGAGTATCTCTGAGTCCCACCTCTGATATAACCTAGCTATGTCACTCTAATACATGTCTCTGAACTCCAGTTTCTTCATCTGTGAAACATGAGTAATCATACTTACACAATATACCCAACAGGGTTATTTTCAGCAAAATGCGTGCTCAACAAAACCTAACGGTGGTTTCCCTGCCATTTCAGGGAGCCAATCTGATTTTCTCCCCTGCTGGTGCTAGAGATTGATACTAATAGTCCTCTGTGTAAATAAGGACCATTGTGCAATTGGGAGCCTCAGGAATTTCCTTGGCTCATGAGCTGAATTAGATTCCAATTGATTCTTCTCTTAGTTTCATGCAGACAGGACCCAGATCTTCCTTTCCCTTACAAGTTGACCATTTCCTCTCTTACACATACACACACACACACACACACACACACACACACACACACACACACACACACACACACACTACAGGTACCTCTGAGATCTCTTTACAAAATATGATCCCCTTTCAAACATTACACAAGTATCCAAAACTACTTAATTCTGAATAACAGTATTTTGCGAATTTCCACTAGATTTTTCTCCCAGGAGCTTCAAAGATTTTTCATTTATGATTCGTTTTTGTCCTAGTCTGCCAAGACTATATGAAGAAATCTCCTCTAACCCTTGCCACCAGGCAGGCTTTTACTTTAGGTACCTGAGATGAATAGGCATGAAACTTAACCTTAAGTCTTTGTGAAAAACTATTCCATTTCTTTAATGGTATGTTTGATAATCCCTAAATACCAACAACTAGAAAGTACTTTTTCATGTTTAGTTTGCATCCTGGGATTTGGTGGTAATTAAACATTGAACAGCTGTTTCTCAAAAAAAAAAAAAAGATGTGTTCAGGACATACTTTCATGTTCAATTTACATTATTAACATTTTCTCCGTCAGGTTAAATCTAGATAAACATTACATCAAGTCCTGATTTGTAGTATTTGCACTTTCCAAGGTGTAAATATCCACAATGAAAATTTAACAGTCATTGAGACCCAGCTCCAACATACCACTACCTGCATCCCTACTGCTGCCATGAAACACATTTCCTCTTTCTCTGTCATCAGAAAACGGTCATTTAAATAGTCTTTCCTTGGCTTAAAGATATTCATTGAATTACTAGACTGTAACTCAATGTATAAATCATATATGGATATGGTTACAGGCATGTTGCCTCTCCAATTAGAATGTGAGCTCCATGGAGCTTTTCTTGGCTGTTCTTTGTTGAGTCTGGTAGATAAGACAACATCCAAGGAACTATGTTGAATTCCTGGCTCTGATACGGACACTTATGAACCGTGACCTTGAGTAAGCCACTGAATGTGTCTGTGCCTCAGGTTCCATATTTATCAAGTGGGAATTCAAGTATCACAGACTCTCAGAGGTCAGCTACTGCAATCCAAATCTGAATAAGACTATACCCTACAACGCATACAACTTGTGCTTAAAGGCCTCCAGTGAGAAGTATCCCACTAATCCCTTCTGAGGAAGCCTATTGCACATCTAATTAAAATAATGATTCTCTTTTTCTTAAGCCTAAATCTTCTCTTCAACCTACACCTTTTGAATTTTCCTAGTGTAACAGTCTACTGACCTTGTCAAGAAAAGGAAACAAGATTCATCTGGTATGACCTGCTGTGCTGGCTCTTTTCTGATCACTGCTTCCTTTTCTAGATGCTTATTAACAGTCCTTTTAATAATACATTCATATCATATTGCTTATATCACAAAATTATTTCAAATATTACATGAGAAAATGTATGTCAACCATTTTTAAAAACGTAAGATGCTTTATAATTTTAGCTATTAGAATTCTTGATTTACAGAGAAGGAAGTTAAGGTAGACAATAAGTTAGGCAAGTGTCCTAATGAACAGTGAGGAATGGGACATGGAAGGCTGGGTTACCTACATTAGGTCCTGCCCTCGCTGTTCTTCCATTGTACAAACTACCCTAGACTCTCTGGCAACATTACACAAAAATAAACAATTTTATGGAAGCACCTATAAACTATTATGCAAACTCTGTTGTCCATATTTTACAGATGGATAAATTGAGAAAAGAGGTGGTTAAGTCACTAAGCTACTAAGTGCATATTGTTGATGTTCAGTTTTGCCCAACTCTTCATGACACAGTTTGGGATTTCCTTGGCAAAGATGCTATGATTTGCCATTTCTTCCTCCAGCTCATTTTGTTATTGAGTAGTTTCAGTCATGTCTGACTCTCCATGACCTCATTTAGGGTTTCCCTGGAAAAAATACTGGAGTGGTTTGCCATTTCCTTCTTCAACTCAAATGAGGAACTAAGGCAAACAAGGTTAAGTGACTTGCCTAGGGTCATATAGTTAGTAAATTTCTGAGCTGAATTTGAACTCAGGTCCTCCTGACTCCAGGGCCAGTGCGCTATCCATTGTACCACCTGCATCTCCAGCACATTTTACAGATAAAGAAACTGAGGCAAACAGACGTGACTTGCCCAGGGTCACATAGCTAACAAGCTACGGGTCTGAACTCAGGTCCCTTGACTCCTGGCCTGGTGCACTGTACCAACTAGCTACAACAACCACAACATTGCACTAGCGTCTTCTACATCTGACTCCCAACATTCAGTACATGAGAAGTGAGCATTTCACTATTAGGGGTTGATTCTATAATAAAAGGTCAGAGAGGCTGGGCAAGTTGGTGAATTTATTTATTTTATATTTATTGGTTTATTTATTTATAGTTTATATCAATACCTCTGGGGTATCTATTTCACGAAATACCAAGTCTCATTGCAACCAAGAAGCCCTACCAAGCCCTATCAAGAGGGGAGGGTTGGGATAATGTGCCTGCTGGTTTTCAGGAGAGTCATGGTGAGAAAGTAAAGAGTGTGATTCAAAGAACCTTATTTCAAATCCTGATTGTTTTTCTACTTACTACCTGTGTGACCCTGCTCAAATCCCTTCACTTTTTTAAGGTCATTTCCTCAACTCTAAAATAAGCAAGCCCATCACCAGAGTCCTCCTGATTTTAAATTGTGTGCTGTAGTTTCTAGACATCCTTACCCAGGAGTTTGGTGGAGAGTGTTGGGAGCAGGACAGAGAGGGAGAACAGAGAAATGAATGGCAGTGAACTGAGTCCCTGAGAGCCAAAGAAATAGCTTTCGTAGCCTGAGCAGGCTGGGATCTGAGTCACCCTCCTTGACAGCAGTGATGGCACCCTGCCAGTCACTACCCTCTGCCTCCTACTCATCCTAACTCCTCTTCCTTCTATGAGCAAGATATAGCTAGGAACAGTCTGCTCCCATCCTTTAGTCACCCCCTGTACTAGCACCCCCTTAAGTGACTTTTCTCTTGGCCATGGTCACTGGCAGAAAGGAAAAGGGTCATGGCATAGGATCACAGTATTAAAGCTTGAAGAGTTCTTAAAAGTCATCTGATCCATTGCCTTCATTTTGCAGATGAGAAAGCAGAAGAAAAGACATGTTAAGTGACGTGCCCCCAGGTCAAATAGCTAAGTGGAAAAGTTGGGATTTGAATCCAGATCATTTGAATCCAATATCCTTTCCGTTGTATAGTGTTGACTCCATTATATAGTTCATCTTGGTGCCTATATACTCTCCACAATACATGTTTGGAACTGACTTGAATTGAAATGAACTTCAAAAGTAATCTAGTCTCCAAAGCAGCATTCTTTGCTGCCTAGAATCTGGAATAGAATAAAATGAGTGACTTCTGATTGCAGCCACATTGGCCACCTAAACAGGAAGCAGACTGCCTCATACTCACACACTTACTTCCAGCAAAACCCTGAAGTTCACACTACATCATGTAATGATCAATAAAATCAGTGAGATAATGTAATGTCCTCTTCTACCCCAGATGGGAACAAGAGGTCTGTCAGAAGCCCTAGGACAATAGGAAAGGGAGTCTCATAAAAAAAAATTAAGTTCCACTGACAAACTATGAGACACAGGTGGCCTTCAAGGTTCTGTGTCCAGAGTAGGCAAGATAAAGCGAAGTCCCTAAGAAAGCCCCAGGATGGATATCTTTGAAATTCCTGGGAGCAGTAGAAATGACTGTAGTATTAACTACCTAAAATTCCCATTGCTCAGACTGTGACAGTTCAGACCAAAGGGTTCTGAGAGCCCTAACTCTGTCTTGAGATACCAGAAAAGGTACTGAAGACCCATTGGTCTGCATCTCAAAGACTCAGAGGGACCTAACCCCAGGAGGAGGTCAGTGCAGCAACCCAAATGATCTGGAGCAAAGCTGGCCATCCCACCCAAAAGAATATAAAGAGATGGAAACAAAATTGGCTCTCGCACAACACTCAGAATCCAAAGTTGAATTTGGAAAGATGAGATAATCAAACAAAACATCAACCAGTCTCAAAACTATTGGAAATCTAGAGAGTTCTCCCAAAGGTGAGAGAAACTCTGTGACAGTGCAATTGGCGACTCAAAGAAAAGAAATAGCTTTCCCACAGTAGATACCAAAAGTGCCTCTTGCTTTAAAAACTAACCACTTCTTAACCACTCCCTAATCCCATCCCAAAACACCTAGATAACATATTTGGCACAAGTGATACTATAGAATATCCTATATAAACTTTCCCTGTACCCTCTAAGGTTGCAGGTTCCCCAAGAACTCTTGCCTGCTGAAAAGTGGAATCAATCTTTACCTTGACCTCAATAATGCTTGAGTCTGTGAATTCTTCTCCAGGTGTCCATGCAGGGAATTCCAGTGTTGGAGTTACTGTAATACCTCTCACCCCTTCCAGCCTTCATCAGACCCACAAAGAGTTTGGTGTAGAAATACATCAAACTCAACAGGGAAAATACAGTGATGAGAGAAGCTCAAAATGAGGACAAGAAGGAGGTGAATGGCTGCGAGAAAAACAAACTTCCTGACCCTGATGGGTGGAATAAAGAAGAAGAAAAAAGGAAAGAACTAGAATCTAAAGGGAAACTGTAGCTTGCCTCTTTGACAGCTGGGGAACAGCTGAACAAATTGTGGTATATGAATGTAATAGAATATGATTTCTCATTTGTGCAATTACAATTGCCTATTAATGACAGTAGTCTCCTTGTCTCTATTTTCTGCCCAGTTCTATTTTGCACATGGCCATGGGTTTAATTTAAAAGCATTTATATCCAAGTTCGAATTTATATTCTAGTCTACTATAATTCACTGTTTAAAAAAAAAAAGCATCAGTGGCTTCCCCATGGTTTACAGGATTATGTCCACACTTTTTTAAAGCCTTTCATAACTTGCCTGACCCACCTTTGCCATCTTATATCCCACTGCTCTCCTGCCTTAACCCTCCACTCTAGCAAATTACCTTCCTCACTGTTACCGCCACTTATCTTTGGATTTTCTAATTCTTAGTGCAGAGCCTTTACTAAGAGTAAAAGCTTAATAAATGTTTGTTAAATTGGAACCATTTCTCACTCCTACAGTTTTGCTAATGTAGATCCGCTGACCTGAAAGATTCCCCTTTTTCTTCTTTGCCTATGTAAATCCTATCATCTTCAGTACTCATCTTAGAACCTATCTCCTCTTCTAAGTCTTCCCTGACCAACCCAGCTGGAAAGACATGGCCTCCCTAGCCATGATGTCTTAATAGCACTTCCTATCGGTAGCATCCAGAATCATAACTAGAAATTTTAGCGCCATAGAAATTTATTTAAAGGGGGAGCCTTCTATGGATATAGGACAGAAACCCTAGAACATTTTGAGGCTATCGCTCAAGAGGTGGGCAATGGTGGTGAGTTAAGACTGCAGAGGAAAATCTACACAAGATCTCACCTGGTTCACAGAGCAGCAGGTATGGACCTTAGAAACATCATCTGGTAGTTTTCGATTTTAACTAGTTATTCTTGCTAACTCAGTACTAAACCCTGCAGCTGGGCAATGGCTCCTCATGCCCTCTAAATACCCTCTAAACCTTGAGAGCCAAGCACTGCTTACTCTGACCTAGTAAGGCTTTTATAACCTCAATTCCTAGTCCCTGAGATAGCGTTCCTATTGTTGCCTGGGGCTGTTGTCTAAACCTTACATTGTTGCTTAAATTTCCATATGTTTATTTATTCTCTCCCAATTTATATTGTAAAGTCCTTGAGGGCAAGGACTATGTATAATACATCTAATGCTACATAATGATAGTAACAGTAACTAATCTTTATATAGCATTTACTATATGCCCATCACTGTGCTCAGTACTCTGTGAGGAGGATGTTAATTATCCCCATTTTACAGATGAGAAAACTCAAGGAAATAGAGGTGAAGTGATTTGCCCAGTAGGACACAATTATTAAGTGTCTGAGGTACTTTATATATATGTCCTTTGTTTATGTATATGTATGCATACACATTTACATACATGCATGTGTGTGTATGTGTGTAAACTATATATCCCATGACATTTAGCACAGTCTCTTGTCAATTATAGGTTCTGGTCCCATCTTGCTATCATCCTTGCCACTGATACCTACTGCTTTTTACCCTACACACACACACACACACACACACACACACACACACACACACAAAAGCATAGATTCTCCACCTCTTGCTCAGACCACTACTACCACTGCATCTGGAAAGGGTTCTACTCACCATTCCTGTAAATTCACAGGCTGAAACTCCCTTCCTTAACCATGATTCCTTTCTATGTGTTGTCTCTTCATTATAATAAAAACTCCTGGAGGTTAAGGACTATCTCACTTTCATACTATACCCATAATGCCTCATAGAATGTCTGAAACACAGTAGTTACTTGATCAATATTTTTTATTCATGCAATACATACTCCTCAATATATTTGCCCTCACTGCATGCTCAGTGGACATACATCATTAGGTTCTCTCCTATCTTTGATCTCTGACTCACTGGATGGGTCAAAGTCACCATAATTCCTTTACTATAAAATTAAAAGCTTCCAGAAATCTCAAGGAAGTCTCCTGTGGCTATCAAACTGTTTCTACCTTTAAAGGACTTAAGAACTCTTATCAACATAATGACTAACCAAAAGAATTCCAAAGAATGATGCATGCTACCAACCTCCTGACTGACAGGTGTGTAGACTCAGGGTAAAGAATGAGACGTATTGTTTGGGATGTGGTTGATGCCAGAATTTGTTGTATTTAACAATGTATATTTGTTACAAGGTTGTTGGTTTTTCTGCCCAAGAATAGAGGCAGGATGAGATAGAAACACAATAGATTTTGTCAATTGAAAAAAAAAATGTTTTTTCATGAGGGTGGCTTCCATAGCTCATCCCTTGTGTTGAACCTCCCCCACAATACCTAATCCATAGCTCTGCACATGGCAAGTATCTGTACGTGGTACAGCTTTACTGACTGATGATGGTCCAAAAAACTGCTAGCTTAAGGATTTCAAAAAATCATAAAGTTATAAAAGGGGCATTATAAGTCATTTAGTTCAATATCTTCACTTTGCAAACAAAGACACTAAGGGTCCAGTAATTGAAGTGATCTGGCCAAAGTTACAATAGTATTCATTCAAACACAAGTCTTCACACTCCGGGGAAATGGGTCTTATTCATTTTTTCAGTGACATGTAATAAAGAATTCCCTAGTTATGAAGATCCAATTGATACACAAGGATAGGTAACCTGGCCTACATGGTGGCCCAGAATTCCCTCCCACCCTTTACGTATTCTAGGTATGGTCCTCCCTAGAGACCATGGAATGAGTTTTCTGTTCTTATGTTTCATTTAACTGTTTCAGTCATGTTCAACTCTTCATGACCCCACTTGGAGTTTTCTTGGCTGACACACTGAAGTGGATTGCCATTTCCTTCTCCAGCTCATTTTACATATGGAGAAACTGAGGCAGACAGTATTAAGTGTTACTGAGGGTGATATGGCTAAGTGCCTGAGGCCAGATTTGAGATTAGGAAGATGAGTCTGACTTCATGCCTGGTGCTCTATCTACTGCACCCCCTAGCTGCTCCAGTTCTTAAGCACTTTCTAAAAAATAATATGTTCTCATTACATCCTAGTGGTCTCCACATCCTGAGTTTTCTTTTTTTTTCCTCCACCATGATCATCATCTTCAGTGCCCTCTCTCTCTGAGAAGTACATATACAGAAGGGAAGAGAGAGGACAGAGGTAATGAGGTGAACAAAGCTCAATGGAAATATATGACAGGCTGTAGACCATCTCAGAACCACTACTTGAAGAAATTCTGTGCTAAATGTGACTGAAAACAGGATGTCCCTCCTGCACCAAGGTGCCGGAACAGGAAAGAACAGCTGGGTTGCCAGGATCCTGATTGGGACAGACAGTGAGAAATCTGTGAGGGGCAACACAAGGGAAAGAATTCAGGAGCCAGTCACAGACAATGGATGTAAAAGGCTGTTAAAGAAGGGCAGACTGGTTCTAATCCAATGGCTCTTCAATACTACCTCTTAGTTCCCCCCAAGAGATACCTGGGACAGTCAGATTTGGAGTCCTTCTTAACAGTGTTTTGGGTCTAATGAACATGCCTGAAGACCAAATGGGTAACTCTGCTGAACTGTTCACCTGGAATTCGATCACTCAGTGGCTATATGATTATAGGAAAATCAAAATAATCTCCCTGATTATCAGCATTCTCATACACAGAGAAGGGATTTAAAGGTAAAAGACTTGGGCCTTGAGACTCCATCCAATTACTGGCATGATTTTCAGTAATCCATTCCCTTTCATTGGTCCTCAGTTTCTTTCTCTGTAAAATGTAGACTACATGATCCCTAAGGTTCATTCTAGCTTTAAATCCTGTGTTCCCTCGTCCTAAGTAGCCTGCAAATATGCATGAGAATGGGAGGCAGCACAGTATAATGGCAATAGATATGAAGTAGGAACGTGGATATCTGGGCTCTACCCCAAGCTGTGCTATCCACTGGCTGTGTGACCTCCACTCAGTTCCTCATCTGTGAAATGAAGGGGTTGGCTTACATCACCTTTGAAGCCCCTTCCAGCTCTAAATCTATTGTCCTGCAACTATTAGTTTTTTCAAAAATAAACTGATATGGGATATGTTGACGTGGGTCACTCAACTTGTCCTACCTGGAATGCCCTCCCCTTTCCTTTCCTGAGTCAACAATTTTTCTCCTAAGTCATAGCCTTCAGGAAACAGCCTTCACTCCCATCTTCTTGGTAGGGATTACCATATCTGCAGAGAAGTATACTATTATATAAAGAGCTCTGGATTTGGAACCAAGAGACCTGATTAGAAATCCCTCCTCTGCTGTTTAGTATGTATAAGGCCTTGGGCAAGTCACTTGATCTCTAAGGTGTCTTCTAGCATTAAATACTACTCATTGAAATTTCTTTATGTATACTTACACTTCATTATATACTCCTCTGAAAGCATTCTTAGGTTTATTTTTTTTATCTTTACAGGAGGGTAGGGTGGAGGAGGCTGTGCATGAATACTTTGTCTACAAATATAGACCAAATGTAGGCTGGAAAGCTAAGTGGCACAGTGAATAGTGTTGGGCCTGGAGTCTGAAAGACCTGAGGTTAAAATCCAGCCTCAGACACTTACTAGTTGAGTGACCATGGGGAATTCACTTAACCATGTTTGCTTCAGTGTCCTCAGCTATGAAAGAAGCTGAGGATGGATTTGAACTCACATCCTCCTGACTCCAGGGCCAGTGATCTATCCACTGCATTACATAGTTGCCCCTATGTATCACATATTTTCTTGGAGAAGTAACATGACACTGTGGATAGCAAGCTAGCTTTGGAGTCAGGAAGCCCTGGCTTTCAGTCCTACCTCTGATACACCCTGGCTATATGATCCTGGCTAAGTCACTTAGCACCTCAGTGTCCACAGACAATGCTCCAATACTCCAAGAATGTAACTTGCAGAAAGGGGCTGATCTGAGTTGGTAGAGGCAGTATACTCACCAGCAAGCTCCTTGCTCCCATGAAATCACAGATCCAGACCAAAAAAAAAAAATCTAAATCAATGACTGGTAATGCTACTATCATATTGTGGTGGTGGGTGTAAGTAACACAAAATTTTTTTGCATTGACATATCATACTCAAAAAGGTTGGATCATCAAAAGGAAACAAAACAGCAGAGTAAAGTTCAGAGCTCAGGGCAATCCTGAAGTTTTGCTTCCATTGTACAGATTAAGAAACATACCTAATGGATCCTAATCCTACTCTTTCCCTCCCCTCATTTTATAAATAGAAAAATCAAAGGTGCTCTAGCATCCCACAGTAGTAATCTTTCTACTTGACACACTAATGCTTGTATTCTGGCTACTGCCATCTCTTATGATGGTACAGTTAAACCATGGTTAATTTCTCAATGGCAGGTGACTATTGGACATATCATCCTAACCATTGCTTTCCAGAGTTAGAGGCCACCAACTCTCAGAGACTTGAATGTTCCTTGCCCTGAGCTGCATGAGCTGGAGAATTAAAGGATACCAACATTGTTTATGTGGTAAAGTCAGTCAATGATTTACCCACCAATTTTCCCAAATGTGCACTTGTGCACCTGGGACTGAGGAGCTTATATTTGCTTGTTGCTGAAAAGATAACTGGGCATTATGGTGGCAGTCTTAATTAAACAATTGCAGTCTAGAATGAAGCCCGTGAATCTTCCCACCTGCTTTTTGGGTGGAGTGATTTTTTTTCTGAGGAGCAAACAGTCCCTTAGGAAATAATAATGGAACTGAATGGTGTGGGAAGGAGTAGGAACATATTCCCCGAGAAACATGGCAAACTCCAGAATGGATTTCAGGTGCTAGACTCAACTCTCTTGTTGATTTCTTTTAATAGCTCCCCATCACCCACAGGATAAAAATCAAATTGTCTAGCCTAGCACTAGTACTGATAAAAATAATGGCTTTAAGGCTTACAAAGTTCTTTACACATACATCATCTCATTTGATTCTCACAACAACACTGTGGAAGGGATGCTATAATTACCCCTACTTCACAGAAGATGAAACTTAGTCTGGGAGAGGTCAAGTGACTTGCCTGGCACCACACAGCTAGTAAGTACCCAGGTAGGAGTTTAACTAAGTTCTTTCTAACTCCAAGTACAATGCTCCAGCAATTATACTACCTGGCATTCAAGGATTCCTTTCATTCAATTTCAATCTTCCTTTCCAACTTCATCTCTTACAGCTCCGCTATATTCCAGTCAAACTGAACTATTCGCTAGTCTCAGAGTTCATCCTTTGTTCAAATGCCCATTTTTTATTTGTTCAATTATTTCAGGTGTGTCTGATCCTTTGGGACCCCATTTGGAGTTTCCTTGGCAAAAATACCAGAGTTATTTGCCATTTCCTTCTCCAGTTCTTTTACAGGTAAGAAAAGCGAGGCAAACAAGGTTAAGTGACTTACTCAGGTACACATAGCTAGCAAAAGCATCTGACGCCAGACTGATGAGTCTTCCTGATTCCAAGCCCAGTGCTCTATCCAAGTGGACCACCTAGTTGCCCCCATATATCCTACTTGCACTAAATGTCAACCTCATTTCTCTTTTTGGAATCTGGCTCATCCTTCAACCTCCAGGTACTTCCTGACCTTCCGAAGTTCTCTTTTTCATTATCATTCTTTTGGTATGTTTCATCTACCCCCTCATATTGTCACTTAACTTTTCACACCTTTACACACACAGCTTTGTACCTGCCCTCCTCCCAATGCCATGTCTTATCCAGAGTAGTAATATATTAACACCTTGTATTTTATATCATTGTGTGTATATATGCATATACATGTATATATATATATATGTGTGTGTGTGTATGTGTATGTATATATGTATGTGTATATATGTGTGTGTGTATGTGTTTGGAAATTTTTGGAAACTGTAAAATGATATGTAGTTATAGATATAGATAAATATATATAGATACATGTGTATCTATATATTGCTTTACAATTTACAAAAAGCTTCCTCACATGAAATGGTGCCTGAAATATGAAACATGGTGCAATCGGATTGGACCTGTGATTTGATTAGTATAGGAAACTCCCTTTAGCAATACAAGTCCTCACTTCTTCAAGTCTGAGTTGCTGAAAGTGGCCCCCAGCAAAAAACCTGGGTTTTTTGCCCAGGATCACCCAGCCCATATATACGTCAGATGCAAAATCTGAAGCCAGGATGTCTGCGCTCCCAGCTCAGCTCTTTACCCAACAGGCACAGAGCTCTATAACTACCAGGCTGCCTGTCTCCTATAAGGATAGAGAAAAAATAATAACAATTGCTATTATTATTTTCATTGTTGTATGCTCATCTTTTCAATGGAGTTCACTCAGAAACAGTGCAAAAGCAAGTTTTTTTCTTGCTATTATTTGGCAGATTCTATTCTGCAGACTACTGAATCAGTGGCTAAAAGACTTGCCTTTTGTAATTAAAAATATCACTATATAAGTTTATCTTCTGTGATAACACAATAATCATATTCATAATTAACAACATTTATATAGCACTCTATGCCAGGCACTGTGCTAAGTGCTTCACAACTGTTATCTCATTTGATCCTCGAAACAAGACTGGGAGGAGATAAGTGTTATTATTTTTTTACAGATGGGGAAACTGACACCAATGGAGATTAAATGATTTGCCTAGGGACATATAGCTAGTAAATATCTGAGGTCTGATTTGAATTCAGGTTTTCCTGACTCCACGCCTGGCATTCAACTCACTAGCCAGCTAGATGCACTGAAGATTTCTTTGGGACTACTCTAGTAGTAGATAGGATGGATAAGAGCTCATTTTGTTCCCACACGGTTTGGGGGTTTTCCACTTTATTATTACTGTTAGGGCTGTAGCTGCTGTTGTTAACTTTTTCAATAGAAAGAACTGTAGGACAAGTCATGATCCTACTGCTATTTTTTCATACTTAATGTTCTGGGAACTAACTGCTTTTTGTAGCTGAATGAGAGTATTAGGATGTAAGTGCTTCCTCTGTTGGCCGATCGAAAGCATCCTTGGTATAATTCCAGTAACAGACAGGAAAAACAGACATGCTCCCCGCATAGCTTTGATCTCCTCATCCAGGTCTCATTACTTTGAAAGCTTTTTGTTCCATATAGCTTGTAGGTTACAAGTATTTTGTGCGGCTACATCTATTAAAATTTTCTTTAGTTTTTATAGATCAGTGCTACATCTGGGTGATTTGGGGCAATAGTTCAGTCTGTGATAATGACCTACCTCCGATATAACTTATTGGTTGATTGCTCCAGAATAATTTAACATTTATATCTATAGCATAATTATCATTTTTCAGTCTGTAAAGATATTGTCCTTCTGGTGTATAGGTATAATAATGATATTTCGCAGAGAGATTTAGGTTTTACAAAGAATTTCACAAATATTATCTCACTTTATTCTCACAATAACCCTCCCAAGTAGTTGTTTTTATTAGCCTCATTTTTTATAGATGAGGAAACTGAGGCTCGGGGAGGATAAACAGTCCAGATTCGTATGTTTTTGAGGTTGGATTTGAACTCACAGACTTCTGCTCACTTAGGGACTCTATTCATCACATCATCTAGTTGCCTAAGTTATATCTTACTAAATTATTTGTAGGTACTAAGTTAGTATAGTCTACAGTTATGTGTGGTACAATTTCTACCTATTCTTTTCATAGTCTACGTTGATCATCACTAAGTCCTTAGTCTCCCAAACAACGAGATAGTGAAAGCTCTAACTCAGTGTTTGGGAGACTCCAAAGGTGTGGGAGAAAAAGAGGTATTGGACTGACTACCAAACTCAAAGTCTACAGAGCTGTTGTGCTGACCTCATTTGTGCCTGTGAAACATGGGCAGTCTACCAGAGCCATGCCAGGAAACTGAATTGCTTCCATCTGAACTGTCTTAGGAAGATTCTGAAGATCACTAGGCAAGCTAAAATACTGGGCTCTGAGGTCTGTTTTCGAGTTGAACTGCTGAGCATTCAAAATCTACTGTGGAGAGTGTAACCCAATGGGCTGACCACATTGTTCAAATGCCAAACTTATGTTTGTTTAAAATACTATTTACTGAGAACTCACACAAGGCAATAACTCACACAGAGGTCAGAAGAAGCAATACAAGAACACTTTCAAGGTCTCTCTGAAGAATTTTGGAATTCATTCTGAGACATGGGAGACACTGCCGCATTTCAGCCAGCATGACATGCCCAGGTCAAAGAAGCCTCTGTGCTCTAGCAGTAAAGCAGAAATGCATTAGCTCAAAAGAAACATGAAATGTGCAAATTTAGAGACATCTTCATTCCAAATATTCATATGGATTATTTGTGCTTGACATGGCGTAGAGCCTTCTGAGATCATACTGGTCCAAGTAGCCACAGTCAGACATACTGTTCCTTGACTCTAACTTACTGATGTCATTTTGTTCCTCTTCAAGCACAAAGGACAACTACCAAGTCTTTAAGAATAGCCTTTTTATAATTTCTGGTGGCAATGGCCTAGTCCTGAATTTTCATCATAAACCCCTCGGTTTCCATAAATAGATCTGCCTGATTCAGCCATTGAGTCAACACTTCTTTATTGAAATATGGTTGGCTGTGTTCATCTGGATGTTAGTCACAGACTGTCTCTTGATTCCATCCCAATATATTACTTATTTTACAAATTCCTTTCAGAGGTAAATCACGTTGGTTTCCCATGACACATCGAATTGTACGTACCTGTTATCAGCCTTGATTAATATTCATTAAACTGATATGTTTGTTACAAAAGTTATTTCTGTAGATTTTTAAGTTGTGTATCATGTAGTCTAAGGCATTCTCAGTTCTCTTCTTTAGGCACTGAAGTATTAATTTATAACTGCCTGAGGATAATACCCCCTGTATTTTGTATTTGTGGTCCTGTTTCATCGTTATTCTTATCATCATGATTATAGTTACTCCTATATTTGCACTCTCTGCTTCAGAGGACTACACTAAGGAAAGCATCTGGAAAAACCTTAAAATACAATTTAAAGATAAATTATTATTATTTCTATTACTAATTTATTATTATCTTTATTACCATTATTGGAGACCTATATCACCCTGGGAGAGTCAAGCTAGGCCGAGAGCTGGCAGGATCTGGTTGAAGTCCAGCCTTTGACATATAATCTCTATTTGAGCCTAGATAACTCACTCAACCTGTCAGTGCTCCCAGGCCACTGCGTAAGACTGTATAAGTTTTACAGTGCAGTTGTCTTTCTGCTTTGTCGGAAGGAATTGCCTCACTGGGAGCTCCTTTGACAGTAAACCGTTGGTCTGGTCATCTCATGTTGCTCTTCCTCCAAGTCATCTCCTACATGGTCTGAGGTCATTCTTTTCACAAGCTAATACAATTTCAACCCATTGTCATGATGCTCCTCATTCCTAACTTTTCCCAATGATGAACTAAATAAAAAGTTATCTGTTAACTGACTTGCAAGGAACATGATAAAATCAATTTCATTTCTAGTGTATAATGTTAAAGAAGTTATTCTCTATGTCTCAATTCTTGAAACTCTTCAAAGGGGAAAATTATAATCTACATTGTCATCAACAAGGTTAGAAGCACCTAGATTAGGTATGGCTCTTTGACCTTAAATCTTTGACCTTTCAGAGTCTTGAATATTTATAATGTAACATAAAATTACTCTCCATATAATATGATCTTATAAAACAGTCAAATGTTTCTTTGGGTTAATGGCAACATAAAGTGTGTCCTCAGAATTCTATCACTGTGAATACCTATGAGAAACAGTCTGAAAGAAAAAAAGTGAAAATAGGTATGTCTGGAAAGGAAGATCTATGAGGAAAAAAGTCAGACATTAGTCTTTTTAAAGTAGAAGAGAAGGCTGAGTCAACCCTTATTAAGTATTTCTCAAAGCTACCAAAACTTTTGTGCTGAAGGAAAATAAATGCTATAGCCTAAATAAAGTCCCATGGACTCTGGCTTCAATCTCTCTTTCCCACTTTATCTCAGAATATCCCTGTTCTTTTCTCCTGAATTCCAATCAAACTGATTTGCTCTCCATCCCTTATAGATATCTTACACACTCCCGTCTCCCTGTCTTTGCTCATATCATTCCCAAAACCTTAAATGGTCTCTCCTATCATTTCTACTTTGTTTCAGGCTACCAAGAATTCAAAAGAAAGCTCCACAATGAAGCTTTCCCTGATCTAATCCATCTATCTGAGTCACTCAGTATCAAAATATATGTTCTGTTGGCTTGAAGAGTCTAGTCAAGTTCCGTATGTAATTTCTCTACCTTTTCATCCTCTGCAAGAAATATTAGGACAAGAGTTGCAGTGATCATATGGGTGGTCCCATTCTGAACACTGAAAGACAAGATGACTGTGTCCCATGAAATAATTATTCTTATTACCTTTAGGTACATGATGAAACAAATCCCAGAGACTCTTTTGTGTTTCCGAAGGAGGAACTGTGAGTTAATTTTTCTTTTAGCTGCAATTTTTTTTGGCTTCTGCTTTTATTTGTCATTGAAATGTCAGTGTTGGTATAACATAAATTTAAGATATATAGATTTTAGCAAATATTTCACTAAATATTTCATTTTATTTTTGTGGAGAAAATAGAGATGTAGACTACACAATTATATATAGGTAGATGGGTCAAAATTGGTTAAATGACTGAACCCAAAGAATAGCCATTAAGGACAATATTAAATTGGAGAAAGATCTACACTAGAGTACCTCAGCAATTCCTCTAAACTGTGTTAGTTAAGATTTTTAACATGGCTTAGATAAAGGCATGGACAATACACTTCTCAAAATTTCTTATGATAAAGAGTGGGAAAGGATAACTAAGACACTGGATGCCTGAGCGCAGATGCAAAAGAAATTGGTTAGATTAGAACAGAGGTTCTCCAAGTGTAGTTCAGGGGTCCCCAAGAAACTTTCAGGGAGTCAACTGGTTTCATAATAATACTAAGATATTTTAATTTCAAATATAGTAAATGTTGATAGATATAACCTAGATAAATAAAAGCTCTTTTGGGAGAACTCAGTAATTTTTAAGAGTGAAAGGGGGTCCTAAGACCAAAAAGTTTGAGAACCACTGGGGAGAACATTTATAATAGGGACAGAACAAATAGAATGATTATATTAGGGATAAATATAAAATCATGCACACCAGATCAATAAAAGACCTTCACAAGTCCATGATGTAAGAGATATGGCTGGATAACAGCTTGCTGAGAACATCTCAGGGATTGAGTGAACTTTAAGATCAAGATGAATCAAAAGGATGTCAGGGCACTCAAAAAATTCATTTGATCTTAGGCTGCATTTGAGAGGCTTAGTATCCAAAACACCAGATGTGAGAGTTCCACTGTTTTCCATTTAATTCTAATAATTTAATTATATTTAATTATTGTTTTCTATGTAATCATATCTTGAATGTTTCACCCAGTTCTGGGTTTCATGCTATAAAAAAAGACATTCATTCAAAAGCTAGAGAGTGTTCAGTGGAAGGTAATTGGAGTAGTGAAGTGTCTCGAGATCATACCCTCCTGGGACTGGCTGAAGAAACTGCTGATATTTAATCCATGAAATAGAAGCCTCAGGGACAGGATAAGGCATGATAAATATCTTCAAGTATTTGAGACTGGCAGGTAGAAAACATTCTAACTGATCACAGAAGACAAAAGCAGGAATGGGGCTGGGTGTGGAGTGGGGGGGGTTGTAGAGATGTAGATTTCACTTGATATAAAGAGGGAAAACTTTATTACCATTAGAGCTATCTGCAAGTGGAATGGGTTATCTCAGGAGGTAGTCGGTTTGCCTCACAAAAGGTCCTCATGGGAAGGCTGAATGATCATTTACATATTGGATATACAGCTTGCCAGATTTGGGATCTTGGGCAAGTGACTTGAGTTGGGTTGTCTGAACCTTAGTTTTCTCATTTATAAAAATGGTAATGGTGAGACTGAATGAAATAATGAGTTAGAGACATGAAACAATATATAAATGTAAATGACTATTGTTTTGGATGGTTCTCATTTCTTGCAAAGTAACTACCTACTGGACATCTCCTGCTAGATATCATATAGATAACTCAACCTCAACATGTTCCAAGATAGAGTTCAATATCTCTACTTTACATACAAATTCACAAATCTTCAAATGTGTTATTGAGTACATCACCATTCTCCTAATCATCCAGGTAGGCAAACTCAAAGTCATCCTTAACTCTTTCTTCTTTCCCTCCCCCAATATCTAATCAGTTGCCAAGTACAATAATTTATACCTCTATAATATATTCCTCCACTCAGATCTAGTTCAAACCTTCACTGTCTTTCAAAGCAAAGTAGAATGCCCACACACACCCCTAGCTAATTTGTTGACCAAAGATGCAAAAGTGAGGTGATGGGAAATGTGGCCATGACAGCATCAGGCAACAGGTAAGAGGAGAAGAGCTGATGAAAGCTTCTGGCAGCTCTACTGAATCCAAGTCAGACACCAGCCTTTCAGTGGGAAGAGGACACAAGGCAGTATTTTGTTCTCTATTGATTCCAGATTCTGTCTAGTTGGGGAAACCAATATCCTTGCAATTTTCTGGAGCCTCCCTAGAACATCTCTCAGGTTACAGTTCAAAGAATGAACAAGTCTTTTCTCTATCCTTTCTCACCAGGGAAAACGTGAGGGACTATGCATCCTTATGGCCTCATCTAGTCTGCTTTTGGCAAAGGCCTCTGATGGGAATTTGGGGGTAGTGGGAAAAAATATTGACCAGAGGTCAGGGTTGAATTTATGTTCTGCCACTGACTTATTTTCAGACCTCAAGTCATTTTTTTTACTTACTTTTCTACCTCAGTTATCTCAACTGTAAACTGGAAATATGCTTCCTGATCTAATCCAACAAACATTTAGAAATCAGATGGATGATGAGCTAACCTCAGAGTATATGAAGATCAAAAGGTCATAAATAACAGGAAAAAGAAAAGAATCTCTGATATTTGCTTACATTCTACTGGACAGGGTAGTAATGGAATAGCAATATTTGCACAACAAGTAAATGCAAAATATTCAGAGAGGGTGGAATCAAGATGACAGAGTAAAAGTCAGAATGGGGATCAAGGATAAAGCTTCCTGACGGAGAACGTCTGTTAAGCCTTGAAATTAAATAAGAAATTCCATTTGTGGTCAAAAGGAGGATACATGGCCACCAGAAAATTGCATCTAAAACCAAATTGCTATTATAAAAGTGGTAGATGCTGGACCTTATCTGACTAATAGATAGTGAGAGAGTTCATCCTGCAAAAATCCATCTTTTTAATATTAATATTCTTCTAGTAATATTGTACTATGTGTCATGGAATGCCAGAGTTTCTGAAGAATCTAAGTTGAGGGCTCACTTTCTACTTGAAAGGAGAAGGGGATGAAGTAAAATACAGTCAAGTTTATAGAAGGTAGTTTGAGTAAGAATAAAGATGATGTGGAGAAGGTGACACATTAGTTGAGCCTCAAAGGAAACTGGGGAATTTACAAGGTAGTAGTGAGGACTCCGAGTTCCATTCTAGGCACAACGAACGACACAAAGCCACAAAGACAGGAGATAGAGTGAAGAGTTCTGGGAACAGTGAGTTGGCCAGTCCAACTAGAATATAGAGCACATGAAAGGGAATAATTCAAAGTAATTCCAGAAAGCCAGACTAGATTCAGATTGTGAAAGGCAGTGTATGTCAAACAGGGGTTTAGATTTTAGTCTAAAGGCAAAAGGAAACCACTGAAGGTTCTTAAGTAGAGGAACATGGTCATACTTGCATACTTGTTGTAGGAAGATTAGTTTGTCAGTTGCTTGGGAAATTGATTTTGTGGTCCAATTGGGAGGCTGTTGTGAAAGAAAGTAAAAGTCTGAAATAGAGTGGAGGAAATATAGAGGTAGAAATTATTATACTTATTAGGGGAGAGAAAGAGGAAAGAGTTAAAACTGACTCTAAGGTTGCTTACTTGGGTGATTAGAAGAATGGTGACATCCTCAACAGCACATTTGAAGAAGGGGTGGATTTGGATGTGAAGTAGAAATATTGAGTTCTTTTGTTTGAACATGTTGGGGTTGAGTTATCTTTGGGATATCTAACAGGAGATACTGAACAGGTGATGCCAGCCTAGAATTCAGGAGAGAGATTAGGGATAGATAGGTAATCTGGGAGAATGAGAGGGTGGAAAGAGATAAGAGGGCTCAGGATGGAATTAAGAAATCCCTTGGGTCTTAGGAGAGAGTAGAAGAGGATGACGACTTTTTTTCCCATTCCTCCAGTGGGAGTTCAATGCCAACTCTCCATAAGAAGAGACATGGAAGACTTAGGAGACTGGTGGTTAGCAAATGCTCTGAGGAAAGAAAGGGTTCACCTCAGCAGGATGTTTGATTTGCTTTGGGAAGTTCTCAAATTGATTCATTCTTTTTTTCTCTCTTCACATTTGCCAGAAATCTACTTAGCTCACTAAGCTCAGAGAACAAAATTCTCTGAGATTCTTGAAATAAGCACTAGAAATCCGTATGTTATTGCCATTTGAAGCATATTCAATCAAAGAGTCACAACATATTCAAATCGAAAAAGACCCCAACTACCTCCTCATTTTATGGAAGTGAGAAACTTGAGTGCAAGAAAGATAAAGACTTGTCCATAAGCTTTGTTCTGAAGTAAACTATGACAAGTAATGTGTTTTAATGCTGAAGTATTTCCCTGAAAGATGGGGAAATTAAGACACAGATGGAAAAATTGATGTATATTTCCTAAAGATGGAAAAAGTGTTGTTGTCCAAGAACTCATGTTTCCTACCCCACTCAAAATTTCTTCTATCCAATTTGATATTTGTTGAGTGGTTTTGAGAAATTTTCATTTTAATACATTTGAAATAACCATTTAGTATTATTTGTTAGTATTGTTCAAAATTACATTTTATATAACATCAAGCCATGAGGTGAGAAAGATCTGGATTCAGGTCTCACTTCTGACACATATTATCTCTGTGATTGTAGCCAGATTATTTAATTTCTCAGTGGCCATTTTCCAAGGTTACAAATTGCAAATTTGGATCAGTTGATGGAGCTTCCTCACCAATGAACTTCTTATACCAACGAAATCACAAAACTGATTTTGAGAAAACATGACAAAGTAAAGTTTATAGAACTGTGAATAACCATGTTTTCTTTGAGGGGTTTTGCAGTGTTAATCCACACAAAAGGCAACAAAGGATTATCAATCTCCTTTCCAAGAAGAGAAAACATGAAATAAGGTTACTAGCTGAATCTGGGTGCTCTCAAAAAGAGCCCAGAATATAAACCTCCCCAAGCCCAAAGATTTACCCTTCTTGGAGACCTCTAATTGCATCATTTTATTTATTTCTTTCTCTTACATTTCCAGAATCCCTATGGAATTTTCTCCATCTGTCCCAATTATTCTAAAGCCTGAAGGCCCCAGGTTTTGTGTATAGCAATACAAAAAAAAAAAAAACAAAAACAAAAACAAAAAAACCAGAATTATTGAGTAAAAGGTAACAAAACTTGATATCTTTATTCTACCTGGGAGTATAAGAAAGAGTTAAAAACTCTAGGCCTGATCTGCAGAGCATGAATTTTAAAAAGAACCTTTGATTTAAGGAGCCATAGAATTCTAATGGTTTACAGGAACTCAGGGAGATCTCAACTCACTCCTCCTCTTTAAAAAAAGAACTGTACCTAAAACATCTTCTCTAACGACTAGGATGTAGCAAGATACCTTAGTCACTTGTTCTATAATGCTCATTAATTCCTAAAATTTAACTTAAATCCAACCCAATCCAATCCAACATTGATCCTAAAAATCATCTTATTCTATTCTGCAAAAATAGCTATTGTCATTGTTCTATAGTTGTGTTCACCCAAAACCAATTCAACAAATCAGTTTATTCAAGGATGCGGAAAAAAAAAATAGAATCACTCAGAGTCCCTTAGGTGATGCAGAGGAAAAGAGTGCTAGACTTGAAATCAGGACATGAATTTAAATCCAAAATCAAACACTTAGTAATTGTGTGACCCTGGGTAAGTCACTTAACCTCTATCTTCTCAGCTTTCTCACCTGGAAGTGGAGATAAAAAAAGCATATAACTCACAAGGTTATGATATAACATGTGTACAGTGCTTTGCAGTCTTAAAGCACTATATAAATGATAGCCATTTATGTAGCACAAATGAACATTAGATTTTTTTTCACTTTTTAACTGAGTGCTATTTCACCATACCATCATAGCCAAAAGCCAATAATGGAGCTGAAGACCATAAAACCACCCCTCTGCCTTTCAAATAATGAAAGTTTAATTTAATCTGG
Source organism: Bettongia penicillata ogilbyi (assembly GCA_023548195.1). Lineage (NCBI taxonomy): Eukaryota > Metazoa > Chordata > Mammalia > Diprotodontia > Potoroidae > Bettongia > Bettongia penicillata. The sequence goes on along the minus strand of JAJHZJ010000169.1, from coordinate 3,000,776 downwards.
CTCTTTATTCTTGAAATACTTCATTTTGTTAATCATTTCACCACATTATTTCCTTTGATGCTCACAACATCCTTTCAGAATAGGCAGTGCAAGCAGGTGTCATTGTGATCCATTTTCTAGATTAGGAAACTGAAAGTCAGAAATGGAAAGGGACTTGCCGGAGATGTCACAACTAGGATGTGATGAGACTGGGACTTACAGCACTGATTTATTGCTTGTTCCAAGGCATCACATCACTGAGACGAGTCATCACTGTGCTGGGATCATTTCTTCTCCTTTATACAGGTCTTCACCCTTGACCTGTCCCTACTGCCAAACCACTCTAATCCCCAGTCCTCACCTACTACATGAGAAAGGGATGTCAGAGCAAGAAGTAGTTAAAACCGAGGGAGAGGAAGTTCTCATCAATGGAGATCAGCAGACATTGGGCAGTGGTGACAATGACCAAGCAATAGGAGAAGCAAGGGAAAGTCAAATGTGTGCCTACTTCCCAACATTATAGAGGCTTTGGTGGGCTGCTGCTGCTACTCTCTTGAATTGAGTATGACTTTTGAAACTGGCTTTTCATTTAAAGAACCATAGAATTCCAAGGGTTAGCAGAGACTAAGGGAGATGTATAAGCTATTTATAAATTAAGATTTATAAGATACTTTTCTTCCAGTCACTCACTGAGGAAAAAACTGTTCATCTAGAATTATATGTTCATTGTAGCAAGAACTGTTCATCTAGAGGGGGTGGAGCCAAGATGGCAGAGTAGAAAGACTCATGTATGCTAGCTCCGAACCCACAGCCCATATATTTCCTGCAAGAAGAACTCCCCACAAATTCTGGATCACTGCAAGGCGCGCAGAAACACAATGGAAAAGATTGCCATTCCAGAGAGCCCTGGAGAGCGGTCCCCAGGGTCCGTCGCACCACAGAAAGTGAAGTCCACACCTGCGCTGCCCTGGCCCCGCAGCCCCAGAGGACCTGATCCGAGCAGGCTTCAGGAATGGAACCTCTGGCAGTCGGGAAGGTCCCTCCGCCCACAGACGCTACAGGTCAGTGAGAGAGACGTCTGGGCTGGCCGAGAGGGGAGCAGGGTGTCTCCATGGCTCGGGCCCCCTCGGGAGGCAGCAGTGGAGGGAGTGGCAGAGGCAGCCAGCAGCCCGGGACTCCCTGAGCAGGCAGGATCTTCATTACTGAAGGTCTCTGCATAAACCACCTGAGGGAACTGAGCCTGGGAGACGGCCCTGCCCCTACCTGCTCCATTACTGAAGGTCTCTGCATAAAGCCCCTGAGGGAACAGAGCCTGGGAGACGGCCCTACCCCCACCTGCTCCATTACTGAAGGTCTCTGCATAAAGCCCCTGAGGAAACTGAGCCTGGGAGGCCGCCCTGCCTACACCTGAGCAGCAGAACTTAAGCTCACATTTAATAGCAGCCACACCTGCCTAGGAAAGCCCATTTGAATCTCAGACCCCAAGCACTAGCTGGGCAGATCTAGGCGGGGGTGGACAGGAATCTCAGAACTCAAGTAACTGTCTGGGAAAATGCCCAGAAAAGGGAAGCAAATAATACCATAGAAGGCTACTTTGAGGGGGTGCAGATGTTCCCGCTTTTCAATTCTGATGACGAGGAAATATGCTTACCATCAGGGAAAGACGTGGAGGTCGGGGCTTCTCTATCCCAGACATCCCACGGGGATGTCCAGTGGGCTCAGGCCATGGAAGAGCTCAAAAAGGATTTTGAAAATCAAGTTAGACAGGTAGAGGAAAAACTGGGAAGAGAAATGAGAGATATGCAAGAAAAGCATGAAAAACGGGTCAATACCTTGCTAAAGGAGACCCAAAAAAATGCTGAAGAAAATAACACCTTGAAAAATGTGCTCACTCAATTGGCAAAAGAGGTTCAAAAAGCCAATGAGGAGAAGAATGCTTTCAAAAGCAGAATTAGACAAATGGAAAAAGAGGTTCAAAAGCTCACTGAAGAGAATAGTTCTCTCAAAATTAGAATGGAACAGATGGAGTCTAATGACTTTCTGAGAAACCAAGAAATCACCAAACAAAACCAAAAGAATGAAAAAATGGAAGAGAATGTGAAATATCTCATTGGAAAAACAACTGACCTGGAAAATAGATCCAGGAGAGACAATTTAAAAATTATGGGACTACCTGAAAGTCATGATCAAAAAAAGAGCCTAGACATCATCTTTCATGAAATTATCAAGGAAAACTGCCCTGGTATTCTAGAACCAGAGGGCAAAATAAGTATTGAAAGAATCCATCAATCACCGCCTGAAAGAGATCAAAAAGAGAAACTCTTAGGAACATTGTGGCCAAATTCCAGAATTCCCAGGTCAAGGAGAAAATATTGCAAGCAACTAGAAAGAAACAATTCCAGTATTGTGGAAATACAATCAGGATAACACAAGATCTAGCAGCTTCTACATTAAGGGATCGAAGGGCGTGGAATAGGATATTCCAGAAGTCAAAGGAACTAGGACTCAAAGCAAGAATCACCTACCCAGCAAAACTGAGTATAATACTTCAGGGGAAAATATGGTCTTTCAATGAAACAGAGGACTTTTAAGCATTCCTGATGAAAAGACCAGAGCTGAAAAGAAAATTTGACTTTCAAACACAGGAATGAGAAGAAGCATGAAAAAGTAAACAGCAAAGAGAAGTCATAAGCGGCTTACCAAAAGTGAACTGTTTACACTCCTACATGGAAAGACAATATTTGTAACTCTTAAAACTTTTCAGTATCTGGGTAGTTGGTGGGACCACACACACACATGTACACACATGCATGCACACACACATACACACATGCACACACACAAACACACATACCCGCACATACAGAGACAGAGAGCACAGAGTGAACTGAATAGGATGGGACCATATCTTAAAAGGAATTAAGGTAAATGGTGAGAGAGAAATGTAGTGGGAGGAGAGAGGGTGAAATGGAATGGGGTAAATTATCTCTCATTCAGGAGGCAAGCAGGAGACTTTTTAGTGGAGGGAAAAAGAGGAGAGCTGAGAAAAAAAACAAGAAGTTTACCGTCATCACATTCGACTAAAGGAAGGAATAAAATGCACACTCATTTTGGTATGAAAACCTATCTTACAGTACAGGAAAGTGGGGGAGAAGGAATTAAGCAAGGTGGGGGGTGATGGTAGCGAGGGTAATGGGAGGAGGGAGCAATTTGAAGTCAACACTTGGGGAGGGACAGGATCAAAAGACAGAATAGAAACAATGGGGGGGCAGGATAGGATGGAGGGAAATACAGTTAGTCTTACACAAACACGACTATTATCGAAGTCATTTGCAAAACTACATAGACAGGGCCTAGACTGAATTGCCTGCCTTCTCAAAGGGAATGGGTGGGGAGGGAGGGATGGGGAGAATTTGGAACTCAAAGTTTTAGGAACAACTGTTTAGTATTGTTGCTACTAGGAAATAAGAAATACAGTTAATGGGGAATAGAAAGTCATCTGACCCTACAGGACAAAAGAGAAGATGGGGGCAAGAGAAGGGAGGGATGATAGAAGAGAGGGCAGATTGGAGATAGGGAAAATTAGATTGCTAGGTGTATTGGGGTGGGGGGAGGGGATAAAAGGGGAGAAAATTTGGAACCCAAAATTTTGTGAAAATGAATGTAAAAAGTTAAATAAATAAAAACAACAACAACAAAAAAGAACTGTTCATCTAGAATTATACGTTCATCGTGGAATTAGAGATAGAAAGGACCTTCATGCCCATGTAGTCCAATCCCTTCATTTTACAGATGAGGAACCTGAGGCTCCTAGAGTTTGTCACTTGCCCCTAGTTATATAGGTAATAAGTGTCAAAGGCAGAATTTTAACCTACTTCCTGAATCCAAGTCTCATACTCCAAGGACAGATGAAGAAACTAAGGATCAGAAAAATCAAGTGACTTGCCTAGAACTGAACCTGATGTCTCCTTTCTGGTGCCTCTGCCCCATCTATTTTGCTGGAACGATCCTCTGAGATGGAATTTCCCTACCATCACAAACTTTCCTAGTTTTCCTTTCTCTCTAAGTTAAATCACCATAGTCCCTTCCTCTTCAAATTCTCCATTAATTCCATGGTTCTCTGATGGCTTTCCAGTATGGAGCTTGGCCCAGACTCTGCTGACACAGGTGGGGTAAGGTTAGCTTGGGCCATCTGGATAAGGAAAACCAAGGAGGCAGCAAATTGGGATCCAAATCATGCTGACTCTTGGGTGTAGACTTAGCCTTTCAGACTGTGTTTATAAACAGGACATTCATCACATTCTTGAGGTTCTTGAGGTAGGGAGAGCAGGAGGCATCTGGGAATTGGAAAGCTCCTGACCACGAATTACCTTTGTGTTTGCCAGCAGAAATAAGCATGGCTGCTCTCTCCTCTTCCAAGGATGACAGCCAGCCTTAGGGCCTGAGCTGGAGAAATTGGGCTCTCCTCCCTCCCCATACCTCCGGAGTGCTGGTCCAATGAAGATCAGTTGGCTGGCTACTACTGCCTGCTGCAGCTGGGTCAGACTGCAAGAGTGACTGCTTCCATTCTCTGCCAGCCTCATCCCTGTGACTTGGCAGAGACAAGAAGCATAGCCACCCAGGCCTTTGCCAGTGCTCCAGGGCTCAGCCGTAGTGCCAACTGAATTCCTGCAGAAAATCCTTCCCTTCTTGCTACTCCCCTGTGAGACTGCAGTGAGAGAGAAGGAAAGAGCCATCCGTTCATGCCTTCTGGTTTCAGAGGGCTCCTTTCCAAAGAGAGAAGACCTACCTTCCCTGGGACTCCCTGTAAAATGTGATTGTATTTTAAGTATTAATATTGCCTTTTTCCACTGAATGATAAAATTAGAGCTAGAAGGAAGCTTCAAGATCAACTAGTCCAACCCCTTCATTTTTCAGATGAGGAAACTAAGGCTCTGAGAGTTTATGTTACTTGTCCATGGTCATATAGGTAATATGTGTTAAAGGCAGGATTTCAACCTTCTTCCTCCTGAATCCAAATCTAGTACTCTATCTAAGGACTGTTAGATGACACAATGGATAGAGAGCCAGGTCTAGAGTCAAGAAGACTTGATTTCAAATCCAGTCTTAGACACTCACTAGCTCTGCGACCTTGGGCAAATCACTTAAACTCTTTTTGCTTCAGTTTGGGGTTAATAATTGTACTTACCCTCTCTTATGGTTGTTATGAGCGTCAAATGAGATAATGATAGCAAAGCACTTAGCACAGTGCTAACACATAATAAGTGCTAAATAAATGTAAGCTATTTTTATTACCTTATCATCAGCTAGGGCTCTATTCCATTTTATTTTTATTATTGATAAATTTTGTTTAAACTCCAATCAATCAATTAACATTTACTAAACACCTACTATCTGCCTGGCACTATGCTAGGTACTAGGGATGCAAGAAAGAGACAAAAAACAATCCCTGTCCTCATCAAGCTTATACTGTAATAGAGGAAACAACATACAAACAAATATATACAAAGTAAGGTGTATATAGGACACATGGGAAATAATTAACAGAGGGAAAATATTAAAAGTAGGAGGAAATGGGAAGGCTTCTTATAGAAGGTAGGATTTTTGTTGTCACTCAACGTGTTCAAACACATACATATGTGAATTAGAAACAAAGAAATTCAATACAAGCAAAATGACAAGTAAGAGCCATAAAACTAAGAAATTTTCAAAGAAAACAGTCATGGAGGAAACAAGAACAAAACCTATAAAATCCCATAAACAAGTAAACTAAACAATATAAAGAGTGGTCCAAATGATGATACAACTAGTCCTCATATAATTTACTAATTAAAAAAAAAAAGAAACAAAGGTTACTAAGCATGGATTAAATTTTTTTTTGGCTTGAAACATAATTTTAAAAAAATACTACAGGAAAAAACATGGGTGGAATCCAGTAGCATAACATTCTGTAGAGGACGGTTGTCAATAAAGTAGGAATGGAAAGCTCTCAAGAACAAAACTCATTAGATACAAAAAGAAACAATTCTAATGGGGAAGAGGCAGTTGTTTGTTTAGAGACAGATGCAGATACCTAGGGAGCTTATAAACCAAAGTAGATTTTTTAAAAAGATGTGGCCAGAAAATGGAAGTGACAGCAGATAAGCGAGGAAAAAATACAGAAGTAAGACATGATTGAAGCGTAGTTCCAGGAGAACCAAAACTCAGAAAAGGCTGCTGTTGGATCCTTCGGTTTTGCTTTTCTTCAAGTTATATTGGGCAAAGAAAAGGATGAAAGAAAGGATAGGGTTGCTACCCAGAGCAATTGGGACCATGACAATTAGGCAGAACTTAATGCTCATTTTGTAACTCTTTTCTCTACCAAGTAGCATGATCTGTGGACTGAAAGGACAGGTGCACATTGGGTAATAGGAAATTGACATCAAAGATAAGAAGGGAAATAATGAAGAATCGACTCTCTACTTTCTGAGTTCATGACCCCTGGGTTACATGAACTACATTTTAGGATACAAAAGACCTAGCAGCGTGAATACCAGTCACTGTCAATGATCTTTGGGAGATCATGCAGCACTTGAGAAATATCCCAGGAATGAAGAAGGGAAAATGTCTGTGATGGCAAGGAAAGTAGGCTCTTTTGCTGTTTTTATTTAAGTAAAATCAAGTGTCTCTAATTGAATAATGTGATTAAAGAAGATCTTCCCTACCCATTAATGGGCCTGTCTATTAAGGGGAGTTTGATTAGGGAAGATTTGTAGGAAAGCCCACACCTTTCATTAAATTTCTAATGAGATATTTGTTCTCAGGGGTTGTGATGTCCTCTGGCTCTAAAAAATGTATAAATACTCCGAGGGTGAGGTTTTACTTTGGGGCTTACTGATTAGAAGTGTTTGACTAGATGAGACTCTGGGAAGCCATTAAGGAGCCCCCTGGCTCTGAGAACCTAGGTGTCACTATTTCCCTTTCTGGTAACTATGTATGAATGGTCAGACAGTTATCTGTCAATCTGTGATGTATGTCAGACAGTTGGAAGTTTATCTGTTGGTTTTGATTTCTCTGTATTTTCTCAGAAGTTCAAGGTGTTGATTTTTTCCCCTGAAGTAAGTGAATGATACATGTATCTGATTAAAATGATTGTTGACCCTGCAAAAGTTGTCTTTCCTTAGAAAAGCAGATCAAAGAACCTGTCATAGTAGGCTCCCTGTGTACGTGAGGGGGCTTACTTGATACCATGTCCTGATTTACATAAAAGGAAAGAGAATGAAGTCTGCAGATTATATGAAAGTGAGCTTGATGCTAATTTATAGAGAAATTCTAAAGCATTATTAAAGCAATGGATAGAGAAGACATAAAAAAAGGAAATAAAATGAATATCTTTCAAAATATGGACAACTAGCAGAAGTCTAAATCGTAAGGAAATAGGAGGATAAGACAAATCCCTGGAGGCAAGAGGAGCTCTATCAATTGATTGAGTTATTCTTGCGTGTCAAGAAGAGATACCCAAGGAAGAACTTGATTCTTGAGACGGAAATGTTCTTTGCCTCTGAGAATCCAGTGGGGAGAATATAGAGAAGGATTTTCTTTCACTGCTCTCACCACTAGTAATGGTCTCTTGCAGGAAAGCAGTATGCCACATCCAGTAGATAATAGTCCCAGAGAGTCTAGTTGTGAAGTCAACATCTACTGGATTGAATTGAATTGAAATGCCTGTAACTCAAGAGGTATTAGGATGACTTTTCACTGATTTCAGAGTTAAAAGAAATCTCATAGTTCATCTAGTCTAATCCCTAGTTAAGGATCAAATCCTTTTTATAATATCTCTTACAAGTAGTCTTCTAGAAACAATTAGGAACCATGCCCAAAAAACTAATAAACTGCATGCACTTTGACCTGATGATGCCACTACTAGGTCTATATGCCAAAAATATCAAAGAAAAAAGATTCATTGATAAAAAAAAAAATATTTTAGCAGCTCTTCTTAGATGGCAAAAAAAAAAAGAATTGAAAACTGAGAAGAAGTTTATAAATTGGGAAAATAGTCAAACAAGTACATGGTTATTTATGTGATAGAATACTATTATGCTATAAAAAAGTATAAAGGGGATTGTTTTGGGGAAAAAAACTGGAAAGATATATGAGCTAATGCAAAGTGAATTGAACAGAAACAGGAGAACAATTTACATTAAAAATAATGGTATTGTAAAGGAAAACAAATGTGAAAAACTTAGGAATTCTGATCAACATGGTAGAACCAAGCACATTTCCAGAAGACTCTTGATGAAATATACTCTTCACTCCCAAATAGAGACTTAGAGTATAGACTGAAGCAGAGTTTTTTGGTTTCTCATTTGTTTGTTTTTTTGGTATATGGCTGATGTGGATACTGGTTTTCCTAAATTATACATATTTTTAACAGATTTTATATTTCTTGCTTTCACCATGGATGAAGGAAGCAAAAAAAGAGGGATAGAATTTGGAACTGAAAATAAGATAAAATTAATTTTGAAAAAATAGAAAAAATAAAACAAATGATAATACAACTTCAATTTGAAGAACTCCAATGATTTAGAACCCACTTGCTCCCAAGACAATTCCATTTCTAAACATTTATATTCATGAAAAAGCCCTTGTTGCTATTATTTTTCACCACTTACTAAGTTGAAATTGAACTAACTCTGCTTTCTGGGACCAAGAAGAACAAAGTTAATCCCTCCTCCATTTGGGAGATATTCATGAAAATACAAGAAACAATGAAAAATTTGATGAGCTTCTGACTTTTTTCAATTAGTCTGCAGATTCAGAAAAAGCTAGTGTTTCTCAAACTGGTTCTCTCCCTTATCCTCATTCCTAATTGGAGACATGAAGAGAACAGCCTTGCCTTTGGAAAAGTCTGACTAGCTCCAAGGAGAGAAACAAATTCTTTAAAGAACTTAAAGCTTATGAAATCTGACAAAATGTGAATTAATGGCTCCAGGGTACAAGGTTATTTAGATATATGCCATGCCTTCTTGAATACATTTCTATTCACCAGAAAATGAAGCTAGTGTGTTGAAGTAGAAAGATCATGTGTCAAGTGTTTTTGCTTTGATTCTGACATGAACTAGTTCATTTATAAAATGATGAAAACAGGATGACCTTTTAAAGTTCCTTCCAGCTTTAAAGTGTGCTCTTTAAGATCATAAAAAAGGGGAGAGGACCTACATGTGCAAAAATATTTATAGCAGCACTTTTTGTGGTGGCAAAGAATTGGAAACTGAGGGAATTTCCATCAATTGGGGAATGACTGAACAAGTTGTGGTATATAAATGTAATGGAGTACTAGTATGCTATAAGAAATGATGAGCAGGTAGATTTCAGAAAAACCTGGAAAGACTTATATGAACTGATGCTGAGTAAAATGAGCAGAACCAGAAGAACATTGTACACAGTAACAAAAACATTGTACAATGACCAAGCGTGCTAGACTTAGCTCTTCTCAGCAGTACAGCATATTTTCCAAATTCTAAGACAATCCCAAAAGAATCATGACGGAAAATGCTACCCACATCCAGAGAAAGAACTAGGGAGTCTGAATGCAGCCTGAAACATACAATTTTCACTTTTTTTTGTTTGGGGTTTTAGGGATTTTGTGGCTTTTCCTTTTGTTCTGTTTCTTTTTTCACATCATTAATATTTAACATGATTACACATGTATAACCTACAACAGATTGCTTGCTATCTTAGGGAAGGGGAAAGGAAGAAAGGGAGGGAGAAGAATTTGAAATTCAAAATCTTATTTAAAAAGTGAATGTTGAAAAATCTTTACATGTAATTGGAAAAATAAAATACTATTTATCAAAGAAAAATATGCTCTTCATCCCATATCTCAACTTCTGTACCCAAGGATAAATCTTTTTCTGAGAGATTAATAATATAAAAAAAGATAATTCTTATTGGGGAATCAAATCTCTCATAAAGAAGCCAAGGACCAGAAGTCAAATGTCACTAAGAAGATCTTCTTCCAGGTGTTAAAAACCTAGCCTAAATTCAAAATGAAAGCTAGATATGTGGAAAAACTAAGACATTATGCAATCAAAAACACAGAACATGTGATCAGCTTGCTAAAATCTGAGACAGGAGCAGTCACTCCAACAGTCAATAAGGCTCTGCTTGGGACTTAAAGCAATTCCAAAGTAATCATGATGGAAAATGCCACCCATATCCAGAGAAAGAACTATGGAGTAGGAATGCAGAGTGAGCAGACTCTTTTTGGGTTTGTTTTGTTTTTTTCTTTCTCATAGTTTCTCCCATTTGTTATAATTCTTCTATGCAATATTACTACAGTGAAAATGCGTTTAATAGGAATATATGTGTAGAGCCTATATCAGACTGTATGCCATTTTGGGGAGGGAAGGGAGAGGGAAAGGGAGAAAATTTCAAACTTATGGAAGTGAATGTTGAAAACTAAAAATGAATAACTAATAAAAAATAAATAAAGTTATGCTCCCTCTTCTGTGATAACAGCCCATCCCAAATGATTGCCAATCTTCATTTTCTTGATGCTTCCCAGAGATAGAGAAATGGTACCTTCTGGAAAATAATAATAACCAGGCAATTTGAATGCATCAACATCCACTGCCTGCTATGATTATGATGAATGATAAAAATTTCCCTTCCATGTGATGAGACCCAGCATCTAACAGGCACCATTTTGGCTAACAGAATGCTATGTCATTGTAATGAAAATCTTCAACAGTATGACATATGCTATATCTTGCATACATATATACATACATATATATATTTGTAGGAACAAAAATAAATATATACATACACATCCTCTAGGACTCTAACTTGCAAAATAGTTGTTGAACTTTCTTAATGGAAGCTCCTTACATTGATAAAAATCACAGGTCTGGATCAAAACACACAAGCACACACACACACACGCACACACACACACACACACACACACACCCTAAAAGTATCTTGCCTAATCTAGAACTGTTAACCAAGGGAAGATGTAAAATCCTATTATCAAAGAATATTAAACTATATATATATATATGTATGTATATAGTGTAATACTATCCACTAATAATATCCACACATGTGGATAATATGTATACATATTATGTGATCAAGGATATAAAGTATTTTGTGAACCTTTAGATGCTATACAAATGGCACCCGTTATTTTACAATTATTGTCATATGTTTCAGTGGGTTTAATGGTACAAAGTAGCAGCTCTGTTTCCTTGAGTTCCTCAGTTCTTTGTACTTCTTTGAATTCCTACAGTCACTTACTGAAGTAGCTTCTAAAGTAGGTTCTCTAGTGACAAGTACAATAAGGCAAAGGTCCATTCATCCTTTGTTTCTCATTAAAAAAATACTTTCTGATCATGAGAATGAGAGTCTGTCATAGCTTGCTAAAGGTAGGAAGCATATTCATTCTCAAATACTCTTGGTAAGCAAATGAATTACTGATTTTCTCTACCTTGAAACCTGAGTAAAACTTTCTTTAAAATGCTGCCTTGGAGAACACTGAAATATTCAATGTCAGTTAGCCAATGTCCTGAGATTATTACATAAAGACACTATCCTTCTATCTCGGAGGGAATAAGACAAAAGGGCTCAAATAAAAATATGTGCCATGCTCCTGGAAATGTGTGTGCCTCAAAAATGTACTATCATTAATTTTTGCCCAGCCTTTGCTTCATTCAAGACTGATAGCCATTGAATTCTTCCAGTCTAGGACAATGGAGAGAGCGCTGGTACTGGGGTGAGAGGACCTGAGTTTGCTACTTATGACTAATGTGACCTAAGGCAGGTCACTTAAAATCCCCAAGCCTCAGTTTCCTCATCTTCAAAATGAAGCAATTGGAATAGATGAGTGACAGTACTTTCAACTAGAGATCTATTATCTTATGATCATGGAGGTCTGTTTCTCACTAGCACCACCAATAAATGTTCAGAGATTTAGATTTCCCATGTGGGACTCACACCTTGATGAGGACATTTCTGCTCAGATTACAGGGCTGTGCCATCTGTCTCAATCTACAATCTGGGGGATTTCATAGATGACATGTTGCAGGATCATCTTACATGTAGACTTAAGGATAAAGCCCTCTAATCTGACATTTAAAATGGGCCAAGCCAAGTTTTGATTCAGTGAGACAATAGTACTACATGTCACAGAAAATTAAAAGAGCTACTTCCAATGACAATTTTATCCATAACAAGCAAGCAGAGACTACTTAATAATAGAATCAACAGGGCAGAGGATATACGCACTCCACAATTTCTACAGGTAAATTTAACCATGGAATTTTCAGGCACAGTTGGCAGATCCCCACTTCTGGGTAACTCTCTGGTGATGAAAGGAGGCTGTAGCTTGGCAGTTGCTCTGAGAGAGCTCTGCACAGTTACTGACCACCTCCTCTAAAGTCAGTCCTCAAATTTATAATCTTTTGTGAGAACATGGGACTTCCAAAGCTAATGGAACTGGAGGTTTTACTCACCCACAAATACGGAGTGATACAAATTCAAGAGGCAAATGAAATTTTACAACATTCTCATAGGCCACCACTTGTAAAGCCCCATGCCAACCCAAAGCAATTAGGAAAGAGAAAAATCAAAACAAAACAAACAGCTAACAATTGTGGGATGGGGAGAGAGATACAAAAGAGAAAAGGAAAGAAAAAAATGTTACATGCAGTCTGAGATGTGCTTCTGGGGCACTGGGAGCTCTTCCTAACATGTGGTACTTTCAATTGAAGTAAAGCAAACCAATCATCCTAGACATAAGTATTCCTAATGGACTTGTATATACAACACAAAATGGAATTCCCAGACAGTTTCTCCAATGAGTCCCTTCAGTAGAGAAGTCTAGACACATGAGGTGAGTTGAGCTGGCTATTCAAAAAACACTCAGATGTCCTCAGGAGATGTGTAAGGTTTCTCAATGGTGTTGAGTTGGATCTCATTACTCACTTTTATAGACCATGGGTGGCCTATTCTTAATTAATTATTAGTCATCCAGAGGCATTCCACAGTCCTTAAAACCCAACTAATATAGCCACAATGGGGCATGCCGACATTTCAGTAAGAAACTGCCTTTAGTAGCCTCCAAATGAAGCCTCTACCCTGTAGTCTCATCAGGTCAATGAAGAAGCTTCTCAAATGGAACTTTCCTGATCACCTCCCTTATATTGTATTCAGATTTTTACAGTTATCCCTTGAACCTGGGAAGGAGTCTGCTGTAATCCTGATTAATTAGTAGCTAATTTGTCTTCTAGCAGCATCTTGTCTTTTTTCTAAGAAGTTATTTTTTCCTAGAAATATTTATCAAATCATTTATTTTCTAATAATAATTCTAAAAATTTCTAATAACAATCTACTATTTGCTATAATGTTGGAAGCTAATTATAATGTCTCCAGAAGACATTATTTGGCTAGCAGGAATAATGACTCTGATTCTTCAGCTATTGGGTCTTATGGATTCTTTATATTTATAATATCAGAGCTTGTCTTTGCTAGTTCTGGGAAATTGTCTTTAATGATTTCCTAGAATATCAGGCTGAAATGCCTTGGTTTCTCCAAATTGTTTGCAATGTTGGCAATCCCAACATTGCTGTATCATGATCTATCCTCTAGGTCTACTGTTTGATTTTTGTGTGTTTTCTAATTATTTTAAGAACTCCATAATTTTTTGAGTTGTTATTTCAGTCAACACCTACTATGTGTCTTGTACTGTGGTAAATTGTTTATTGAGTACCATCATATTTCCATTTGAACCTCTGTTGTTTCTATCGATTCTCCCAAATTTGCTTTTATGTTCTCCATCTATCACCTTCATTATTTCTTTCTAACATTTATTAGCATCATTTAATACTAGCTTTATTTCTGCCCCATTTCTTTAAAATTTTCTTCAGGATCTTTTACCATTTAATTTTTATTATCTTACTGGTGTTACTTCTCTTAATGACAGTTTAGGCATTTGAGGACATCTCTTGAGATATCTTGTATCATTTATTTTTCCATCTCAACTCTTGATTAATTGCTTCTGGGTTTTTTTTTTTATTTTTTTCCCATTATCCTGGCACTTCATTACTTTGCTCATTTTCGTTTTAAAATTTTTTGTTGTGTTCTTGGTACGTTTGTTGTTTTCAAGGAGTACATGAGTAACCTGGCTCCCACATTCTCCCATATTGACTGGAAAGCTTGTACTAATCCATGATAATGAGCAACCACGCTTCTTACCACTAATACTTTGCCTTATGGCATTGGAACTATGCTTAGCCACAAAACTCCAGATGGCCCTAAAGCACCAATTGCTTAATATTCAGAATAGTATCACCTACAGAATGATTTACCAACTTTCAACTATATGTAGACCTTTATCCTTTTTATTTATTATGATAAAACAAAGGAAGTTCTTTATTTTTTTCTATGGTATTTACAACTTGTATTGATGATCAGCTTTTCACTGGGTTATTTTCTTTTCTAAGAATATTTAGAAATGTAATACTGAGTTTATAATCACACATTTATCTATAAGCCAAGGACAGCAATATCAAAGCCTGATGCTCCAATCCATCTGCCACCACAATTCCCAGGTTATATCAGTAATTGTTAGCTGGTCTCTTCTCCATAGGAACTTCTTTCCTAGATGATGGTTGTGGGGTCTGGAAATAGGACCAGTGGTTTGGGTATTGCTTCTGCTCCAAGGGCTTCTGAATTTATCTGCCTATCTATGGCAATGGGCTAGCAGTTGGTGTTAGTCATGGAAAGTGAATCCCTTCTCCACAGTGATTAACCACCACCCTCCCCATGTGACTGCAGGTCCAAGTCTAAAAGCAGTGGAGTGCTATGGGAGGTCACTGCTATTACCAAGGTTCTTAAGTTCAGAGTCCTGGCCTATCTCCATTGGGGTTCAAGGACTAGTAATGATCATAGCAGTGGTGGTGGTTTGACTAGCCTGGCACATGTGATACAGCCTTTTCACTTCACTGTATTCTCTCAAGTCCTTGAGATATAGTCCCTTCAAACACAATCCTTAAATATGGTCCTCTGAAAATCCTTGCTCTTATATGTCACATGCTTGGTTCTTATTTCATCTCATCTCATCCAGACTCCCAGCTTTCCCCCATATTCTTCCATATAAGTTTGAAATTCTCAATGTTCATTCTAGGTAATACTTTGATATCAACATTCTCATCATGGATAGATAACAGTGTCCTAGATTTCTGACATCCTGATTCTCTCCCCAATTCTGAATTGCCAGCACTGATCATGGTAGGACCTACCCAGACCTTAGACCTTGGCCTCTATAGTTTCTCATTAACCCTTGATTTTTGCCCCTTTGTGATAGAAGGTGCCAATTCTGGTCCCACTACATTCAGCATGTGTGCAGCCTGCCCACAAGAAGGCATTCACCAGAAGTCTTTTCTGGCATTCTGAATCAGCTTAGATTCAGTTATTTTTAAGACTCTAAAATAGTACAGGATATGCCAGATTACACAGCTATGTTAAAATTTCAAACCAAACCAAGTCAACAAATATTTGAGATGGTATAGTAAGGTGCTGAGTGATAGTTTTAGAGTAAGAAACTTGAATTCAAAACTCAATCCACCATTTTTCCCTATGTGATCTGGGGAAAATCACTGAAACTTTCTAGGCTCAGTTTTTTTATCTATAAAATGAGAGGGTTAGACCAGATGGTTTCTAGATCCTTTCCAGATCTAATCTATGACCTATTTATTCTTTTAAATTGTAATTGTGCCATTTATCCAGTAGACTGCAACATCCTTGAGAGCAAGGGATGTCTTTTGACCCTTTTTTGTTTCATCAGCATTTAGCACAGTGCCTAGCACCATTGCCATTGTTGTTTAGTCATTTTTCAGTCATATTCAACTTTTTATAGTGACTCCATTTGGGGTTTTCTTGGTAGAGATACTGGAGTGGTTTGACATTGCCTTCTCTACCTCATTTTGCAGATGAGGAAATGAAGGCAAACAGGGTTTAGTCACTTGCCCAGGATCACACAGTTAATGTCTGAGGTGAGATTTGAACTCAATAAGATGAGTCTTCCTTACTACAGGTCCAACATTCCATTAACTATGTCACCTAGCTTTCAAGAGCATAGTGAATATTTAATAAATATCTACTAACTATGATTCAATGCATTCCATACTAGACACTGGGGAAAATAAAAAAAATAAATATGACATTATCCTTGCATTCATGGAATTTATAATCTAATAGGAGGCATGACCCAGACATAAATATCTATAATACAAAAGAAAATGTGGAAAGAGCATTAAAGAGGGCTGTGAGATCTAACAAAGGAAAAAATAATTGCTAGCTGTGGAAAATGAGAAACAGAATTTATGGTTGGTTGCAAGGGTACTAGCTTTAGAGCCCACAGATCTGCGTTCAAAGCCTGACTCTACCATTTGCTACCTGTGTGACCTTGGGGAGGTCACAGTCTCTAGTCTTCAGTTTCATCATTTGCAAAATGATACAGCTGACAAGGTGATTTCTGAGGTGCATTCCAGGACTGGAGCCACTAGCTTGCTCCCATTTGAGCTGGATCCTGAAGGATGGGCAGGATTTCAATAAGCAATGACTAAACATAGAGATATTCTCAGCATAAGGAACAATATGAGCAAAAGGTCTCTAGTCAGGAGAGTAGAGAGCATGTCCAAAGAGCAATGGGTGATCTAATCTCTAGAGCATCTTTGGAGGAAGACTATGATGAGACTCAAAGGTAGGATAGTGTCAAATGAGAGAGATGTGAAACCATCTATTTTTCCACACAGAACAACTAAAAACCCTTGTTCAAAACTTCCCCTTTGGCTTTACAGAACATTTCCTGAGGAAGAACTGCTATTCGTGTTAGAGATACCATGTCAAATAAGACTAGATAGTCCTAGTTCCAAACCAAACCTCAATTGTCACAATTATATGTGCACACCACTTATTTTCAATTAATGGGTTCCAGACTTACAAGACCTTTTTTCTTCATATAATGATGAGTCTACATTTATCTCATGTGTGTTTAAGAAATTTCTGAACAGAAATCTTATTTGAGTTATTGCCTTCTTGGCTCATAACCCTTAATCAAATGACTGGCCTGAAAGAATGGTGATCACTCAGGATGACTTGAAGTAGACTGATGGGGATAATCAGCCAATAAGACTTCTCAGCACACCAATCACTCAGCATGTCACTACCTGCTCAACAAGAGACCTTAGAAGATGATCTGAGAATCTTTCATCCTGTCAAATGATAGATAGCTAAGGCAGGAAAGCCTATGAATAT
The DNA here is from genome assembly GCA_023548195.1 of Bettongia penicillata ogilbyi. Classification (NCBI taxonomy): domain Eukaryota; kingdom Metazoa; phylum Chordata; class Mammalia; order Diprotodontia; family Potoroidae; genus Bettongia; species Bettongia penicillata. The sequence continues at coordinate 2,983,496 of JAJHZJ010000169.1, read as the reverse complement.
GATGGATCCTTTCCCCTTTATCTCTTCCTTGCCTTCTGCTCTTGCCCCAGGCTGTCCCAGACATCCTCCAGGACAGCTGAGAAACTGGAGAACTCAAAACCAACAGTAGTATCTTTCCCTATTACCTTCTCTTATCACGCCTTCCTTGGCCCCAAATGCCTAGAACTTATCTGGACTGCTCATGTGGTACAGAGATGAGAACCACCAGCTTCATTCCTTCCCATGAGATGGAAGATCATCGGGCCGTACTCTGCTTCTGTGTCCTGAAGGCTCCTGACAATGTTATCTGACCTACTGGTAAAACACAAGGACCACTAGGTCTTGCCATCTGCCCCACTGATATACCCTTAGGACAATTGGTCCTTACTATCTGCCCTGTGGCTGAACTTTCTTTTACATACTATCTCCTCCAATCAGAGTGTTGGATCTTTTATGTAATGCACCCTCTTTGGATCTGTTTCTTCATCTGTAATGATTATGTTCTTTTATGTAATAATTTGTTCCTTTAGTGTCTGGGTGTTTTGTCCTTTTGGAGTTCATATAGTTGTACTTTCCAATTGCCCAAACAGTTTATGTAGCAATAAAGTACAGTCATGTAGGAGACTAGCTCATCCCTTGGCCTTCTATTGCTATATAACACAACCACCCCATAAATAGATTTGGTTAACCAGGGTCAGCTGAACTTGAGCACAACCTCCAATACACATACAAATTAAACATGGACCACAAACCCAAAGCCTGGGAGAAAAAAACATGGGATTCACAATAAATGTGGCCACAGACAAGAAAGAATTCTAACAAAAAAAAATAAAAATATGACCCACATTGTGCCATCATTCATCGTAGATTGGATACAAACAATTTTCTATTATTTCTGTGTATCAGAGAATTTAAGACAATGCAATTCAGCAGACTCATTCTATAAATTAATAAAATAAGAATGGAAAAGTCACAGAGCAGCAAGCTAGCAAAAGAGCCCTATCTCCTACACCCAGGCAATATATAAGGCCCATCCTGTGACTTGATTCTCCATGTATCCACAAACCCTAAGTATTGTATCATGTAGGAAAGTGGGGGCACCTTAATCCTGAACAAAGTCACTGTGTTTAATTATGCTAAGCTAAACTGACAGGATGGTTTCTTGATGAAGGGAAAAAGCAGAAAGGTAGACACAAAGAAATGAAAAATAGGCAAGGAAGGCCACAATCCACTGTCTGCCGCAGCCCCGCCCTTCCAAAGCAATTCAACAGTACCAAGGCTGAGTTTTTGAACAACAAGCCAATGAGACTTTAATTGTCTGAAAAAACGCCAGAACCATGGAAATAGTCAACCAGTGCCAGATGCTTAAGCTGGTACTTGACGCACAGGGAGAAGTTGTCTCTGCTGTTAACTCTTTCATGTTTCATTTTGCCTACAAAGATAGTTCATTTTCCCTCCTCCCAGTGCGAAAGAACTACAAATCCTAGAATGTCTGTGATCATTCAACCCCTTAATAGAAGTTATTATATTCATATGTATGCATAAATCTTTATATAACACACATATAGTTATCTTTAGAGATATAGAGGTATCTATATAAGTATAGAGGTATCTATACAGAGGTATCTATATAGATATAGAAGTATCTACAGAGGTATCTATATAGGTAAAGAGGTATGTATACAGAAGTATCTATATAGACATAGAGGATCTATATAGATATAGAGCTATCTATATAGAAGTATCTATATAGATACATATATAGATATACATGTACATGTATATAGGTAACTAGTGGATACATTGGAGTTAGAAAGGTTCCATCTTTGTGAGTTCAAATCTGGACTCAGACACTTAGTAGCAGTAGGACCCTAAGCAAGTCACTTAACCCTGTTTGCCTCAGTTTCTTCATCTGTAAAAGGAGCTGGAGAGGAAGAGTCAAAGCACTCCAGTATCTCTGCCAAGAAAACCCCAAATGAAACCATGAAAAGTTGAATACTGAAACAACAATAATGATACATATTTATATAGATACATCTATATATGTACATATGTATCTATATATATAACGTGTACATACACACATATATAGAGATCTAGCTATGTAGATCTATATATATAGCTATGCATCTTAGCATATATGTATCTCTATAGATACATACAACCCTCTAAGGTAGGTGCTATTACCATCCCTATTATACAACTAAGGAAAACCTAAGATTCAGAGACATTCAGGGAGCTGTCTGGGGTCTCACAAGGAGTAGGTGTAGAACACAGAAGCTAACTTCAGGTCCAGCATTATACCTTCTATTCCAAACTCCCTTTCTTGATTCCCAAAAGGAGCCAGATGAGAACAGATAGACTATTCAATACGAATGTCAAAAAATCCCTGAAAATTCATATTTTAATAATAATATCCTTTGTGTGTATGTACATGCATAAAAGTATATATGCACGTGTATGTATATACACACTTTTATAAATATAGTGTTTATTTATTTGTTCATGTGCTGTGTCCCTTTAATGCATGATCCTTAGGGGAAAGAATATAGTCAAGTCAGTTTACAAGTATCTATTAAGTACATACTATGTGCCAGATACTGTGCTAAAAGAAAGACAAAAGATAGTTCCTACTCTCAAAATACTTACAGTCTAATAAGGGAAAATATCGTCTCCATTTTCTCTTTGTATTCCTAACACAATATTTGGCAGAGAGTAAGTAGATTCTACCATTCTAAGACTTAGGATGCTTCATATCAAAGTGGGAAAAAAAAACTAGAATTTTTTCTCAAGGTCTAGATTCGAAATTTATTTTGATCTATCTAAATCTCAGTTTCTTTTTCTGAAAAATGGGTATGACAATCATTACATCATCTGTTACATTAAATATTATATAGAGAGCATTTTGCTGTACACTGGGCAGAAAGAATCTTATGAGAAATGAGAAAGAAAATGAGGTAGAGAAGGCATGGCAGCTATGTGGAGAGAACCTGGAGCCAGGAGTACCTGAGTTCAAATCTAGCCTCAAACACTTAGCAGCTGTGTGACCCTGGGCAAGTCGCTTAACCCTGTTTGCCTCAGTTTCCTCATCGTAAAATAAGACAATGAAAGAAATGGCAAACCACTCCAGTATCTTTGCTATAAAAACCCCAAATGAGGTCATGAAGAGTTGGACTCAATTGAAAAGGTCTATACAAAATATATAAAAATATATATTTGATATGAAAAGACCTATAACAATAACAAAAGAGAGGGCATAGAATGGAAACTACTTTTTTGTATACCCAGTGCTTAGCACAGTGTAGGAACTTTATAATTGATTTCTGATTGATTGAGGGAAAGGAACATGGTAAAAAAAAAAAAAAAGGAGGAAGAAATGGGGGAAGAAAAAGGCAGAGGATGAAGAGAAGAAAGAAGGGGAAGAGAAAGTAGGCAGGATAAAGGAAGAGTAAAATCCAAAGAAGAAAAGGGAGAAAGACAAGATATAGATGAGATAAGACAGGTAAAAAGTTAGAAGAGGATTTGAATAGAAACAGAAGAAAACAGAGCCAGTGAAGAATGAAAAAGAAATTCCAGGTCAGAGATTGATGATATGGTTTACATATTTACATACAGAGGTTCTGCTAAAGGCAGATTTGATTTAGTCCTATGATCATCTATGCATCATATTATCTGTTTTACAGAACTGAATGAAGCATATTCATGGGATTAGAGATGTAGAAATTGAAGGGAACCTCAAAGTCATCTAGATCAATCTCTTCATTTAATAAATGAGGAAAAACAGACTGTATGTTCTTTGAAAGCCCAGAGGGGTTGAGTAACTTGTTCAAAGTCACACAGGTAGTAACAGACAGTAATAGATGCATATGCAGCATTAGAACATGATCAGTGCTCCTTCCACAGTACCACGCTCCTTTATGGTCTGAGGTCTGAAGTGTGAAATCTAAGACTGTGAGATCATTTAGATTTCATTGGAAAGGGGCATAGTCTTTTAAATATCCCAGTGCTCTTAATACTGAGTCCTGATTTGTTTTTTCCCTGCTGTGTTGACACATGCTTTTCTTGGCAAGCTCTGTTCCCTACAAACGACCTCTCTCTCCTTCCCACACCTCTCCTGCAAGATGCTTAAGTCTTCCTTCTTCCTGAATTTTTTTTCGCTTTGGCTTTTTCCTACTGTGCTTTAAATCCGAGGTGCATTCAGCACTTGCAAATCCTTCCAACTAACAGCGCCAACCAAAATGTCCATATGGATTATCTAAAGAACATTATCCTTTGTATCCAAAGATAATACTGTCAATGATATTATTTCCTTTGTGGGCCTTTCCACAGCCGATGTCTATTGGAGTTCTCAACAGCAGGGATGGCTTAGGGTACACCATCTTTACCCTTACTTGTGGCTCTAAGTCTGTGGTACATTAAAAAGAGACTTTAGTTAGAAAGAAGGAAATGGAAAACCATTCCAGTATCTTTGCCAAGAAAGCCCCACAGACAGTACTGACTTGCTATGGTCCACAGGGTCACAAAGAGTTGGACAAGACTGAACAATAATAGGTAGACTTACAGAGTCTGCTCCCAAACCCTTAGCTTCAGTCTGTTACAGCTGGAAAATCATTTAATCCAACTGACTTATTTTACAAATAAGAAAAATGAGGCCTAGAAGGGATTAAATAATTATGGTCAATTTCAGATGGCCAGAATGCCACAGTAAAGAACCAAACCCACCTTCTCATTCCAAGTTCAGAACTCTCCACAATATTGTGCATGCTCCCTATTGAGGACAAGAGAGATCATAAATCTAGAGCTGGAAGTGACCCCTTCATTTTACACATAAGGAAACTGAGGCCCAAGGAGCTTAAGTGACTTGCCCGAGTTAACTTGAAATAGTATCAGAAGAAAAGTGGAATGTCATTTACTTTTTTATTTCATCCTCTACAGCATTTAGCTGAGTTAAGGGTTAACTGCATAACTGAACTGAACATGAATTTTAAAATTATTATTATACTATATTCTTAGCAGTAGGCAACTACTGTGCCCACCTCTGCCTGGCACCCTATTGTAGAATGAGTCACTTACATTTACACTGAGGACTGTTCACAACTTTGCTACAAATCAGTTGTTACTCGCAGCCTCTCTCCTCCCTCTGTCATCTGCCTATGACTTTCTGATTGTTTCCTTTCACATTATCTTGTCATGATAATCAGTTAAATCATCTTTTCCTTTCCATTGGTTAAAAAATAAAATGAAATGAACTATCTTAGGAAGAATATAATCTACTGTCTAGCTCCTAATTATAAGCACTGAGAACCTTCACCACTGGTCATGTAATTTTAGCAAGTTAGTATATACTACCCTGCATCTTATTTTCCCTTATCCACTCCATTTCTAAAGTATCTTTTAAAACTTAGATAAAGGTTTCCATTTAATTTTCCAGTTGAGTGTAAGACCTGCAGCCAAAATTCCTTGGAAGAGTCTTTCTGGTTTTTTTAAAATTTTCTCCCTTTTCTCTTGTTCCTTTCTTTTAGAATTGGGAGAGGGAGGATGCAGGGTGGGAAAGAGGAAAGGGTTTTTCTCTCTCCTATCTCCCAGAAATAGTTCATGGTGCCTTGCCATAGAAGCACATGGTAAGATGCATCTACTTGCCCACAGAGCCTGATAGGAGGGTTCCTGCAGAAGGAAATAGCTGACCCAAGAGATGGCAGCAGCCCAGGCGATGATATAGTCTCTATAGAAGCCAATGTCAGAAGCAGGCATGTGCTTGCCCCCTCAGTCCGTCCCAGATAATGCGCCTACAGACCAGACTTCTGGGGAGTTGCCTTCAGTGGAGAACTTCTGAGCTCCTGTGAGAACCTCTTTGCCTTTCTGCTATCTGTTTATGGCTGCAGGACTGCTCTTCATTTTCCAAAGGCTGAAATAAAATCTGTACTCTATCCACCTACCCAAAGCTTTTTAACATAAAAATAAAAATGCCCTTGGAGGAACAGAATTGGGGACAGTGTGTAATTCTTGTATATCTTATGTCTTACGCTATAAATTTGTAGCTCCCTACTGGTCCATGAAATGGTAGGTGCTAAAAATTGAATAGATATTAATCATGTTAATAGCTACTTGCTCAGGACAAGTCAGAAGTTTTACATAGTAGAAAGAACAGAAACTTTTGGGTCTGAGCCATGGCTGTGCCAGTTACTATGTGACCTTGGTAAGTCATTTCACTTCACTACCATGCTCAGAGCACTGAGGGCTGGGGTCAGGAAGGCCTGACTTCAAATCTGGCCTCAGGTATTCACTAACTGTGTGACCCTGGGCAAGTCACTTAACTTCTGATTGCCTCTGTTTCCACAACTGTGAAATGGGGATCATAATAGCATCGACCCCCTAGGTTGTTGTGAGTATCAAATAAGATATTGCAAAAAACCAAAACTGCTTAGCACAGTTTCTGGCACATGGCAGGTACTATGGAACAGCTCATTTTCTTTTTCTCTTCTCCTTTCCAGGGTCTGTTTTCTCATCATTCAAGGGTAGGATTTAATGAGCTCTCAAGTCCCCATAGGCACTAAGATTCTATGACTGTGGATATCAAAGACTTGTTTTACCTCCGCTTTACAAACCTAGGTAGTGAAACATACTTTCAGAAGCAAGTTAGTTTTCAATTTTTCCACAATGCTGAGGATGTGGAGATATAGTGGCAGTCTCATACTTCATTTTAATCCATTCAATATAACAAATATTCAAGTGCCTACTATGTACAAGGACTGCTAGGTGCTGAGGATACAAAGTCAGTCAATAAGCATTTATTTAGTGCCTACTATGTGCAAGGTGCTGTTAAGGATACAAAGTCAAGTCAAGAATTTATAAAGTACGTACTGTGTGCCAGGTACCTCGCTAAGTGTTGAGGATTTTAAAAATGGCATATTGAACTGATTAGAAAAGTATATAAAGTTTTTCTTGCTCCAGTGAGGTCCAGGTTGAGATTATGTAACATAAATTTGTAGTGAACCTAGTTTAGCACTGCGGTTTTTTTTTAAATTTTCTCCAGATTTATTCAGCAGGACATGAATAGGGGGAGTAATCCAAAGCTGAGGCTTAGTACTTAGTAGGTCAAGATCTTTTATAGGGTAAGGGGCGGGAGTGTGCTTAAGCCTACTCATTCCTCCTTTACAAAATTGGCATGCTAAGCTGGCTGCTAAATTTCCATCTCAAAAATCAACAAATGCTACAAATCAGGGCTTGATTAAATATTTTGTTGCTTTCTAGATTAAGAAATTGATGGAGGAAATATTAATAATGCAGAAAACTTAAAAGAGTGTTGCATGGACTTTTTTTGAAGAACCAGTTGCTAAAATTTGTCAGCACACCCCGAGTAAAGGGGACAAGGAGGCAGTATAGAGTAAGCTCATCAAACGGTCAAGATGGGGAAGCGAGATCAGTTCAGGCATGACGGCTTGGGAAGGAAGTACGGATTGATTGGATTGGAAGGAAAAAACAGGGATAGGTATGCAAGGCAGAGAGGGAGAGTAGAATGACAACGGATTACGGTCAGAATTTCAGAGTTCATGAAAAAATGGCAAAAACCAAAATTCCCATACTCCTTGTACCCCTTTCCCAAAATTTGGCCTTTATTTAACATAAAGCAGGTTAAACAACTGCATCCAAATCTCCTGGAATCACATAATGCTTGAGCTGTAAGGGTTCTTAGATATCATATAATCCAAACTCATTGCTCAGAGAAGTATAATAACAACTGTGGTCAAGAGCATCCATGTTCTGGGGTCACTGTCTTGATCCTTCATTTCCATGAACTCTCTGTAAAGCTACAGGGAAAACCAGCATATCACCTTCAGCCGATCTCAGACCTGGAAGAGAGTTCATAGGTTACCTAGGCCAAACAGCCAGCCTCTACTTGAGGTCCTGCTGATTATCCCACAAAATGAACAGTTTGCTTCATCATGAACCTGATCCTTCCTCTCTCTATGACATCCACCCTCCAAACTGTCACTCACAGATGCATACAGTAAATGCAAAACAAAAAAAAAAGTTTTCAAATATTCCCAATGCATGCATATTGTCTTGAAAATGCTTAGAAAATGCCATCCTATAAATCATAAAGAACAGATGTAGAGAAACTGGGCACAGAGAATGTAAAGGGAACAGCTCACTTCTGAGACAAAGCTTTAAGAAAATGCTGATCCCACTACTGATCTTAGCTCTCAACAGAGCACATGGCGAAATAACGGAACAAACTCTTAGGGATTGGGGAACTAAAGCATCTGTTCCCTGCCCAGGGATGATTGAGATCTGGGTAATAGGGTTTCTGCCAGGGCACATTATGCTAGCCAAATGCAATAGCTTTTTGAGAAAAGTGGGTGGATGGAGGGAATGCAGCAGACTTAAGTGAGGCTGAGCTTTTGAACAATATCTGAAACCAAATCTCACCAAAAATCTCAATTGAAAAAAAAATCAATTGTGACTTGGAACTGAACACTGCTACATGGGCAGAAAACTGGTAAGCCTGACCTTGAGCAAAGAGCAAAAACTGACCACAAAGTATCACTAACCAACAATGACAGTCTGCATTTCTACAGCAGCCTAAAGTTTATAATGTACATTTTTCACACTGCTGTGAGGCAGGTAATGCAAAGAGAATTATACCCATTTGACAGATGAAGAAATTGAAGTCCAGGGAGATGAAATTATTTGACCATGACCACAAAGGTTGCTGGTGTCAAGAGTTGGGTTTCCAGCTCAGGTATTTTTAACTGCAATATCAGTGATTTTTCAACTCAAAAAGGAGATTATGGCCTGGAGTTAGGCAATAGAACATTCCTTCCTAGCTGTGTGGCCATAACAGTCACAGCAATGTCTATGACTGTTTCCTTATCTGCAGAATGGAGATCATAATACTTACCTCACTGAGTTGTTAGGAATCTGCTTTGAAAAACTTTAAGCACTGAAGAAGCATGAATTATCCTCATTTGTGGAAGGGGATAGGATACCAGACCTGTAACTTCCTTACTGTAGAGAAACTGTCTCTTAAAGCCAGTGTGCACTTAGGGTCTTGCAGAGCTATTTGGGAGGGCAGGGGTTGAGAGATGAAATGAAACAGCTAGGATCATAAGCCAGTATGTTTCCAAGATAAGATTTGAACCCAGGTCTTCCTGACTGAGATGCCAGTTTTCATGGAGGTATACTAGACTACCTTTCTATCATCATCATTATAGTAAGTTAAATATACCATATAATGAAAACAATAGGACATTAGACTTACAGTAGAAGATACCTAAGGGATTATCTAGTCCAAGGATTCTTAACTTGGAGGTCCTTGAGAGTCTGTTTTTATTTTAATGTTTTGGTAACTACTTTTCAATAGGCTTCCTGGAATCTAATCCTATGTATTTTATTTAATGTTTTTAAAAACATTATTCTGGAAAGATGTCCACAGGTTTCTCCAGACTGCCAAAGGGGGTCCATAATGAAAGAAAGAAAGAAAGAAAGAAAAAGAAAGAAAGAAAGAAGGAAGGAAGGAAGGAAGGAAGGAAGGAAGGAAGGAAGGAAAGGAAGGAAGGAAGGAAGGAAGGAAAGGAAGGAAGGAAGGAAGGAAGGAAGAAAGAAAGAAAGAAAGAAAGAAAGAAAGAAAGAAAGAAAGAAAGAAAGACAGACAGAAGAAAGAAAGAAAGAAAGAAAGAAAGAAAGAAAGAAAGAAAGAAAGAAAGAGAGAGAGAGGAAGGGAGAGAGGAAGGGAGGAAGGAGGGAAAGAAAAAGGTTAAGAAGTCTTGCCCTGATCCAAAGCACTCACTTCACAGATGAGAACTCATATTCTATCAAGTTTTGTTCCATATATTTGTTAATCACTTGAGGAAAAAATAACAAGCTCACAAGATGACATTTATAACTGACACCAGCAAGGATGGAGGTATAATTCTGAAGGTGGGAATCACATGGAAAGCTCAAATAGGACATTATACTCAGCAGGCATGAAGAGATGTGGCCTGAAACATGACTAAAACGTGCTACCCTATGGGAAGATGATGCAATTGAGTCACCATCAGTATGGCATTTAAGGAGTTTTCTGAGTAATGGTAATAAGACCTCACCAATCGTGAGCATTCCCTAATCTGGCATCCCTTGTGACTAATCACATGTACTCACACACAGTCAGCTGAGGTTAGGGATGTAAGAGGGATGGGAAAGTTTATGGTTATGGAATACAATTTTTCTCTGTAAATATGGCCCAATTCAATTTAGTTCAAAAACCTTTAGTAAGTACTTACAATATGTCAGATACTTAGGTGTAGGGGATATGAGCCCATTCCTTTGACCTTGAAAGCACTGAATAAACCCCAGATGCTCAAAGATGAGTGCTTTGCTATGGTGAAGGGACAAAATAAGAGAGTAAAAGAGAATGGGCTGTTAATTACTTTTCTTTCCCAATAAAACTCTGCAGAGGAATGACACCAAGGTACATTATCCCCATTCCCCACACTTGCAACTCTGAAATAGGTACAGAAACCATAAGGCAAGATTCAACCTGGAAAATACCTTCCATTGGTAACAATAAATCCATCCCAAAGATCTGCCAGACAAAAGTGGATTGGGGGAATGCCAAGAAAGATTCTAAGGATGATGATACTGGTCAGCAAACTGGAAAGCAAATTGCAATGCAGTAAGGCAGCAAAAGTCAGTGCTAATGTGACTTTCAGAGCTTCTTCAGCAAAAGCATCACGTTGCAAGTTAGAAGAGTGATGAGTCCCCTCTATCTGTGAGGACACACTTAAAATGTAGTGTTAGGTTCTTAACACATTAGTCCCAGGAAAATCCGTATAGAGGAAAAAGCACTGGCCCAGGAGCCAAGAGACCTGGGCTTGAATCCCAGCTAGGTAGCTAGCTCTGTGACTTGGGTAAATCTCTTCTTTTCTATGGGTCCCAGTTTTCTCATCTGGTAAATGAGGAGGGTGAAGTAGATAGTGTTGGAGGTCCCTTTAAGTTCTAAAATTCTCTAATACTATGAGTAAAAGTTCTCTAGTTACTGAGAATTGTGTGTAGTTATTGAGAATAGTTATTGAGAATTGTGCCTAGGGTATGAGTGAAATGAAGACAAAGGGATAATAATGAGGAGGAAGAGGAGGAGGAGGAGGATAACAATAGCTAGCATTGATATAATGCCTTAAGGTTTGCAAAGTGCTTAACAAATATAATATTATTTAGCTTGATTATCACTACAGCTTTAGGTAGTAGGTGTTATTATTATCTTTATTTTCTAGTCGAGGAAACTGAGGCAGATAGCAGTTAAATGACTTGCCCAGGGTCATATAGGCATTGTCAGGAATGGATTTTATCTCAGGTCTTCCTGACTCCAAGCACCAATTATCTCTAAATGAGGCTGAATGTTATGAAAAATATTAGAATAAAATCAATCAGGCCTTTGGATTTTTAAAGAAAGGCACAAAGGTACCACCAGAGAACTATGGGTTAATCCACCTAGGAAGGACCTTAAAATGTTATTTTCTGTTTTCTCCTGCCTTAAGAGAAGGATCACATTTATGCCATTCTATACTAACAGAGATTATTCCTAAACATGTACATTTACAGAACGGTAAGGTGGTTAGGATTCAGCACTCTCACCACAGCAGCCCCAGTTCCATTCTTGATCAAGGAATGCTTTTTGGGGCAGGGAGCTGGCACAGCAGATAGCGCGCCAGACTTGGAGTCCGTAAGACTCATCTTCCTGAGTTCAAATCTAGCCTCAGACACTTACCATCTGTGTGACTCTGGGCAAGTCACTTAACCCTGTTTGCCTCAGTTTCCCCATCTGTCAAATAAGCTGGAGAAGGAAATGGCAAATCATTCCAGTATCTTTACCAAGAAAACCCCCAATGGGGTCATGAAGAGTTGAACACAGCTGAAAAAGAAATGACGGAACAACAATTCTATAATCCCATTCAGCAATTAATTTTGATGAGTTGGACTTCATGTGTTCAGAAAATTCTTTCTTCGATTTAATATCAAGCAATTTCATCTTGAATAGTCCCTGAATAGCATTGAAACCTTTTGTATTAAAAAATTCTCAGACACAAAACATTATTGCTAAGTCACCCCTTAACTTTCTTTTCTCCAGACAAACCAACCCACATTCATTGGTCTTTCATACATACCTCCTAGCTCCTATCCCTTTCCTGGTTTTGGGTAATCTCACAGGATCGTGACACTAAATTAAACCCCCTCTCTTACATGGAGGTCCAGGGGGAAGGTTATTTGTTCAATACTTTCCAGGGGCAAAGCTGGAAGTAAAAGAAGTCTCCTGAATCCACATCCCACGTTCCTTCTACTACCTCATTCTGTCTCTGTGCTCCCAGTTCCACAACTTTCTATTCATCTGTAGGGTTACAAGCTCACTACTATTATATAATCATCCTTATTCTGTAGACAATTACACTGAAGTCCAGCATGCCCCACTGCTGCTAATGGTAACAAGGATTTGAACACAAGTCCTCTGATTCCAAGACCAACTCTGCAATGTTACGTTGTTTCTCAAGGACCATCTCCCAGTTTCAATTTGCTATACTTCTGACATTGCATCACTCTTTTCTATTTATCTTTTTAGCAACAGCCTTCTTTCCATAGCATACTTGGCTGGAAACTAACCCAGACAGCCTAACCCTGCACTGAACTGTGTGTGATGAAAGAACCAGTGATTTTTTTCAGTCCCAGTTGTCCTTGCTTTGTATGGTTCTGTCTCATCCATCAGCTCATCAGCTCATCAGCAGTAACAGTCCTAGATTAATCATTCTGTTTCTGAAGTTTCCTATTCTCTAAAAACAAGAGAAACAGGATACGTGCTTACTTAAACAATATGTTAGAGCCAGGATGAAAATTCAGAGGGCTTATTTCCATGAACTCCTACCAAGTCGTATTTCTAGCTTTCTCTCACACTCTCCTCCATCTAACTTTTCATTCCTGCCAAAACAGAATGGCTAGCTATTCCCCAAATTGGTTTCTTACTCCTCACTACCCACCAACCCTTAATTCTGATGTCTTTTCCCTTGTCATTGATTATTTTTCAAAAATGTGTCTATCCTTCAAGTCCAAACTCAGGCATTCTCCCTCCATGAAGTTTTAAGCAATCTTACCAGCGAGACACAAAACTAACAAAACTGATATTGACATAGTGCTTTTTAAAAAAAAATGCAAAATGCTTCATATGTATTACCTCAGAACAATCCTCTGAGATAGGTGCTAGCAGTATTAGAGGAGATCAATTGATTTCCACTAATTAGGAGAGAATCCCATCCCAATGACCTTTGGGGCTGGGGTTACAATATTCATTTTACAGATGCAGAAACTGAGAATTAGATTGAGTGACTTGCTCAGGCTTACACAGCTAGTGAGTGACAGAGGCAGATTTGATCCCAGGTCTTCCAAATTCTGAGTTCAACACTTTGCCATGTTGCCTCCCTCTTTCCTCATACCTTTCATAGCTATTTGTGCATGTATATGTGTGTATGAGAGTACAGATACAGATACAGGAAGAGATATAGATACAGATGCTATAGATATGGATGGTATATAAAGATATCTCATAAGAGATATAAATGTGTATTTTCATATATTCAGTATATATATATGTATGCATATGTATGTGTGGATATATACATACATCTATATACTGGATATATAAATAATATATCTAGACTAGTCTTTCCCCATTAGCAAGTTGCCTTGCCCTAGGTAACCCCTTCTGTATTTGGATTAATCCTTTTCTAGAACCTCCTATCTCTAGAATATTTTATAGCTATGTAGCACTCCCTTGGGGATGCATGGTGGAGGAGACCTCCTTTCTTCTTCAGAGATAATGCAGATATCCTCGGACAGCTCCCTCTCAATTGTGATGACAAAGCTGGACCTAAAATGAAGATCTTCTGAGTTCAAATTCCATGTTCCTTCTATTACCTCATGTTGTCTCCATGCTCCCATTTCCACAAATCCCTCAATCTGTAGGGTTAATGCTGGGACACAACTCCCTAGATATACAAAATGTCAGTTTTCTCCCCTCCAGCCTCTTCTTCCAACCCCCATGAAGTATAAGCATATCTCTGAAATCTGGTTGGTGGTGGGATGCATTCCCCTCCACCAGGCCCAGGCCCGTGAGCACATAGTCTTTTAAATAAATCTTTGTTTTCAATAGGTTCTCCTACTATCCGTGTCATCTTTCCTTTGGTACAGTGTCCTGTGAAATCTCAAAAAGCACTTGTATCCCTTTCCTGGGCTCTTGAGCAGTGGGGTATTAGCTGCTTGAGTGATTGTAGCAGTAACAGGGGTAGAGGCAGAGACATCAGCACACTGGCAGACAGAGAGAGAGAGAGAGAGAGAGAGAGAGAGAGAGATAAAGGGAGGGAGGGAGAAACCAACAGAAAGGGACAAATCCACATGGCATTGATCAGGCTATATTCAGTGGAGGTGAAGTGAAAAATAGCTAAGGGGAAATCCTCTTGTGAAAATCCCAATAAAGTCTCGCAACCAATTGTAACCATTCTAAAATTCTTTGTTGCTTAGCAATCCCTTTCTGTGTGTGAATAAAACTGTCTGTTCCTCACCTGATTCATATTTGTACTCTTGATTCACTTTTTATTCCCCTCTTCTGCTGGGGAGGATCCTTTAGATTAGAAGCAGAAATAGAATTATTCCCTCAGGAGTCTGGGGTAGGAATGGAAGCACTGTTCCCTGCTGAGGATACAGACAACCCCAGGGGAATGAACCCAAGTCAAACTGTGAAGATAGGACAGGGATTGGCAAAGGTCAACAACTCAAGTGACTGCAGCCTCATTGTGCCTTGCTGGCCACCGTCCTAGACAAGCCATCTTCTAAGTTAGGAATCTCCAGCTTCCTGAGGTAATTGATATTCCTACCTGACACTGGAGCAGGGGAAGTGATCACACTAATACTTTATACTGTATAATACTATACAACCTGGTCCGCTTCAGCTCTCTGAGTTTTTCTAAACCATGGAACAAGATGGAACTGGGATGTTCACTCATGGAATTGGCCTAGAAATCGCTATATGCCAACTCCTTTCTGTAGCTTCTCGCAAGAGACTTTCTCTTACCATGGTCTAAGGACTAGAATGTTCAAGGCCTTGAGGTACATATTTAGTGTATCCCTCCCCTGCCTCTCCTTCTCTCTCTTTGTAGATGTCAGTGCCAGCCCCCAGGAAAAAGCTGGCAGGTTATCCTCATTCTGGAAGTGTTAAAGGCAGTTCCAGTTTGTGAGGGACATGCTGCCCGAAAACCCTTCCCTCATTGCCACCATCTCCCACTCCATATTCCTCTGACTGTCTCCAGTGAAGTCACTTCAAATGTGATAAATCAAAAAGGCCTATTGCTTTCATAATTAACTGACTCATCTGGTTTTACCACAAAGCTCTTCATGATCCTAGCAATGGATCATGAAACCATATTCTATTTTTTAGCATAAAGTCTAGATCATATGACTGGCAAGGTGGTAGGGTAGTTGTTTTCTTCAAAGCTCTTCAACCCAAAAATCTCATAGAAAGAAGGAAGGAAGGAAGGAAGGAAGGAAGGAAGGAAGGAAGGAAGGAAGGAAGGAAGAAGGAAAGAAAGAAGGAAAAAAGGAAGGAAAGAAAGAAAGGAAAGAAAGAAAGAAAGAAGGAAAGAAAGAAGGAAAGAAGGAAGGAAAGAAGGAAGGAAGGAAGGAAGGAAGGAAGGAAGGAAGGAAGGAAGGAAGGAAGGAAGGAAGGAAGGAGAGAGATGGAGGGAAGGAGAAATGGAGGAAGAAATGATGGGCCAGATGTAGATTAAATAAAGCTGAATCCACAGATAAGATAAGGAGACCAAAACTTGACACAAGCACCGGACCTGGATTCAGGAAGATTCATCTTTCCTGAGTTCAAATCTGGCCTCAGACACTTACTAGCTACGTGACCTTGGGAAAGTCACTTAACCCTCTTTGCCTTGGTTTCCTCATTTGCAAAACAAGCTGGAGAAGGAAATGGCAAACCACTCCAGTATCTTTGCCAAGAAAACCCAAAATGGGATCTCAAAGAACCAAACTTGACTTGCAAAAAAGACTAAACAACAACTTCAATACTTAGAACTCCTACTCAATGACCTCAACCTCCAAACCACATCACCTTTCAAGCTGAGGCGACCCAAAAAATCTTATAGACTTGTATCTCAGCAGCCTGTTGTACGGATCATCCTACAGCAGGGACTTATTTTGAACCTCTCCTCATTCCGCAGAAACAACATGAACTGAAGGAAAAGGAAAACAAGTGGGCGAAGAGGTGAAAAATATCTGAGCATCACAGAATACAACAGTGCTATGCAGATCTAGGCAGAGAGTAAGGTTTCTGAATCAGAGAAAAAAGGAGCTAGAAACACAAGTAGGGACAATATCCACCCTCCAGACCTCCAAGGAACCCATACGACCCCAATACAAGTAGGCTCAGAATGCCCAGGCTCAAAGGGATCTATGCAACATGGAAGAAGGAGAGAGCAAAAAGTGAGGGGTGCTACCAAAGGCAAGAGATTTGGAATGCAAGAGAGAGACTGAAAGACTCAAAGATGAAAGCAGTCTGAGTAAAAACCTAGCCCGTAAGCAGATAAAACAACAGAGAGATGGATGAAGACAAAAGAATGAATGAGCGAAACAAAATCAAAGTAGCCAGAACACTAAGGAAAAAATACATACTGAGAAAGAGAATTCAAAAAGGGAATTTTGTGGGCTCCACAGGGGGAAAAAATAGAAGTAAAGCACTAAACTCCAGAGTGCTTCATAAGAAAAATAACATTTTTAAAAGAAGATGCCAGCAATGAAATTAGGAATTCAGAGCTCTCAATGCAGATTTTTTTTTAAAGTGTAGAATTCAGAAGACAAAATGGAGAATATCTCCAAAGAAATAAGGCCTCTGAGAGAGGTTTGGAATGCAAAAAAAGAAAATTTGGCAAGAAGCGAAAGGCAGTAAGGTTAAAAGGACATATGAATTCTACACAAGCCAAAGAAAATGACCTTAAAGATGAATGCACAGAGACAATTTAAGGAGCATAGGTCTCCCAGAAAAACATGACAAATCAGAAAACCTGGCTTCCATACTGCAGAGAATAATAGAAGAAAATTTCCCAACGTTTTTGAAAACAGGAAATCAAATAGATGAATTGAAAAAATTCAGATGATTCCAGAAGCACAAGAGTTGCTGCTATAATAAGACAAATAAACGGAAATTCAGGGTCAAGAGAGATGAGGGTAGATAGGCTGCTCTATCTTTCCCTCCTTATCTCATTCTACCACCCTCTACATAGTCTAAACACTGGTAAAACTGACCTAAACCTACCGTTCTATGCATGCCTCATGCTTTCCCACATCTCTGTGAATACACAGCCCTTTATTTATGGAATGCTTTTCCCTCGCTGACAATCCAACCTTTAAAGAATAAATCTGATAACACCTTCTCAAAAAGACCTTTTCTTGCCTGACCTCACTTAACACTTTGCTTCATATCTATACTTTTTTTTAAATTTAGTGAACTGAATTCCTTGATGTGAGGCACTCCTAGCAAGGAAATTCATTCCACAAATTCAGATCAACATTCGTTTTTAGTGACCAAGCTAAGACTAAATCCCCATACAAATGGGATAAATGCATTCCTCCAGACTCACTGGTCAGAGCTCAAGGAAAGTCTGTGCTCTCTAAAGGGGTGGTAGGGATTGAGAGGGGCAGATTATTTTTCAGGGCTCACCCCCTCACCCCAGATGTGGTTTTATTGATCCCTAGTGGGTTTTTTTTAACAGTAACTCTACAGTCAGGTCTACTGATTGGGTTCACTTCATTTTACTATGTGGGACCCTTGACTTGTGTGATCAACTGAAATTAAAAAGCAACAGAACTTCTCATGTTCAAAGGTCATTTAAATAAGAAGTTAAGGGAACTGGAGACAACAATCTTCGTATGAAAGTTGAAAAGACACAAATGTATGCTTTATATGGTGGGAAACTTCCTAACAAATGAGTACTAGCTTAAAGTGGAATGGGCCTAGGGAGAGTGGGATTCACCTCATTAGAGGTTTAGATGACCATCTCTTGAGTAGTAACGGAAATGGTGGCCATTTGATTACTACAGTCCTTTCCAACTCAAAAATTCTATGACAAATTCATGACCGAGTAGTAGATGGGTAACACACACACACACACACACACACACACACACACACACACGTAACTATCCTTCATCAAACAGAAATATGAAGCATCACCAACTTGCTGGTCATTTGGATGGGCAATGCTAGCGTCCTTGGCTCCTCAAGCTCCTTCACCCCCACATAATTAATTAGAAGTTCTTGTCTTCACAACTCTATCTGTCCCCATCTCTCCACTCCCAGAACCACAATCTAATTTAGGTCCTGGTCATCTCTTGCCTAGATTAGTTGTCAAAGTGAATAAAGTCATGCTATCTAGGTAGTACAGTGTATAGAGCATTGAATCTCCAGTTAGGAAGACCCAAGTTCAAATTCTACCCCAGATACTTATTAGTTGTGTGACCCTGGGCAAGTCACTTAACCTCTGTTTCATCCTCTATGAAATGAGGATAATAGCACCTATCACTTAGGATTGTTGTGAGAATCACATCAGATATTAGAGATAACATGAGGGATTTGTAAGCCTTGAAGAATAATTTAAATGATATCATCATCATCGTCATCCCCTCCTAACTGATCTATCCTTAATTCTCTCCCCCTCTCTAATCTTTTTTCTACATAGTTGTCAAAATGGCACAGGCACAAGACCATGTCACTTCCCTATTCAGCAAACTCCAATTTTAATAGAGTAAACTCTAGGTTAAGCATACCCTATTACCTCTAGGATAAGAACATAAACTCCTCCTTTTGGCATTTAAAGCCATCTACAACCTATGCTCAACCTCCCGTTCCAGCTGTATTATTCATTGCTCCCCTTCACACACTTAATGCTCTAGTCAAACCATCTTTTTTGTAGTTCTTCCTTTCCCAAATTCCATCTTTTGTCCCTGAACCTTTCCATAGGTTATCCTCCATGCATGGGAGGTACTTCCCCCTAACCTTTGCCTCTTAGAAATCCTCATTTCCTTCAAGGTTCAGCCCAAATACCACCCTGAAGCCTTTCCTGCTTGCCCTTAGCTGCTGGAACAATTCCTCCCCAAATTATCTGCATTTAATTTGTACAGATTTTCCATAAATACATATTTATATGTGTGTATATGCATATGTATGTATATATGTATATGCATTATATATATATATGTGTATATGTATATATGTATGTATGTTTATATTGTTTCTCCCAAGAGAATAAAAGATCCTTGAGGGCAGTCTCCTTTTCTCTTTACATGTCCAGCATCTAGCAAGGTGTATGGCCCTTAACAGATGCCTAATAAAGTCTTGTGCATTGATTCATTGATTCCTTGAAAACCATGTGCTAGGTGAGATCAGAGGTGAGAAATCTATTCTGACTCCAGGAGTCAGAGAAAGAGGTGACCTTTGAGCTGTAGTGAACATGTCTATGGAAATGTGGAAAGGAGACACCCTCTCTCTGGCACTTTCTTCACAAAGTGATTTATTCTGAAGCCCCCTGAACCCACATGAATGAATTTATACTCATCTTTGGCGAATTTTCAAAGCTCCTTATCTGTGTGAGAGACTTCCAGTAAGTGACTATATGGTGTTAATGCACTTTGCAAATTTAACAGGAATCTGAATCAGCAGAATGTTTGGGAAACATATATCAGATGGGATAAATGCATTCCTGCAGACTCGTTGGTCAGAGCTCAAGGAAAGTCTGTGCTCCCTAGAGGTGTGGTGGGGATTGAGAGAGGCAGATTATTTTCCAGGCCTCACCCTCTGGCCCTGAATGCGGTTGTATTGATTTCTAATTTTAAAGGAAAGGCAATACTGCAGTCAGGTATAGTGATGGGTGGATGGAGAGGGTAACACTGTTTCTGCATTTCTTTTTGCTGCCTCTGCATTCAGTGTGACCAGTAGGAATGAAGGAAGGGAAACTTTTGGTGGGAGTGGAAGCTTTTATTATGAAACAAGTCTGCAAGGAATTCTTTAGCAAATAGACTGAGATTGGCAGGCATTTGTCTGCTAAGCGATCCCCAGGTCCTTCCCACTCTGCTAATGGATGCACCTGAATGTAGGCAAGGAAGGAAGAAAGATTGTAGGTATCTCTTGGAGTTTTCTCATCAATTGCACAAATGTTTTATTTGAATTAGTCACAAGCTGAAGTTTTTAGTTCGGGCCCCACTTTTCAAGTCTCAGTAGTCTGTGCTAATGTGTATCATGGGCTAATAAATATAGCTTTAGCTCATCTTTTAATGCCCTATGGTAAGGGTTCCCTGGAGTGAGTCAGCTCCTTCTGCCTCAAGAGATCCAACTGTTCAATTTTCAATGTGAATATTTATCCCTGAGAAGTTGGCAACCACTACAAAACAGGGCTTGATTTACTATTTTGGTGATTGTGATCATGTGAGAAGGTGATGTGAAGGGTTAAATAATACAAAGTAAATGTTAAAATGTGTCATAGGTCCATTTTTACCCCAGTGAGCTGCCTGTTAAACATTTGGCAGCATCCAAATTACCTATAGATATGGTTTCTTTTACCCTCACAACACTCCCTAGACACAAACTGAAAATAGTGATTCCTTCTTCACTGATGAAAGAGTTCCCAGAGAAGAGCTGTGATGTGGTAGGACCTATTCACACTTGTAAAGAGCCTAACCCTCACATCTATTGCATAAATTCCAATCCACTGCTGTGGCCATAGAATCACATCATCTGAGAAAACAACAAGGAACTGTCAAAGCAAAGAGAGGGTTTTAAGAATTTTTAGTTGCCTTTATCTCTTTTAGGATTTCTTATTTACATGAAGAAAGTCCATTGAGAAGCGACTTACTTATTTCAAATATTAAAGTACTGAAGTATTAAAAAAAAAAAAAGTACAGGACTGACTGTCAGCAGGTTTCCAATCTAGTGCTGGTTTTATTGTAACTAGCTATGTGACCTTGGACAGTTCTCTGGGCCTTAACTGTAAAATGATGGGAGTATCTTGGAGGTCACTTCCATTTCTAACATCCTTCCTGTTCTAACTTTTTTTTGACCTTAACTTCTTTTCTCCCCACCTTTCTGATCATGAGACAGGTAAAATATAAGGAAAGAAATTATCTTTTAAAAAGACTCATCTCATATAAGTGATTTCCCCACTACAAGAACAACAATAACCAAAATAACTAGGAAGGATTATCTAGAAGACTGAATATAATCAAATTCTCTCCTCTGAAAATCATACGTAGTCTGTAGGGATTGCAATATAGAGATGGATAGATAGATAGATAGATAGATAGATAGATAGATAGATAGATAGATAGATAAATGATACAAAATAAGGCAGCTTGTGGTTCAGTAGATAGAGCACTGGACCTGGAGTCAGAAGACCGGACTCCAAATCTAGCCTCAGATTCCTCCCAGCTGAATGACCCTGAGCAAGTCATTTAACCTTGATTGCCTGACAAAATGGATCCATTGGAAGGAAATGGCAAACCACTCTAGTATCTTTGCCAGAAAAATCCCCAATGGAATCATGAAGAGTTAGACATGATTGAAATAACTGAATTACAATACATAGTCTTAACCCCACGATTCCCTTGCAGTACTCAATTAATTAGTGAATTTTGAAGAGTTGGGAAGGGGTGTGTGCTGTACTATTCTGAACAAGGTTGGACAAAGCTACTACATTACAGAACGTATCAAGGTCTTGAAATTCCCCAGATGATTTTTGGCCAGGTTTACTTCTGCTCTCCCTCCTAGTGGCAGTGAAGAACTTAAAAAAAGTTTAAAATCTTAAACTTTAAAAACAAACCATAGTAGAAGTGTTCATTTCAGGGGCTGCTCTGAGCTTCCTCCCCCCAACCCCAGGTTTCAGAGATGGAGGCCCAGCATGGATTGACTTGTTGGCTGGTTTGGACTTACTGGAGAGAAAAGGAAGGAAAGGGTATTTACTGATGAATTTAAAGTGTTGCCTCTACCTTTTTGCAAAGAGTTCCTAGGCATGAGTGAAGGGGTAAATGCTCTCAATGTTTCTTTTTCTCCAAAAACATCCCCAGAAAACAGTCTACCACTCCTATGATCATTCTACTGCATTTTATTTAGACAGCCTAAGAAATGAAACTGCACCCAACATTAAACATCTAAAATGGGATAGTGAACCCTCTAAAGAAAATTAAAGCTATGAAAAGAGGAGTTTAAAGGGAAAAATAATATTAGGGAGAGAATAGCCATAAGCAAAATGAGCTTAACAATGAGTGTGAATCATAAAGAGGGATTAAAAAGAAAGGGAAATAAAGGAAATATAAGAACCAATGACTAGTGTCTGGACTGACTGAAGAGACAAATGGCTAAGGAATGAGATGGAACCAATTAGTGTATTCTGTTCTTTTCCTTTCCTCATACTCTTTTTCTTAATAAACAGAAGAAAAATCAGAAAAAGATAAATTGGACGAGAAAACATAATTAACAATAATGACCTAAAATACTGTGAATATGAATAGGACAAACTCATTCATTAAACAAAAGAAAATAGCAGAATAAATTAGAAAAACGAATGCAATAGTATGTTGTTTACAAGAAACACACTTGAAAAGTAGATTACTAAACAGAGTAAAAGTTATCTCAGACAAGGCAAAAGTAAAAGAAAACACAGTTAAAAATAATAAGTAAAGCAATTATACTGTGTTTAAAATTGACAAAATAATGAAATAATGTTGTTGATGATGATAATGATAGCATTTATATAGCCCTCCAAGGCTTGCAATGCACCTTACATGATATCTCATTTTATCCTCACAATAATCCTAGGAGTGAAATTCTATTTTTATTTCCATTTTACAGATGAAGAAACTGAGGCAGATAGCGATTAATTATTAGTCAGGCTCACAGAGCTAGTAAGTGTCTGAGGCTGGATTATGAACTTCTGTCTTCCTGACTTTAGGTCCAGTGCTCTACTCACTCTGTACTCAGCTGCCTCTAATATCAACACATACATTAGATGTGTGTATACATATGCCATTATATAATATGTTATATATTATAACTTAATGGCATAGCATCTAAATATTTAAAGGAAAAGATATTTAAATTATAGGCTAAAATAGACAGCAAAAATATAATTGGGGACCTCAGTGTGTCCCTTTCAGATTTATATGAATCTACATAAATTTATATACACATATCCTATATATATATATGAAGGAAATTAAGAAACTGAATTTTTTTTTGGAAAACCTATATATCATAGGCATCTGGTGATTAATGAATGGTCATTGAAAAGACTGTGGGTATTCCTCAACTTTGTATAGCACCTTTACAAAAACTGGCCATTTGCTAGGGCAAAAACAACCCAAACAAATGCAAGAAAACAATAGTAGTAAACATATCCTTTACTGAAAACAAATAACAAAATTATAATCAACAAAGAAAACTTATCGAATTCAAATTTAAGAGACTATTAAATAACATAAACCTAAAGAATAACTTAAAGAATAGATCATAGAAAAAAATGGATTTTTATCAAAGAAAATTTTATTTATCAAAGAAAATTACAATAATGACACAAGGCACCAAAATTTGGGGATATAGATAAAACAGCTTTTAAGGGAAAATGAATAGCATTAGGCAGTTTCATTAGCCAAAGGGAAAAAGATAAACTAATTGGTCATACAACCAAAATAGTTAGAAAGCAAACAAATCAAAATCTCTCAATTAAAAATAAAATAAAAATTTTCACAAAGAAGAAAAAAAGTTAAAAACAATATTCAGTGAACTGAGTAGGGTTTTTTTATTCAAAATATATGACCTACTAGATAATTTAATAAAAAGGAGAAAATTAATAAAATTTTTAAAATAAGAATTCACAATAAAGAGAAAATAAAGAAAATATTCAAAAATTGTTTGCCCAATTATACTCCAATAAAACTCATAAATAAAATGAATATTTTTAAAAATTTAAAATTCTCAGATTAAGAGAACAAGAAATGGAGAATTTAAATAACATTAAACTCAAGAAAAGAAACTGAATAAGCTATAAATGAAGTCCTGGGGGAAACAGAACAGGCCCAGTTGTATTTACGTACAGTAAATTCTATCAAAAAAATTTTAAATTAGCTCTAATATTACATAAATTATTTGCGAAAATGGAAAAAAAAAGGAATCCTACTGAACTCATTTGAGGCAAATATAGTCCTGATACCCAAACCAAGAAAAAATAAAGCAGAAAAAGAAACTATGTACCAATCTCTAATAAATATTGATACAAGTATGTTGACTAAAATATTATCTAAGATACTATAGCAACATATTAAAAAGTCATACACTATTCCTAGATTGGATTTATACCAAGAATGCAAGGTTAGTTCAAAGTTATGAAAACTATGAACATAATGAATTATATCTTAATTACAAAAATAATTTAAAATTACATTATTATATTAATAAATATGGAAGATTTTGTTAAAATATAACACCCATTTATCTTTAAAATATTAAAAAGTATAAGAACAATAATTGGTCCTTTCTTTAATATGCAGAATCTCTCTAAAACAAAGAGCTAACTAAAATGCTAAAGGCTTCAAATAAGATCAACAGCAAAGGAACACTAATTGTTACCACTATTATTTTATATTTTAGAAATGTCGTCTATTGCAAAAATGTAGGATAAATTGATTATGCCAGGCAAGAAGAAACAGCAAAACTGTCATTTCATGTAGATGATATGGTTTCCTTAGAGAACTAAACATTTAATTTAAAATTAATTGAAATAATCAATAACTTCAATAAAGTAGCAAGATATAAAATAATTACATAAAATCATCAGTCCTTTTGTATATTATCAAGAAAACTAAGCAAGAGTTAGAAAAAAAATTTCATTCTAATAACTTCAAAATATATAAATTAGGGAATCTACCTATGCATAGGAATGATATGAATACAACTAAAATCCCTCTTTCTAGGCATAAGGGGAGATTTATATAATTAGAGAGACAGTAGTTTTTCATGGTTGGCTGGACAATTGTAATATAATAAAAATGAGAATCCTACCTAAATTAATTTACAACAAGTAACAAACTACAAAGATTTTATTTTGGTGACTAGCCAAACATTAACAAAATTTATCTGGAGGAAAAAAAGATCTCAAGAAAGTGAAGGAAGATAATGGGGAAAAAAGGAAGGAAGGAGAAATCATTATTATTAACAGCTAACATTTATATGTTAGCTAACATTCATATGTTAGCAGCTAGGTGGAACAGTAGATAGATCACCAGGCCTGGAGTCAGGAAGACCTGAGTTCAAATCTAGCCTCAGACACTTACTAGCTGTGTGACCCTGGGTAAGTCACTTAACCCTGTTTGCCTCAGTTTCCTTGTTTGAAAAATGAGCTAGAGAAGGAAATGGCAACCCACTCCAGTATCTTTGCCATGAAAACTCCAAATGGAGCCATGAAGAGTCAGACATGACTCAACAATAAGAACAAAAATATTTATAAAATCTCACAACTGAAACAACAGACCAATAACAATTATATAATGCTGCCATGTGCCAGGCACTGTGCTAAGTGCTTTACAATTATTATCTCATGTGGTCCTCACAACCATCCTGAGAGGTAGGTGCTATTTTCCCCATTTTACAGATGAGGAAACTGAGGCAAAGAGAGGTTAAGTGACTTTCCAAGGTCACATAGCTAGTAACTACCTAAATCCAAATTTGAACTCATAGATTCCTAATTCTAGCCCCAGCAAACTCTCCACTGCACCACCAAGCATGGTGTCTGCCTAGCATCACCAACTACATTACATAGCAATAGCACTGGGAAATACATTACCAGTTTAAAAATGGAAAGGTTGACCAATGGAACAGATTAGGTAGCTAAAGTCCTCAAGTATAATAGCAGAGGGTTAAATCAATGCCAATTATGGGGGTAAGAAGTCTCTTTTGAAAAAATTGAAGAGAAAATTGGAAAACAGTCTGGCCAAAAAAAAAATATTTAAACCAGAATTTCACACTATATACCATAGTATAATCTCCAAAGGGACTTAAAAGGAAAATGTCATCTGATAAACAAGATAGAAGACTGGGAGAAATTCTTGATCCAACAAGGGATAGAAGAGATCACAGAAAATAAAAAGGACAATTTTGATTGTATAAAGCGGGAAAAGTTCACACAAACAAAATCAGTGCAGTTAAGAGGAAAATAATTAAGGAAAGAAAAAAATTTTTGTACTAATTTCTCTGATAAAAGTCTGATATCTAAGATACAAGGGGAACTGATATAAATATATAAGCTTAAGAACCAGTTAATAACAAACAGGCAGTTTTCAAAAGAAGAAATCAAGCTATCAATAATCATGTTCTTAAATGCTCCAAATCACTAATAAATAGAAAAATGCACATTACAATATGAGGTTTCATTTTATACCCATTGGATTGGCAAAAATGTCCAAAAAGAAAAGCAAAATGGCAATTGTTAGAAGGGATTTGGGGAGACAGATGTACTTTTGGATGAAGTTGCAAATTAGTCCAACTACTCTGGAAGGCAATTTGGAATTATAGCCAAGTAATCACTAAATTGGGCATATCCTTTGACTCAGAGATGACAGAACTAGGCATACACTTCCAAAGAGGTCAAAGACAAAGAGGAAAGATCATGTTTACAAAAATATTTCTACTAGTACTTTTTTGTTGTAGCCAAGAACTGGAAGCAAAGTGGGTGTCCATCAATTGTCAAATGGCTAAACACATTATGGCTATGTGTTTTATTTACATTTTTTACATTTTACATTATTTAAAATCTCTTGGGTACTTTTTGTCAGTTGGTTTCAGCTTCCATACTAATTTCTCTCATTTTCTTTTCTTAAAATTTTGTTATATATTTGAATACTTGTCAATACAAGGCAGGATAAAGTTTATATTTAAGAATCTCCCATTCATTTAAGTGGGTCAAAAGAATAATACAGATTCATGCTCTTAACAGTTTTGGACACTTTGCAGTTCTCAATCAATGATCCTATGATCCTATGGCCATATGTCACTTCTCTCTTGGTTTGGCCTTACAGAATTTTGGTTAATTTTTTTTTCTGAATGCTATTACAAAATTCCACCATCTGCCATCCCAGCAACAAAACTAGATTGATTGAAAGCTGGAGCTGAATTGAACATATCAATCTTATTCCTCACCCCCATACATGCACATGTTCCAACTTCTCCATATTTAGAAATTCCCATTATATTTGATACTTAAATATAGGAATGTGTAACAAAATCAGCTTTCTCATTGAAATATCATTCATGTGAGCTGTCCAAAGACGTATTCAAACTTAAGGAATGGACTAAAGATAAGGCTACTGTGAGCCAGGAACAGTAAAATTTTCAAATGAACTTTAGTGAACTGGGAAAGGGTGACATCCATAGTGTTTAGTATAAGAAAAAAAGATTTTGAGTCAAATCGTCTAGATTTTAATGTCTAGTCTTCTACTTAGTACCTTGCACAAATCACTTTCCCTTCCTGGAGGCTCAGTTCCTGCATCTGCAAATCAAAAGGGCTGGATGATCTCTAAGGTTCCCTACAGCTCTATACTCTGTTAGGCCCATAGCAATCATCATGCAGCTATATATACATATATATGAAATATATATATGAAATATATATGGTTTGCAATATGCAAACATTATTATCACCATTTTACATATGAGAACATTAAGGCATAGGAAAGTAAAAAAATTTTCTGTTGTTATTCAGATAAATGATGTCAGAACCAGGGCTCTCAGTCTCAGGATTTTTGAATATCATTCAAAGCTCTTCAAAACCTGCCTCTGCAGGTATGTATGCATGTACACATACCCAAACATGTGCACCATGTGCACACACACACACGCACACACACACACACACCTTTCCAATTTTCTTTATACTCCACACATATACATTCTGAGATCTGGTAACAGTGGCTTCCCAATTGTTTCATGAACAACACATCACCTCCAGAGCTTGGGCATTTTCTCTGGCTATCCCCCATGTCTAGATCTCTGTATCTCCTCCTGACTTCCCTAGTTCCTTCACATCTCAGCTAAAATTTCACCTTCTACAAAAAAAAAATAAAAATCTTTCCCAATCGCTCTTCATTCTAGCACTTTCCTTCTGTCGATTATTTCCAACTTAGCTCATATATAGTTTGCTTTACAAGTATTTGCTTATTTATTATTTCCTGTTAGATGATAAGTTTCTTGAGGGCAGGGATTGTCTTTTGCCTGTTTTTTGTAATTCCAGTGCTTAGCACATAGTAGGTGTTTAATAAATGTTGTTTACTTTGTTGACTACACATAGTTGTTTACATATGTTTACATATTAGACTATGAGATCCTCGAAAGCAGGCATAGTCTTACCTGGATTTGTATTCCTCGCCCTTAGCATAGAAAACTTAATATTTTCTATATGTCAATGCTGAACCCAGATTATATGGGTGAGAGAGAGTAGGGAGGAAGGAAGGAATACATTCCTGAATTATACTGTGTAACTTAGAATCTTATGCCCATATTGTTTATAGCAAAAGTGGGGAACCTGCAGCCTTGAGGCCACATGTAGCCCTCTAGGTCTTCAAGGGCAGCCATTTGACTGAATCCAAATTTCATAGAACAAAGAGGACTCAGGTTTCCTACCCCTTGTCTATGATCTTAATTGACTGCAGTCACACATTTGGGAAAACGAAGACATGGAAAGAATAAATTTTAAAAAGGCTTCTACCTTCAGAATAATCCCCATTAGGTTGTATATGTATATGGTATGCATGTGGCGAGGAGGTAGATTTCAGTGGGGGGAGTGGTGGCACTGTGACTCCATTTTCCTAGGGGACCTGAGGCATCAGGCCCTGAATAGCCCATGGTCATCCAAGAATCTGCTAAGAGTCATCTCTACCACACTTCTCTCTCCTTTTAAAATGAAAATACAAGCTGTTTCCACACACACACACCCCAACCAGATACTCACCCCTTCAACACCTCATCATCATTCACATCTTACTGTGAATTGCGTTAATTAGATCTCCAAATTGACTAAAGCTGCCACCTGGAGAAATTGGAGCTTTTAGTTCAGAGAATGTCTTAAGAAAGGAGAAAGGTAGGAGAAGTAATTTTGGAGTATGGGGCACCTTGGGTGGATGGGTAGAAACCTGAATAGGACGTTACAGCTGGAGTTTTGGACAGCAACAGAGAGCACATGAGGGCATTGGGGGAAGGGGAGGGGAGAGTAAAAAATTAGAGAGTGGTAGGAAGGGATGGGGGAGAGTGTCTAGACATCTAAAACAAACTCCACTTACTTTGCAATTTTTCTCTGGACTCCAGGTCCTGTGAGCCAATGAAAATTAATTGAATGCCCCTTTTCACGCACTGAACAAGGTAGGCAATGCCAAGGCATTCTGCATAAGTGTAATTCAGAAAACCAAGCTCTAGCATGTGGAAAAAGAATTTGGATTTTTCTTCTTAGTCACAGGGGACAAGACTAGGGGCAATGGGTGGAACATGTAGAAAAAGTAGATTTCTGCTTGATATAAGGAAAATACTCTACAGTCATAGCTATAAGTCAATAGGCATTGTGCCCTATGCTAATCTTTGGGTATACAAAGAAAGGTAATTAAAGAAAATTAGTCTCTGACCTCAAAAACTCACAATCTAATGGGGTAAACAGGATGAAAACTACTCTGTGCAAGCAAGCTATTCAGGATAAAATAGAAAATATTCAACAGAGAAAAGGCACTAGAATCAAAAGGGTAGAGAAAGTTTTAACTGTAGAAAGTGGGAACCAGCTTTCTATCACTGAATGTCTTCAAGTAGAAATTGGTTAAATAGTTGTCAAGAATGGTAAGATGGGGAGAAGGGGGAAATTCCCATTCAGGTATGGAATTAGGTTAAATGATGTGAATGGGTTCCTTGTAACTATGAAATTCAAATTTTTTTAAATCATAAGTATATTTTTTCAATCAACAAGATTTGGTATTGATTATGAACCTTTTCAGAGATTTTCTTCTATTTCTTTCATTTTTTTTCATTTTTCTTTAACTTAAAATTTTATTTTTACATCATGTTTCTTTTCATCTCCCTTCCTCTTTCCCTGTTCTTGTAATAAAGAATTTTCAAATGAAGGAAAAAACTAAGAAAAAAAGAGTACAGAAAAATTCACCAATATATCAACTGAGTTTAAATTGTATATTCAATGTGCCATGTCCATAGGTGTTCACCTTTTGCAAGGAAGGAGATGGGGAGAATTGCACTTTTTTTAGGAAATCAGGGTCTAATCGACTTGCCTTGGGTCACGCAGCTATTAATTTTTAGGGCAATCCTCCTGACTCCAGGTTGGTACTCTATTCACTGTGCCACCAGGCTTCCCTGAGCTGGACTTACTCAATGAGATTCTGATTCTGTGACTCTGTGATACTCCACAGTATGTGTTTGCTATCATAACTTTCCCTATTTTGATTATTAAAAAATCTTCATGAGACTTGGTCTACTCCTTTGGTCAGATATTAGCTTATCCTTCTATATTGTGCTTAAATTGTAGATCAAATACTTCTTAAAGGGAACTTTGGAGACCTGTAATCACTTTTCTTACATGATTTGGAACTGAGCTTGCAGAATTTTGACATATTCTTCATCATGAAATCATACTTTTCTCACACTAGATATTTATCATACATTTGATTAACAGTACATTTTTCCAAGTCTAGCCTTGTTATAGCCCATAGAATTTTTTCTCCTTCCAATTCAATACATTTCACATTTATTCATGCTAACTTTTTAATTTTTAAATGTTCACTTCAAAACAGAAAGGAGAGTGATTTATATTGCTATTTGGGTCCTGGCCCACCTCCACTCTCAGCTTATGGTGAAAAAGCTATAATCTTGATGTTTTCAATGTATGTGTGCCAGAGTAGTTCCTGTAAGAAAGAAAAACATATAAAGAGGAAAAAGGGGGCAGCTAGGTTGTACAGTGGATAGAGTAAAGCCTGCAGATAGGAAGATTCATCTTTCTGAGTTCGAATCTGGCCTCAGACCCTTACTAGCTGTGCAAACCTGGGCAAATCACTTAGCCCTGTTTACCTCAGTTTTTTCATCTGTAAAATGTTCTGGAGAAGGAAATAGCAAACCACTTTAGTATCTTTGCCAAGAAAATCCCAAAATGGGGCACAAAGAGTTATACACAACTAAAAGATAACAAAGAGGAAAAGATTTAGAAAAAAAAAAACAGAATGTAGTGTTTGCATTTAAACTTCCTTTTCCTTTAAATTTTTAGCTTTGTGGTTTAAACATACATACTGGGCAGATCTCGTAGTCTCCATTCTATTGTTTTGGCCTCTCCCAAAAGGATTTAAAAGTATTGCTCCTCTGGCAAGATTTAAAATGCCTTTCTTCCTGACAAAACCTGCCAATAAACTCTGAGAGATTGGAAGAAACAAAGGTAAGAGATGAGTTCATTTCATTTTTTTTCAACTAACAAGCACTTATTTTCTTGTTCTTCTACTGTTCAATTTAAAAGAAAACAAAAACCAGAATCATTAAATAAATTTCCAAGCAAAACAAATTCTCACATTGTCCATTTCCTCAAAGGTATGTCCATTTGGCATCTTGAATACACCACCTCTTTGTCAGGTAGTAGTTAGCATAGATAGATCATCATCAGTCAAGTCAAGTTAGTAAGATTTCATTAAAGGCTTCCTATGGTTCAGGCCCTATGCTAAATTCTAGAGCTACAAATAAAGCAATAAGGGACTCAACATTGAGGCAAGACAGAGAAAATCCAGAGAGTCAGGAACACAGTGCAAAATCTGTGAATCATAGAGAGAGTAGTATATACCAGGAAGGTGACAACAACTATGAAAATGAAAAAAAGTGAGAAATGATGAACCCAAATAAAAACCACCTCTATTCTAAGTGAAGGAAATTCAGTTCAAATCGAATAAATTTTCATTATTTGAATTGAAAGAAATGTTTTTTAAAAAACCTTCCACAGCACAAATCAATATTTTTATGCTTTTTCAATTGTTTTACTACATCTCATTTTAGGATAGAATCTATATTAAGAAACATCCTACATTCAAATTAAAACCATAATAACACCAGTACATATTTCCATAGCTCATTAAGGTTCACAAAATAATTATTAATCAAGCTTCCCACAGTTCTATTATGACCAAAGAGATTCATTAACCTGTAAATTATGCGATGGAAACACAGTAGAGAGCATTATACTGCCCATGTATAAGATAATGGTATATTCAATGTAGTTCTGTCCACTGAACCTCAGGAAAGAAATCATGGACTTGAAATATCTCCAATGAACTAAAATGATGATAGGAAGCAACAAAACAGAAAAATTTATACATATTAAAGGAAAAAGGTAAGTGTGCTGGAAAGAGTTTAGGATAACTGGGTCCCGGTTCCTGCTTTATGTGCAAATAATGGTATAACATCTACTTCTTTATATGTCAAATGAGTGCATTCAACTTCACAATCTTTAACATCTCTTCCAGTTTTACATTCTATAACAGCAAAAGATGGAGTACCAAAAAAAAAATAATAAGAGTATAGATGAAATCTAAAAGGGGATTAGTTCAAAATATAGAAAGAAAATCATGAAACTTCCACAGTGTTCAATTAAATCAGGCTTAATTCCCAAATCCCTGAAATTTGGAACTAGGGAATAACTCAAATTTAAAAGAAGTAAGCTTATAACAAATAAAACGTGCTATTTGATACAGCAAGCATTAAACCTATGGGACTGCTTATCCCAAAGGATAATACAAATGGAAAAATATCAATTAATTCAGATAAATTTAGTTACTCTTTGGTTGATAGATAGAATGAGACTTTAAGGCAATTCCTACACTGGTCAGAACCTTAGCCCATCCACTCTAGGATTTCATTACTGACAGTTACATCAAGGAGTGTTTTTGTACAACCATACTACTGTCACAAATTGTCCCTTAGTGCCACCATCAAAAATAAAATCCTAGATTGGGTAGGCCAAGAAATAGTCTGATCCAAGTTGGCAATTTTTCTATCTGATGATGATGATGTCAGCATTGTCTAATGAAAAGAGCATGAGCTTGGGAAGTAACATTAGGAAAACAGGTTTTTATTGACATCAGGCAGGTGACCTCTTTCTGAATCTCACCCTCCCCAGTTGAAAAACAAAAGAGTTGGGCTAATCAAATACCAAGGAACCTTTCTACCTATAGCATTCTACTATAGCTCTAGGTTGGTGTCCTTAGAAATATTAGTTATAAAGTCTCTAGCACTCAACACATTACCTTACATATAGTGGATATTCAATACATATTTATTGAATGAATAAACAATTGATTTAATGCAATTAATTGTATCATAAATGAAGAAAGACAAAAAAAACCTGAGCTAAATACAATTCAATCACCAAAAAGCAAACAAGAAAATTTATTTTGCATCTAACATTTTTGGAAAAAAAGTTTAATGTGACCCTATTTTGAAATCATGAAAAATCAACTGAATGAATGTGTATATGTGTGACATTCTCACAAGATGACAAAAGCAGCTGGCATCTCCTTGGCAAGTTTACTGGTAAAACTTGCTGCTGTCTGGGCATCTGGCTGCCTTGTCAACTATGTCTGTGCTATTTTCCTCCTACCCGGGTATAACTCAAATCAAAATCCAGTCATCTGCTTGCCAAAAATCACCTTTCAGTAAATTCTAAATTCACCAGAACAAAGGCTAAGCCACCCAGTACAAGAAATGATGTGCCCTGTGCTTTTCATGTGAAACAAATGCAGGTTGGCTGGGGAGAGAAGCACCAGCACTTGGACTAGAAACAGTTGAAAGGATTGTAAACAAAGGCTAATGATAAATGGTAATGCAGCAAGTGGGTGGGAGGTGTTTAGTGGGGTGTCACAGGGATTGGTGAAAGTCCCAGTTTTACTTAACATCTTTATTAATGATGTGGTAGGAGGAGAAAACACTAACAACACATTCAATAAAGGCAAAGAGGTTGCTAAATCAGGAGGTGTTGCAAACAACACAAAGGCCAAAGAAATAAAAAAGCAATGCAGATACCATCCAGAGTCTGTACAGAGAAGAGGAGGATGCCTGGGGTGAATTTTTGAAAAAGGCAAAGCCTAATGCATCCAGAGAATGGCTAACTATCAAGGGAAAGAAGAGAACACGCAAAAATCCCCTTCACTTGGATTATTTGCCACATAGAATAATTTGTTTGTCAGTGGGGAATCAATTCAGTAAATATTTAGTACATGGGAGACAGGGTTATAGATGCTGATGGTAGAAAGATAGAAACAAAAATCCTTCAACATAAGAAGCTGATATTCTCATTGGAGACAGAGGGTGAAGAGGAAGGATGTGCACAGGTAAGTAAATCCAAAATGAACAACAGGAAGAAAGGCTTTATGTAGAAGGTGGGTTGAGTCTTGAAGTGAGCTGGAGATCTCAAGAGGCAGGGGAGGAGGAAGAGTATTCCAGGCACTGGAAACAGTGGAAGTTAACATAGACAGCATCAGGAGATGAAATGCCATGTAGAGCAGGGAGTGACATGAAGATGATTGGTTTGGCTGGAAAGTCGAATGTGTGAGAGAGAATAATCTGAAATTAGTCTGCAAAGAGAGGTTGGCACCAGATTGTGAAGGCTTTCAGTGCCAAACAAAGGAGTTTGCACTTGATCCTATAATAAGACATTTAAATAACACTTTAAGGTTCATGAAACACTTCACATACATTATGTCATTTAAGCAACTGAGATACACTGAATTTTCTCAAACAGGGGAATAACATAGTTGGACATGTGCTTTAGGAATGTCAATTGACCAGCTGTGTGGTAGATGAATTGGAGAGAGGAGAGACATGTGGCAGGAAGACAAATTCAGAATATATTGAAACAATGAAGGCAAAAAATGATGATGACCTAACTGAAGTAATGGTCAAATAAGCAATGAAAATGAGATGGAGAAATGGAAGAAGTAGAATGGATAAAAACTGAATTTTAGGGATGAAGGTGAAGGGAGAGTGAAGGATGAGCCCAGGTTTTGAACCAGAGTGCCTGAAAGAACAGTGGTGCTCTGTAGAGAGCTGGGAAGGAGTAGGAGGAGTTTTAGAGGCAAAGATAATGCCTTCAGTTTGAGTCACACTGACTTTAATGTATTTAAGGGACATCCAGGTAAAAATATCCAGAAGGCAATTGCAGACATTGGAGTTGAGGGTGGATATATAGACTTGGGAGCCATCTGCATCAAGATGATGGTTGTAACCATAGAAGCTAATGAAATTACTGAGAGCAAGTAAGGACAGAGAGGAAAAGTGGCCTCAGGATGAAGTCCTAGAGTCAACTCATATTGTGACGAAGTAGACACAAAATTACATACATTTATTTCTGTGAAGGGATGGAAAATTATAGGTTTAACAATTTGAGGAGATAATATATTTCCTTGATTTTGTGATTGATGCTTGAGATAGACCTTAAAATTTTCACTGAAATATGGACAAGAGCACTGGAAGGACAGAAAAAAGAAAAGCAACCTACTCCCAATGCTTTGTGAGCAGAGTAGTAGCAGCTTCAACATATCATATGACTTCCAGTGTGCAGCCTTTACATTGCTGAGTTATTGTGGACTTTATTTTCTCCACCCGCAATATTGGGGAAAAAATAATCCCAATCTCCTTATCTCACCAGAAGTCAACTCAACAAACATTAATTAATGAAGCATGCCTTTGTTGCAATCTATTCACTTGGAGTAATATGCACACAAGAGTTTCACAGCATGGGCTGTGGTCTATGTTATTGGAAGGAACATCTACATTAATGAGATCACAGATCCATTTTAGTTTTTTAATAATGATAGAATGATGTTTTCTTTTTATTATTAATTTGGTGTGTTATGCTAATTGTTTTCCTGATATTGAACCATTCTTGCATTCTTGTTATAAATCAACTTGATCATAACAAATGGTTTTATTGATTGATTATTATATTGATTTTGCAAATATTTTCCATCAATCATCTTTAGTTTAATGAAATTGTCCCATAGTCTTTTTTTAACTTCATTATCCTTCCCTGGTTTAGGACTCAGGATCATATTCACAGAAATAATTTGATAAAATACCTTCTTTCTATACTTTTGAAAGCAGTTCACAAGATACAAGGATTATTTGTGATCGCTAACATCCAGTCATGAATTTATCAGGTCCTAGTATCTTTTTTAAAAAAATGTAACCAGTCATTAATGGCCTATTCAATTTTGTATTCTGATTTTTATATAGGTTATCTATCCATTTTATCTATTTGAGTATTTATTGGTATTAATGAATTGCCATTTACGGATATTAAAAATCACTTAGTTTTTAGGTCATACATAAACATCAATTTAATTGTTAGTATTCAAAATGTGAGTTCCTTGTTCATTGATCAAAAGGCTCATAGGCTACTGAAGGAAATGAATCAAACTATGAATATTACAAATAAATGGAAGGTTGACTCATAGGTTACCCTTGGAGAGACAAATAAAGAAGTTTGTGAATTTCATTACTTGGAATGTCCAAAGATAGCAAAAAATATTTTATGCAATATTTGACCAAATCTTCCTCTGGGCTCACAGTGGGAATAAACAAAAAGATTATCATGAAGATAACAGAAGTTTATTGTTAATGACTATTGCATCTCTCTAATTAATAGTGATTTAGAGCATTTTTTCATATGACTATAGATAGCTTTAATTTCTTCCTCTGAAAACTGCCTGTTCATATCTTTTGATCATTTATCAGTTGGGGAATGACTTGTATTCTTGTACATTTGACTCAGTTCTCTGTATATTTTTGAAATGAGACCTTTATCACAAATACTAGTTGCAAAAATTCTTCCCCAGATTTCTGCTTCCCTCATAATTTTGGTTGCATTGAGTTTGTTTGTGCAAAAAACTTTTCAACTTAAGGTAACCAAAATTATCCATTTTGCACTTCACAATGTTCTCTATTTCTTGTTTGGTCACAAATTTCTCTATTCTCCATAAATCTGACAAATAACACTATTCCTTGCACCCCTAATTTGTTCAAAGTATCAGCCTTTATACCTAGATAGTGTGACCATTTGGACTTTATTCTTGTGTATGGTGTCATGCATTGATCTATGCAGTTTCTGACATACTGTTATCTAGTTTTCCCAGAAGTTTTTGTCAAACAGTGAATACTTATCCCAGAAGCTGAAGCCCTTGGGTTTATCAAGCAGTAGACTGCTATATTCAATGACTACTGTGTCTTGAGTACCTAATCTATTCCACTGATTTACCCCTCTATTTCTTAGCTAGTACCAAGTGGTTTTAATGATTGCTGCTTTATAATACAATTTGAGATCTGGAAGGGCAGGCCACCTTCCCTAGCATTTCTTTTCATTAATTCCTTTGATAAGAACTCTGAGGTACCACATTACACCTACCAGATTGGCTAACATGACAAAACAGAATGATGATAAATGTTGGAGAAGATGTGGGAAATTTGGAACACTAATTCATTGTTGGTGGACCTGTGAGCTGCTGATTCAACTATTCTAGGGGGCAATTTGGAACTATACCCAAAGGGCTACAAAAACGTGCATATCCTTTAACCCGGCAATATCACTTCTAGGACTGTATCCCAAAGATATCATAAAAAAAGAAAAAGGTCCCACAAAAATATTTATAGCAGCTTTCTTTGGGGTGACCAATTGAAAGGATGCCTATCAATTGGGGAATGGCTGAACAAGTTGTGGCATATGAAATACTATTGTGCCATATGAAATGATGAACAGGAAGATTTCAGAGATTCCTGGAAAGACTTACATGAACTGATGCTGAGTGAAATGAGCAGAACCAGGAGAATATTGTGCACAGTAACAGTCACAGCGTACAAGGACTTTCTGATAGACTTAGCCCTTCACAGAAATGAAAGGACCTAAAACATTCCCAGTGGACTCTTGAGGAAAAATGCCACTCACATCCAGAAAAAGAACTATAGAACTGGAATGCAGAATGAAGCAGACTATTTTATCTCTTGTTATGTTTTGTGTTGGTTTGGTTTTTCTCCCATTCATTTTAGTTTTTCTATGCAACATGCCTAATGTGAAAATGTGTTTAATAAAAATGTACATGTAGAACTCATAAAAGATGCCCTCTTGGGGAGGAAGTGAGGAGGAAGGGGAGAAAATTTAAGACTTATGAAAGTGATTATTGAGAACTGAAAACAAATAAATTGATTTTTAAAAAACAACTATTACAGAAAACGAAGAAGTAGGGACATTCTGTAAAAAAAAACAAACATTATATTGATGCACTTTTCTTTATATAAAATATCATTGTGACTTGCTGTGACCACCACCTCCTCTCACAATAGAACACTATCTTTTAATGAATGGTCAAGCAAACAAACCAGCTCATTTTTTGAAGACATAAATGTCTACCCTTAACAGTTGACCACTTCTTTGCTGAGTCAGAAGTCATATTGTATCATCAGCCTTTGGAAGTCATGATTGCCAACTGCTTTGATCAGAGTTCTGAAGTCTTCCAATGAAGTTTTATTTTATTGTGTTCATCATAAAAAGTGTTCTTCTGGTTCTGTCTATTTCACTCCACAAAGGTTCATACAAATAATCCCATAGGTCTTTGAATTCTAAATATTCATTATTTCTTATGGAACAATAATATTCCATTTATATTCATACAACAATTTGCTAAGTCACTACCTGATCAACAGTCACCTATTTCCAACTACGTATGCAGAGCTTTATTTTTCAGGTTTATAAAGATTTGCTCTTTGAGAGTGGTGAGAGGTTTGGAGGTAGTAGGAGGGCTGCTGTGTTAGAGACAGATTAACAAAATAAATAAATATTAAAAAACTACAAGAATTAAAAAAGACTCAAACTCTCAGCATAAAAGGGTCACCCATTTTCTTTCCAGCTCTTTGTCATGACAAAAGACACTACTATAAATATTTTTGTATATATTGGACATTTTGCTCTGTCTCTGACCTTTTCACTTTAAATGCCTTGTAGTGGTATTGCTACAAATTTAGTCAAAATTTAGTCTCTTGGTTTGATTCCAAATTGATTTTTAGAATGATTGGGCCAATTCATCTCTCCACCAACACTGTATTAAAGAGAACATCTTTCCACAGATCCTCCAACATTTACAATGTAATTTTTTGTCATCTTTACCAATTTATTAGAATGAGGCAAAAATTTAAAGTTGTTTCAATTTGTAAGTTCTTTATTATTATTGATTCAGAATATGCTCTCATGGGATGATTGTGTTTCTTCTTTTGAAAACTAGCTATTCATATCCACCGACTATCTACTGATGACTTGGTTGGACCTTCACTTTAGGGAAATCACATTGGCAAACGAGTGAAGGATTCATTCTAGTAGGAAGGGACTTCAAACAGAGACCAAACAAAGGGCTATTTCAATAGTTCAGCCAAGAGGTGATGAAGTGCCTGGAGATAAGGGGCCATATAGGAGAGATGATGTGAAGGGAGAAACACCATTTGGCAGTAGATTGTATATGTGGGTAAGGCATGTGCATAAGGAATTGAGGATGACATGGGTAGTATAAGCCTGGGTGACTAGAGGGGTAGTGGAAATAAAAACAAAGTTGAGAAAAGGAGAAAGAAACAATGAGTTTTGGGGAACATGGTGCATATGAGAGGCCCAAGATGTGACTGTAACTGGAGCTCAGAAGAGAAGTTAGGGGTGGCTATGATCTATCATATTTAGAGTTTTCCTAATGTTGAACAAGTCCTGCATTCCTGGCATATGAATCCAACCTGTTTAAAGTGAATAATCTTTAGAATAGACTTCTATAGACCCTTTGCTAATATTTAATTCACTATTTTGGATCAATATTTACTAGCAGTGAGGCAGCATGGCATTAGAATTGTAGGAGCACCAGGAAATTGAGAACCACATGTGGTAGCATAAAGAACTTTTATTGAATGAGGATAAATCCATGTTTGCAGCAGCAGGAAGTCTCAGGGTTTAGAGGGTGTAAGGAATCCTCATTCTTCCAAAGGAAGATGCCCAGGAAGGTCAGCTTCATGACACCACCTTGTCGGGTAGGTATGGTACACACTTCTACTGCCTGGGGTCAGATCAAGGTCACTATTATAACTGCAAACCAGATGCTTGTTAGCCATGAGAGGCAGCTGCAATAGAATTAATAGAGAGAAAGCTGGCCCTAAAGACATGAAGGCTTGGGTTCAAATTCTGCCTGTCACTCATACAAGTTATGTGACTTTGGGAAAGTTATCTAACCTCTCAGTATCTCAGGCAACTCTCTAGGATTGAGCTGAAAAGGCAATTGCCAATCTAACTTGATCAAAGTTCTTCACCAATTGTATCACTGGTCTGGTACTCCACCCCCTCCAAAAAAAAATCACCTCTTTGATGGGCACAGGTCATGTCTAATATAATTTTTTTCAGAACCTAAAATAATACCAACTTTTTTGTTTTCTGATGAGGCTTTTACAGAGTCCTTTAAGAGGCAGTCTGGTATTAAGGATAAAGACCTGGCTGACCCCAAAGGTAAGAAGTGAGTTCAAGTCTAGCCTCTGACAAATGCTGGCTGTGTGACTTTGATCATCACTAAACTTCTCAGCATCCCAGGCAACCCCCTAAGATTATAAATGTCAGAGCAAGAGTAGGTCTACTTGGGTAAAGGAAGATCTTCCCTAGGAGTTCCCTACAGAAATCTGTTTTAAAAATCTGTTAATAATACTATTCTGCCATTTTATTTCTCTTTTTTTTCTTTAATTCTGGTCTGGATATTAGGAAATTTTTGTCTCACAGATCAGATTTGGTAAGGTGACTTCTATCCTTACCTGTACAATTTATGCAATAGCAGGGTTAATTGGTCCTTGAATATTCAAAAAAATACACTTGTAAAAAATCTCAATCTCTGTTTGATTTGCTGTTGTTACTGTTTGGGGGGATCTGGGACAGTGAAAGCTCCATTTGCAGCTTGTTCAACTCCCAATTATATAAGCTAAACTTAAATTCTTTATTTCCTGGTCCATTAATCTCTTAATTTAAGTATTTTATTATTTTGTAATATTCTTCCATTTCCTCAAAGTTTTCAATTTTATTGGCATATATCTGTAATTTGTAAATCATTTATAAAAAGATTCTCATGTCTCTTTTCTCTCTCATGCACAGAAATTAGCTCGATTTACCTATTTTAAAACTGTTTAAAAAACTCAGTTTTATTTATCAACTCAATAATTTTTTACAATTACATTTTTTCTTCTCTGATATTTAGAATTTCTCTTTCCTTATATTTATTTGGTATTTTTATTTGTCAATGTCTTATTTCTTTTAGTTGCACATTCAATTCATTGATTTCTTTTCTTCACTGACGAAAATGTTTCAAGATATACCTTTTCCCTTAAGAACTTCTTTGGCAACATCCCAAAAGTTTTGCTTTATTTTCTCATTATCATTTTCTTTGATAAAATTATTCATTGTTTCTATGTTTGCTTAGTATTCATTTAAGCCTTAATCCTTTTTTCAAGTTCTTATTGATTTTCATTTTTATTGTGCTGTGGGTCCTGGAAGTATAAGAATGATTGATTTACTCAACTCCACCCCTACTTAAAGTGTTAAGATGCCCAATCAATCAATTCAATCATAGGTCTTAGACTAAGTGGGAAAAGGCTTTCCAACTAGAATGAGTTGTACAAAGAGGATAGTCAAGGAAAAATGGCCACATGCCAGGATCATCTATAAATTATCAAGAGGTCTCAAGTATGACTTTCCAACACACTCCTGAGGAGGAACTTTGTGGGGGAGTAGGAGAGGCTTCAGCTGTAGCCTTGATCATGACTACCCAGATCCCCTTGAGTCAGAGGAGGATCTTGCCAGCTTTGAAGGATTTGGGGACACCCATTCTCCATCAGTTCTTGCTGTACCTCTGGATTAGCCAAGGTAGTGTCTGCATTGTGAGCCCAGGAGAGATGAGCAGATTAACTTTACTGAAGGGGAGCTAGTTAAGCGCCCCACAAATGGGAGGAAAAGATTTCCAGTAACCAGGATCTATGAGTCCCCCTTTTGTCATATATGCTCTCTAAGCTTGAGCCCACTTTCCTTGTACTTGTGGGAGAATGTGTCACAGCCTTTGGGAGGTGGGGAATGTTCTGCAGCAATTCTGCTTACTTAACCACCATAGTTAAAACTCTTTTCTTAAAAAGTTTCTTAAGTTTGACTGAATAAATGCTTTCCAACTGATAATCTTGGCTAGAAGCATACCACAGAGGGGATTCTGGAATTAGAGAATTACCTTGGACCCTTCACTGGTACTCCTAGTGCCCTGAGGGAAAGATGTAGTCTTGCTCTGGGATCCAAAACTCATCTGTGACACTCAGGATATGGATCAACAGAGCTTACATGGGCTACCATCAGTAAATGATATGCTTCATAGTTTGACTTTTTTACATTTCTTATAAGTTCTTTATGCCCTACAATATGATCAATGTAGGTAACAGTGTCAGGCAAAGCTGATATGTGTATATTCTTCAAGAATATATGGGAAAAATGTATATTCTTCAAGATTCATATTCAATAATTGCCAATGCTATATCATCTAATTTTCTAAAATTTTCTTTAGGTCCTTAACTTTTCTTATCTTTCTATCAAGCTCCCAACCTAGGTGTCATCCACAATTTCTCATACTCTCCTCCCCTCCATGTCCAATCTGTTGTCATGGCCAGTGGATGCCCCTTTTCTCTTCTCTGACTCTGGTGTAGGCCATGATGAATGAATGGATGAATGAATGATGCCTGCCTTCCTCAAGTCTCTCCCCATTCCAATCCATCCCCCATTCAGCCTCTAAAGTGGTTTTTCTAAAGCATAGGTACCACCATATATCCCCTCTACTCAATAAACCCTACTACCTCCTATTTTGTCAAATGCAAAATTCACTGTTTGGTATTCAAAACGACTCTGGTATCTTTGCCAAGAAAACCCTAATCTAGAGTCAGACATGGCTGAAAAGCAGCTCAACAACAGTTTATTGACTGACTGACATATTTACATCATGGTTTTTTCTCTAGTTCTCTCAGGAGTT
The DNA here is from genome assembly GCA_023548195.1 of Bettongia penicillata ogilbyi. Classification (NCBI taxonomy): domain Eukaryota; kingdom Metazoa; phylum Chordata; class Mammalia; order Diprotodontia; family Potoroidae; genus Bettongia; species Bettongia penicillata. The sequence continues at coordinate 2,940,329 of JAJHZJ010000169.1, read as the reverse complement.
TGATTTTCTTTTCTTTTAAGTATTTTGTTGCTATGCTATTTAGGGTATGCATTTCCAGCATGGATATTGTTTCATTATGTACGATGCCTTTAGGCATAAGATAGCTTCCCTTCTTATCTCTTTTCCATTGTATCTATGTTTTTATTTTGACATGATCACCCCGGTTTCTTAGATCCAACTGAGGCAAAATAGCGTCGATTTCAACCATTCCTTTGCGCTCAGGGTGAATTTCTGTTTTCGTTGTGCTCCTTTGAAGCAACGTGTTGTTTGGATTTACTTTCTGATTTATTCGGCCGCCATTCTCTATTTTATCCATGAGCTCGTCCCGTCCACTTTCAGTCTTATGATGGTTAAATTTGCTTTTCTTTTCAATGTGTCCTATGACAATGCTTAATCTCTTTATGCCCTCCCTCATACCATCTAGGGAAAAGGAAGGTGAGAGGGGAAAAAAGGAGAGAGGGGGAAGTGAAATAAGAACTTCTAATCTAGTTGAAATGGAGTAATCCCATTTCCTTCTCTTCACTGAGATCCCTTTCTCTCTTTTTAATCTCTGCTTGATAATGAGCCTTTCATGGTTGACTTGTGATCATTTCATTCCCAAGTCTGCTTTCTCTCTTAAAGCTCCCTTTTACAGTCTCCTTGTCCCAGTCCATTTCTTTATTGCCTTTATTATATTTTTACTCTATATTCTTTTCCCCTCAGCCTTCCCTTGTTCACAGATGAAAATGAGACTTATGAGATGACTTTTCCTCTACCTCCACCTTTATATCTATATAATCTCCTCCTGTAATACCCCATTTACCAAAAATAATATTCCTTCTTATTCCTTCTGTAGGGTATTCCTCTGCTTTTCTTTATTTTCTTTAAAAAAATATATATATATATATATACTTGTCTTGGTTTTATATTTCTTTATTCCCTTTATGACCCATGAAGAAGGTGGCATTTTGAAATGAAGAGTCTTTTTTCCTCATATTAATCAAATCAATCAGCTAGTACTTACTAAATGTATATTATGGGCCAAGAATTCTTCTAGGTGCTTGAAATACAAAGAAAAAAATTAAGCATTCTCTGCCTCCCCCTTGAAGCTTACATTATATAAGGAGATTTACTAATTGTTATTTCAGAACTCTACCATGTCTTTAATGCCAGCATTACACCATTGTTGCTATATGGCAGCAAGACAAGGGATACAACACTATTCAAAAGAATTAAAAAATCATATTACGTAGAGGAATATAATAGGTATGAGCAGTCTGCCACATACAACCAATAGGGAACATCAAAGAAGAAGAAGAGTAAAAGATGTCATCAAAGAAATGCATGATAGGAAGAAAAGATGTTCATGTGGTGAGGGTGAGGATGACAGGTGTTCCACTGGTCATTGCAGCTAGGTGGTGCAGTGGATAGAGCACCAGTGCAGGAGTCAGGAGGACCTGAGTTCAAATCTCACCTCAGACACTTGACACTCACAAGCTGTGTGACCTTGGGCAAGTCACAACCCCAATTGCCTCATCCTGGGTCATCTCCAGTCATCCTGATGAATATCTGGTCACTGGATTCAGATGACTCTGGAGGAGAAGTGAGGCTGGTGACCTGTACAGCCTTCCCTCACTCAAAACAAAGTCATGTGCAAGTCATGTCATTATTTCTCTGATGGTATGGTCTTCTTCAGCAACAAAGGATGAACACATGCCAAGACAGAAGAAAGTGAGGAAGACCCCCACCATGTTGAGTGGATTTCCTGAGGCAAGATTATAGAAAGAAATGGACAGGAGGTGTTCAAGAAGGGTAGACACAAAGGGATTTCCATTTGTATTATTGGAGAAAACTTCCAAACAGATGAGATCACAGATCCATTTGAGTAAGTATTTTTAGGGTCTAGTTCTGAGACTGGAACATATGATCCACTTAGTAAAGTTCATTGAATGAAGGAATGAATGGGAGACATTGAGATAGACAGAACTGGGGAATTACACAACATTTTCACTGACCCCAAGATTCTCCCTGAAATAAAATCTATCAAATCTTCCCATAGTACTACATTTTTTGAGAATAATGAAATGTCATAATCTCTGAGCAACTAAAATTAGGATTTACTCAAAGGTCAGTGTAGAGACATATGATGAGTAAAAATAAAGGGTAAGCTATTGACAACACAAGAAATATAATAAAGGATATCAAAATAATATCTCAATGGGAAAAAAGGAAGGCTGGCTATGTCATAAGAGTGGGGGATGATAAAGAATAGTCTAAAAGTACATTGGTATTCACACAATGCTAAAAGACCTAGAGAAAGCCCCCCATCCCCAGAGAAGAAGTATAGGAGGTTGCAGGAAAGTCACCCAGGATGAAAAAGCATTAGATAGATTGTGCTCTACATTGAATTCAATACCCACATAAATGAGATCACACATCCATATTAGCATTGAAATATAAGTAGCCTTTAATCTATTTTATTTATAGCTTCATTTTCATTGGCATGTAATTAGATATAGCATTCTCTAATAATTTTTAATCTCTTTACATATTCATTATGATTTCCCCTTTCTCATTTTTGTTTTGATCACTTGGTTTTCCTCACTTCTTGATTATTAATTATATGTCTATTTATATCATTTTCAAAAATTTCTCCTGATGTTGTAATTTAATTTTTTCTTTCAAATCTGTTCACCCTTTCGTTAAGTGATTTTGCTTATTATTATTACTAATCATAAATAATATTAGTTATCAACAAATAGTGTTCCTGAAATAACTTGATACCCTTTGCTACACAAAGCAGAAAAAGTAATGGGAAAATGGGGAGGAAGAGGGCTACCCAAGAAGCAAAAGATGCATGCCTGTGCCCCTATATTCAGCCCAGAAAAGTATAAGTCTATGGAGACAGAGATGGCAGAAGCCTTGAACTCCCATACAGAGAGCAGCTGTACTCAGTGGAGGCACATGTTCACAAGCTTCAGAAGGTAGACAGCTATGACAGTGAGAACATAATTAAAGATGCTACGCTTTCCTCTTTCCAAACACTGTGGTTTCCAGGGAATATTCAATGTGTCAATGTCACAGACCCAGAACTCCAGTGATGGAGTGATTCTGATTCTGCTCAAAGACATCAAAAAAGACAGCAAAAACTATCAAGCAGAAATTCCAGCTCTGGTCATGAATGAATGCTACCAGCAGGTGTTCCCTGACTGCACCTCTCACCATTTTCCTCAAGATTGCATTATCATTAAGGAACCCCTTCTACTTTCTAGCGATTCATAACTGCTCTCCTCTTGTTACCTATCCTGCTGATCATTTTTACTTCTGGTTGCCATTTCAGGTGGCTGGATTTCTTCTGTGTCTACTGGGGACAATGCACTGGGAGCACAACACTTTAAGTGCTGAAACATGATGGTATCTGCCATCATAAAAGTGGTATATGCCCCCTGTTGAAAACTATATGAGCCACTGTTTATAAACCTAGTTGGATTCTGTTTAAATTTGGTTTTAAGTGTTCTGGGAAGAGAAATATTTAATAATTAGGAACAGGGACTTTTTTTCTATGTTTATTTATTTTACAAAGAAAAACTTACGGGCTTACAGAAAGAGATATATTCAGATATGAACACGATGTTTTTGGACTTGAAAAATGTGGAGATTTGTTTTGCTTAGCTTTGCCTATTTGTTATGAGGATTGTGGTTTTCTTCTTTTTTTACCCATAGTAGGGATATGTAGGGAATGAGTGACAGTATTCACAAAAATGAGAGGAAGAAGAAAGAGAAAGAGGAGGAGGAAATGGAGGAGAAGGAAAAAGAGGTGAAGGAAGAGAAGAAGGAGGAGGAGGAAGAGGAGGAGGAGGAGAAGAAAAAGAGGGAAGGGCAAGGAGGAAAAGGAGGAGGAGAAAGAAGAAAGGAAGGAAGGAAGGAAGGAAGGAAGGAAGGAAGGAAGGAAGGAAGGAAGGAAGGAAGGAAGGAAGGAAGGAAGGAAGGAAGGAAGGAAGGAAGGAAGGAAGGAAGGAAGGAAGGAAAGACAAACAAAGAAGAGGAGGAGAAGTTTAAAGTTTTTTCATGTATAAAGGAGCATAGAAGGAAGTTCATAAGGAAATATGACAACTTGGCAAGGAGCCTGTTGAAGTTGTTATATATTTTCATTTTTAAAAGAAAACTGTACGTAATGGAGCTTTGCAGTTTCACATGTAATTTTTTTCTGTTCTTTGTATATGGAAATGTACTTTCGCTGCTGCTCAGTTCAAGATAAAAAACTAAAAATTTAAAAAGGAAATGAATGTGATATAAAAACAAACAAGAAAAAATAATTAGGAGCGGATCTATGAAAGAAACTTAATTTTGTATTTATCTCAAACTTCATTTTGGGAGGGACAGTCCATGCCTTAAAAACTTGGTGACCAGTTAGGTATGATGACTCAGGCCTGCGGTCCCTGTTACTAGGGAGGCTGAGGCTGGTGGATCACTTGACTTGGAGAGTTCTAAGCTACAGAAGGGCTAAAGCCAACCAGTTTCCTCTACTAAGTCTGGCATCAAAATGGTGAGCTCTTTGGGAGGGGGAAGGCATCAGGCTAAGGAGAGACAAATCAACTCAAGTCAAAATTTCTCTGATGAAGTCTCCTCCAGATTTAAATCCCAAGAGAGGTGTCATTCCTTGGTCCTGGCTTTTAAAAGAAAAGATCTGCTCGGCTTTTTCACTTTTTTCTTCTTCTTCCTTTTGAAGAGATTTTGAAGGCACATCAAAGTTAAGCAAACAGCAGGGTGTTGGAGTGTGGGAGGCAATCTCACCTACCCCTAGGAGCCACTAGTAAGTACCTTGGGAGAAAGGCACAAGTAGTGCTTCCATTCTTTTGTTAGCCTACCATAGTTGTCTTCTAAACCATCTTATCGACATAAAACAACCCAAAATATGAACCACTAAAATAATCTCTATGGAATATTTTTCTATCTCATTTTAAGTCCTCAACCCTGAAGAGAAGTTTGGGGCTCATATTCAAAGTCAGAAGGATAGATTACAAGGTCATAAGTAACAAATAACCTCCTTCCCAGTTTATTTCCTTTTCTCCCAACTGTAGTTTATTATATATTCCCTCAAAAAAAAATCCCAGTACAGCTAGGTGATACAGTAGATAGAACACTGACCCTGGAGTCAGGAGAACTTGAATTCAAATCCTGACTCAGAAACTTACTAGCTGTGTGACTCTGGGTAAGTCACTTAATCCCAACTGCTTCCACCACCACCACCAAAAACACTTTAAAAAAAATAATCCCCTCCCCTAGCATTTGAGTGTAAAAGGGAGAGTCTGACATATGTGCAAAATACATTACCTTCCTTGGCTGATGCATCTTCCCAAAATGCAATTGTTGGAGAGCCTGCTTCTGGGAGAAGCAAGGTAATGAATGAGGGAAATAAGTGCCTTAGCATGAGGAGACATTCTGTAACTAGTTCTGGTTTGCTAAACCAGGTGTTTTTGGTTGCCAAGATATTCAAAAGGTTTTAGGAGGTTTCCACCATCTCCTTCTGGCCTCAGTGCTTTTAGCTGTTCTTCTCATAGCTGGATTCCTTTGACCGTTGCATCCTGGGTGACAATGCTGTAAGGGAAGAGGCTTTGGGACCTTCTACTCATCAAAGTCTCCAGGCTTCAAGAAATGGGCCTCTGTCGTCAGCATCTGTGATTGCTGTTTTGCATTCTACGTAAAGAAAATGGAGTCTCCAACCTTATGAGTTCTGAAAGGTCAGGAGAGCAAACCACAGAAATTCAGTCAGAATCCAGTTTAGATTTTGCAGCTAATTCATGTCTGATGCCTTGAAGAGCAAGGAGCAACCTCTGGAACTGAGGTTGAAACTTTTTGAAACTAGGGCAACAAAAGCTGAGGGAGAAGCTGAGACAAGAATTCATCTGGCAAACATGGCACATTTGGATGTGAATGTGGTGGTACCAACGATATGTAGGAACTGGGTTAAGTTATATGCTTATTCCTTCAGAAACTAAGCTCTTGTAAAGAAGTGTATGCTCCCAAGTTGCTAAGGGAAATGTTTGTGCCATTTTCTGGTTTGTACCATATTCTTGCTATGTCTGAAATAAATGCCTTTTTTGTAAAAGTTAATCAGTATTAAGGGGAACTGGGGTGCTAATCATTGGTCTCTAACAATGGAGGAACATAGCCAGTGAGGACTTGAGCCAGTGGTAGTTGAGAAAAACACCCCATAATACCCATAAGAGTATCCTGGAGCCCTGAGACAGAGTTGTAGCTAGCCTGGCTCTGGAAAAGTAAGTCAGAGCATACTCACTATACTGGACCCAGCCAGGTTTACCAGTTGAAATAATTCCTCTTCTAAAAAGAAGCAGTGAAAATATTTCTGGTCCTTTTTTTCTTCTTCATATTAAATTTTTCAGTTGCTATCAGTTGTCTTATACAACCATATGAAAGATGGTTAGTTGATATAGTCTTACTTCCCTTTCCTCTGTTAATCTCCTTATCAAAAAATAAATACACTGTTTCCCTCCACCCTATCTATCTCTTCCACTGCCTTTTGGCCAACCTTTTCGCCTCATCTCTTGTGCCTTTTTCCCCCAATCTTCAGTTTGGAGACCTTAAAAATGATCATATTTTGTCATTTTCTCTAGATAAACTGTATCCGTTTACTCCCTTATAGTTCTACTCACCATCTCTGTAAATTTTCAAACCAAAATGTTCTTCCCTGGCCATCTGTCCTCTATGTGTATTATTCCTCCATTACAATATAAGCTTCTTGAAATCAGAGGCTGTCTTGGCTTTTGAATTTGTATTCATAGTACTTTGCATAGTACTTAGAATGTAAGGGGCCACTAAATGACTCAGCCTGGAGTCAAGAAGACCAGAATTCAAATGTGATCTCAGACACTGGCTGTGTGACCCTCGGTAAATCACTTAATCTCTGTTTGCTTTAATCTACTGGAGAATAAAATGGCAAACCACTCCAATATCCTTATCAAGAAAATTCGATGGTCAGCACTGCAGTGCTATGGTCTATGGGATTATAAAGAATTGTATATGACTAAACGTGACATGACATGAATAAGTCATTTAATAAATACTTTTTCATTCACTTAGTTCTGAAGTACATGTGCATAGATGTATATATGAACTGGAGAACTGTATATATAAGCCAGAAGCTGAGCTGTTCTCCAGTCACCTGCTATGTGTAATTAATAGCAGAAAAAGAATTGGAGGCCGGGTCTTTTAAGATTTAAATCTATTCTCTTGACTGGACCATCTGAACTAGTTTTTACCAGGTCAATAACTTGCTTCTGGAATTATTGTCTAACAAAACCAATGTGAGTTATTCATTTAACCACTGAAATCAATAAGCATGCATTAATGTGACCAGACACAAACAAAGTCTGTATATCATAAAACATTTTCATAGGAAATAAAGAAAAATTAAATAACTGGAAAGATATCCACCAAGATTAGGACCAGTCAGTATAGTTAGGATGACACTACTATTCAAAATAATCTATAGATTTGTTCTAATACCATCCAAAAAATGAATGGGTTTTTTCCTAACTGGATGAAATAATGATAAATGCATAAAAGTGAGCAGTAAATAATGAGGCAAGTTGTGGAGGAAAATTGAGTAAGATGAAACTTGCAAAAAGAGACCTCATTATATAATAAAATCAAAATTACTGAAAGTATCAAATACTGGATACAAAATAGATCAATAAGATAAATTAGATATCTCAGAATAGAACCAAATACACAGTACAAATTAGTATTTGATAAATCCAATATGATAAAAATCTAAGGTTTTAATTCAATAAAAACTGATTGAGAAAAGAAGTGCTCTTTCTACTCCACCACATGAGCAAAAACATTGTACTGATAGAGAGACAGAAAGAGAGAGAAGAGAGGAAAGAGGAGAGGAGAAGAAGGAGGAAAAGGAGGAGGAGGAAGGAAGGAAGGAAGGAAGGAAGGAAGGAAGGAAGGAAGGAAGGAAGGAAGGAACGAAGGAAGGAACGAAGGAAGGAAGGAGAGTCAAGATGGCAGAGAAAAGGCAGAGACCTGCCTGAGCTCTCTCCAAAATCTCTCCAAACACCTTTAAATATGCCATAAAACAATTCCTGGAAAGGTAGAACCCACAAAAGGATGGAGTGAAAATAGCTTTCCAGCCAAAGAAAACTTAGAAGGTTGACAAAAAAGTTCTTTTGCACCTGGGTTAGAGTGGAGCACAGTGCAGTGCAGGCTGCTTCCAGAGCTCTCAGTCCACAGATAGTAAAGGAATCAAGCAATTGGTCACAAGCTCTAAGTCCACAGATAATAAAGGGATCAAGCAATTGGTTGCTAGCATAGGCGACAGGACTCTTTGCTTTGACCATACTCAGATCCATGTTACAATCCTGGGTGACAATCCCAGGGTAAGGAGGAGAACTAGCACACCAGAACTTGTGGCTGCAGTGAAGCAGAGCCCTCCTTACAGGTCCAGGCCTGAGAAGATGCTTGTGGTCACACATAGGCCAGGAAAGTAGTAAATATACCTCTTCTTAGATCAGGCCTGCATAACATTGGGACAAAAGATCACTCACAGGCACACACTGCTTGTGGTTTGTGAAAGGATTTCAGGTGGCCCACAAAAAATGTGGAGAATGTAAAACAGGCCTTAGACCATACTACTTTGGAAGAACTGAAAATCCATAGAAACATATCTGAAAACAACTGCACAAAACTCCTAAAGCTTGAGACAGAGTGCCCTCCGCCCTGGAAGTAGAGCCCCACTTTAGCAAAGAATTAGAAGTCAAGAAGAAGTCTGGGGAAATGTGCAAACAACAAGAAAAAACCTAACCATAGAAAGTTACTATGGTGACAAGGAAGATCAAAATACATGCTCAGAAGAAAACAAAGTCAAAGGTCGTACATCTAAAACCTCCAAGAAAATTATGAATTGGTCTTAAGCCATGGAAGAGCTCAGAAAGAATTTTGAAAATCAAGTAAGAAAGGTAGAAGAAAAAATGGGGGAGGTGGAGCCAAGATGGCAGAGTAGAAAGACACACACACGCAGGATCTCCCCACACAGCCCATTACCTGTAGAGAGGGACTCTCAACAAATTTTGGAGCAGCAGAAGCGGAGAACAACAGAGTGGAGGAGATTTTCAGCCCAGGGTGACCTGAAAGGCCCACAGGAATCATGGCTTGCGCGGGATGTGGAGCAGAGCCCAGTCAAGCCTTGGCCACACAGCACATGGCTTGTGAACAGCCCTTGGGGGTGGAATCTCCAATCGTGGAATCCCCAGTCCCAGCAGCAGTGGGTTCGAAGATCCCTCAACCCACAGGTGCCAAAAGTCAGTGAGGGGGTTTTTTCAGCTGGCCAGGAAGGGAGAAGGGCCTTCCATAGCTCTGGCAGCAGGCAGCCACCTCAGAGGCTACATTGCAGGCACAGCAGCCACATACATTTTTGGAGCATAAAACCCTTGGGGCATTGAAGAGCTGATTCTTGCCTCCACCCTATGTGGAAGCTCTGGGCGAGCTGGTCTTAGTCTCACACTGAATGGCAGCCCTGCCCATCCAGCTTATCTGAAAATCAGCCCCCAGTGTTGACTTGGGAACTGGAGGCCAGGTGGCTTTGGAGAGGTAATTGCTAAGATTCTGGGCATCCAGATCAGTACACACTTGTTCATGCCACATTGGAGGAACTGAGATCTCACAGATTCCCAGAGTATACCCTACTCTTGACAAAGGAACCAAAAGTCAAGTAACTTGTTGAGAAAATGCCCAAAAAAGGGAAAAAAATAAGACCACAGAAGGTTACTTTCTTGGTGAACAGATATCTCCTCCCATTCTTTTGATGAGGAAGAACAATGCTCACCATCAGGGAAAGACATAAAAGTCAAGGTTTCTATATCCCAAACATCCAAAATAAATATTCAATGGGCTCAGGCCATGGAAGAGCTCAAAAAGGATTCTGAAAATCAAGTAAGAGAGGTGGAGGAAAAATTGGGAAGAGAAATGAGAGAGATGCAAGAAAAGCATGAAAAGCAGGTCAACACTTTGCTAAAGGAGACACAAAAAAATGCTGCAGAAAATGACAGCTTTAAAATTAGGCTAACTCAATTGGCAAAAGAGGTTCAAAAAGCCAAGGAGGAGAAGAATGCTTTCAAAAGCAGAATTAGCCAAATGGAAAAGGGGGTCAAAAGTTCACTGAATAAAATAGTTCTTTAAAAATTAGAATGGAACAGATGGAGGCTAATGACTTTATGAGAAACCAAGAAATCACCAAACAAAACCAAAAGAATGAAAAAATGGAAGATAATGTGAACTATCTCATGGGAAAAACAACTCATCTGGAAAATAGATTCAGGAGAGACAATTTAAAAGTTATGGGACTACCTGAAAGCTTTGATCAAAAAAAGAGCCTAGACATTATCTTTCATGAAATTATCATGGAAAACTGCCCTACTATTCTAGAAGCAGGGGCCAAAATAAATATTGAAAGAATCCACCGATCCCCTCCTGAAAGAGATCCTAAAGGAGAAACTCCTAGGAACATTGTGGTCAAATTCCAGAGTTCCCTGCTCAAGAAGAAAATATTGCAAGCAGCTAGAAAGAAACAATTCAAGTACTGTGGAAATACAATCAGGATAACACAAGATCTAGCAGCTTCTACATTAAGGGATCGAAGAGCATGGAATATGATATTCCAAAAGTCAAAGGAACTAGGACTAAAATCAAGAATCACCTACCCATCAAAACTGAGTATAATACTTCAGGGGAAAAAATGCTCTTTTAATGAAATAGAGGACTTTCAAGCATTCTTGATGAAAAGACCAGAGCTGAAAAGAAAATATGACTTTCAAACTCAAGAATCAAGAGAAGCATGAGAAGGTAAACCAGAAAGAGAAATCATAAGGACTTACTAAAGTTGAACTGTTTATGTTCCTACATGGAAAGACAATATTTGTAACTCTTGAAACTTTTTTCAGTATCTGGGTAGTTGGTAGGATTATACACACACACACACACACACACACACACACACACACACACACACACGTACACACACACAGAGCTCAGGGTAAATTGAATAGGATGGGATCATATCGTAAAATAATGAAATTAAGCAGTGAGAGAGAAATATATGGGGAGGAGAAAGGAAGAAATGGAATGGGGCAAATTATCTCTCATAAAAGAGGCAAGTAAAAGACTTTTCAGTGGAGAGAAAAAGAGGGGAGGTGAGAGAAAAAAACATGAAGCTTACTCTCATCACATTTAACTAAAGGAAGGAATAAAATGCACACTCATTTTGGTATGAAAACCTAACTTACAATATAGGAAAGTGGGGGAGAAGGGGATAAGCAGGGTGGGGGGGGATAATGGAAGGGAGGGCAGTGGGAGGAGGAAGCAATCTTGGGGAGGGATAGGATCAAAAGAGAGAATAGAAGAAACAGGGGGCAGGATAGGATAGAAGGAAATATAGTTAGTCTTACACAACACGACTATTTTGGAAGTCATTTGCAAAACTATACAGATGTGGCCTATATTGAATTGCTTGCCTTCCCAAAGGGAATGGGTGGGGAGGGAGGGACGAAGAGAAGCTGGAGCTCAAAGCTTTAGGAGCAACTGTTGAATATTGTTCTTGCAACTAGGAAATAAGAAATACACGTAATGGAGTATAGAAATTTATCTTGCCTTTCAGGACAAAAGAGAAGATGGAGATAAGGGAAGGGAGGGATGTTAGAAGGGAGGACAGATTGGTGATAGGGGCAATTAGAATGCTTGGCATTTTGGGGTGGGAGAAGGGAGAAATGGGGAGAAAATTTGGAACCCAAAATTTTGTGGAAATGAATGTTGAAAACTTAAATAAATAAATTTAAATACAAATAAAAAAAGAAAAAATGGGATGAGAAATGAGAGTGATGCAAGAAAATCATGAAAAACTAGTTAACAGCTTGGTGAAGGAGACACAAAAAAATACCAAGGAAAATAACACAAACTAGTCCAGATAATAAAAGAAGTACAAAAAGCCAAGTAGGAGAAGAATGACTTGAAAAGCAGGATTGGCCAAAAAAAAAAAAGAGGCACAAAAATTCATGGAAGGAAAAAAAACTTCTTAAAAAGTAGAATTAGCCAAATGGAAAAGAAAGTACAAAAGGTCATGGAAGAAAATAATTCCTTAGAAATTAAAATTGAGCAAAAGGAAGCTAGTGACTTGATGAGAAATCAAAAAGCAATAAAATAAAACCAAAAGAATGAAAAATAGAAGACAATGTTAAATATCTCATTGGAAAAACAACTCACCTAGAAAATAGATCCAGGAGAAATCATTTATAAATTATTGTACTATCTGAAAACCATGAACAAAAAAAAGAGTGTAGACATCATCTTTCAAAAAATTATCAAGGAAAGCTGCCCTGATATTCTAGAACCAGAGGATCAAATAGAAATTGGAAGAATCCACCAATCACCTCCTGAAAGTGATCTCAAAATGAAAACTCCCAGGAATGTCATAGCTAAATTCCAGGATTTCCTGCTTAAGGAGAAAATATTGCAAGCAACCATAAAGGAACAATTCAATTATTGTGGAAGTACAGTCAGGGTAACAAGATTTAGCAGCTTCTACACTGAAGTATCAGAGGGCTTGGAAGGTGATATTATGGAAGATAAAGGAGCTAGGACTACAATCAAGAATCACCTACCCAGCAAAACTGAGTACAATATTTCATGGTAAAAAAAAATTGACATTCTTGATGAAAATACCAGAGCTGAATATAAAATCTGACTTTCAAATACAAGACTCAAGAAAAGCATGAAAAGGTAAACAGGGAAGGGAAATCATAAGGGATTTAATGAGGTTAAATTGTTTAACATGGGAAGATGACACTTGTAACTCATAAGAACTTTCTCATTATTAGGGCAGCTAGAAGCAGTAGATAGATAAATAAGAAGATAGATAGATAGATAGATAGACAGACAGACAGACAGACAGACAGACAGACAGACAGATAGATAGATAGATAGATAGATAGATAGATACACACAGATACATAGACAGAGGACACAGATGTGAGTTAAATATTAAAGGATGATATCTTGAAAAATAAAAATTAGGGGTGAGAGGAATGCACCGGGAGAAATGAAAAGGTAAAATGGGATAAATATATCTGTCATAAAAGAGGTAAGTAAAGGCTTTTACAATGGAGAGGAAAATGGGAGAGGGGGGTAGTGAATGAACCTTATCCTTAACTCCTCATTAGAATTGGCTTAAAGAGGGAATAATGACAGGGAGAAGGAAGAAAGGGAGAGAGAGAGAGAGAGAGGGAGGGAGGAAGGAAGGAAGGAAGGAAGGAAGGAAGGAAGGAAGGAAGGAAGGAAGGAAGGAAGGAAGGAAGCAAGGAAGGAAGGAAGGAAAGAAGGAAGGAAGGAAGTCCCAAAGAAAGAGAGAGAGAGAAAAAAACAGAGAGAGACACAGAAAGAGACAGAGACAGAGAAAGTAGAATACGATATGTGCTCATCCAGTTCTTACTTAAATATTTCCCGGCATGGAGGAACTCAACCAAAATTTGGATAGACAATTACATTTTTAAAATAGTATTAACAACCAGAAAGTTTCTCTTTATACTAAGTAACTATTGGCCTAGTTCTGACCTCTGTGGTCAAGGAGAGTAAAGTTAAGCTTTCTATTCAAACAACTCTTCAAATACGTTAAGATCTGAAATTTGTTCATTCATTCATTCAGTTATTCAACAAGCACTTATGAAGCACCTACCACATACAGAGCTTTTCCCTGGGCACTAGAGAAGATACAAAGTCTAGATAAAAAATAGTTGCTGTTCTTCAAAAGTTTATGGAAGATTCTGCATAAACATAAATTATATAAGTGCATTTGAGAGTTGAACCATGTTCTTTACTAGGTTTGAAGGACCTACCACTTACTTCCTCTTCCCACCCCCAACTCCTATAAGATTTGAGCTACAACTGGTATTGCTAATCTAATTTTAGAAGAAAAGATGGAGTAGATGATTTAATATCCCTTACAAATCTAAATGCTATACACCAATAAAAAATTGGAGTTCATTTTTAAGATAAAAAAGCTTCCTACAGCTGCTCCCCTACTTAGATGAAAGGCAAAAAAACTATGACATTAAGGTCTGCTGATATAACAGTTCTAATGAGGAAGAAAAATAAGAGTTGTCTGAATAGATCAATGTAGATACATATGAAATTAACCCACCAAGTTAGATTTTTTAAAATATATTCACAGAAGATGGAATCAAGAAATGGTAAGAGAAAACAGACTTTAAAATGTGTCATGATGCAATAAGGAAAATGTTAGTATCGAATTGCACAGACAAGGTGAAACTGGCAAGAAAAGCTATGAACGATAAAAAAGACTGTGTGGATCAGAAGAACCACAAACCTAGAAAAGGGTAAACATTATACCCATTTTCAAAACAAGGCAGGGTAGGGGATGGAATGGAACCTGCAAACTATAAGCCAGTAAGCTTGACTTGGATTCCTGGCAAAACTCTAGACTATCTTATAAAAGAGATAGTCAATGAGCATATAGCAAAGGAACAGGTCAACTAACATAACTTTCTCAAAAGCAAGTCATTCCAGACTAACATTATTTCCTTTTCCAACAGGTGCGCCCTGCATCTCCGGTATATGTAAGTTGCTTAGATTTAATAATGTAATTGATAAAGTATCTCATGTTATTCTTGTAGAAAAGGTGGCGAGATTTTCTAAAGAACAATACAATCCAATGGATACAAAACTGGTTGAATAATCTGACAAAATGAATTCTTGTTGATGGTTCTGTGTCATCTTAGAAGACAGTATCTGGTAGAGTGTCTCAGGCACTGGTGCTACCCCTATACTATTTAATATTTTTATTAGAAATCTGTATAAAGATATAGGTGACATCCTTATGAAATTTGCCAATAATGCAGAGTTAGGAAGTTTAGCAACATAGTGAATAACAGCCAGGATCTGAAATGATATTGACAGGCTAGAAAATTGGAGTGAATCCAATAAAATGATATTTCATAGCAATAAAAAACAAGTCTTATACTTGACTTTAAGAAATTTACTTCATAAGTTCAAGATGGAGGAGATGGGATAAGACAATAGTTTGTCCAAAAAAAATTTGGGTTACAAGTGCTTCGTACAATATGAGTATTATATGGCAATCAGAACAGCTAATGTGATCTTGGGTTGCATTAAGGGAGGCATAACTTCCAGGAAAAGGAAGTGATAGCCCTACAATACTCTGCCCTGGTCAAATCACATATTGAGGACTGCATTAAGCTCTAGATGTCACATTTTAGGAAGGATCTTGATAAACGGGGGGGCATTGAGAAGAGAATGATAAAGGGGGATGAATTCATGCTATATGAGCCCAAAGTGAATAAATTGATGATATTTAGCTTGGAGAATTGAAGACTCCAAGGGAACATGATAAGCTCTCTAAATATTCAAAGGGTTATTACATGAAATAGGATTCAAATTTATTCTTTTTGACTCCAGGAAGAAAAATTGGGAAGAGGAGTAGAAGTTACAAAGAGGAAAAGAAATTATAGGTTTGATCTGAACAATTAGACCCACCCAAATGTGGCTATCTCAGGAAATAGTGAGATATTCTCTCTCATTGAAGGTCTCTAAGTAAAGGATGGGTGACCTTTTTCTGGATGTGTTATAGAGGCTGGTCTTTTTGGAGAATGAGATGAACTGGGTAGCTACTGAGGCCACTACCATTTTTGAAATTCTGCAATTCTATGATGATTTTAACCTTGCAAAATAAATATTTACTCCTTGGAGGCCACTTAGGACATCTCAGTTCAGGTAAATTTAGTTGCCAAATCACTGAACTTGTGTCAAAAGAATAAGAGAGATCATGTCCCTCTTAAGTAAACTCTTTCTGTGGAATCAGTTTTCTGGTGAAATAATTTAGTGTTATAGAAAAATTATTGGTCTAGGCATCAAGAGACAAGGGATCTAGTATTATATCTGCCACTAAATAGGTGTGTAAGCTTAGACACATTCAGTACTGCTGGGCTGCAATTTGCCTATCTGAAAAATAAGAGGAATGGACTAAATGACCTGTTAAGCTCCTTCCAACTCTAATATTGTCTGGTTCTATCTCTGAATTTGGAGAGTAAATTAACCATATTATTTCAGAGGTTTTTTCCTTAACAGCCCTTGTGCCACTAGCCCATTTCCAGGCATCCGTATAATATAATCCATGTTGTATCATTAGGAAAATGTACTCATGCTATGAAACTACATTAAAGCATTCCAGTGGCTTAGTGCTTTCTCTGTGACCTTTGAAGCATTACACCACAGAGGTGTCCGAGCCAGGAAGAACAGATCATACCAATATCACCCGAACCTATGCTTTGAACATGCATTAAAAGGGAGAGCTATTACATAATGTTTGCCATTAACTAGCATTAGCCAGCCATCCCCCATCATCTCTGATTAATAATTGAGCATAATCTATATAGCAAAACTCTAGAGCGTCTAGAGGATTACTTCTAATATGCATTACAAGGTTAGCATCTTGCATCTTGTATAACACAAGCTGTTTCCAAGAGTTGCAGAGCAATCTAAACAGCCTAATGTGCAATATTTACTCCAACAAAAAATAAGATAAATAGCATTTCTTCAAAATACTTTTTATATTTTTTTTTACCACTTTGTACTGGTCTTCTTGATTGATCCATATATGTAAGATCTTGCTAGAATTTCTATCCATGTAACAATTTTCTTTTTTTAAAAAGTACTTTGTATAATTGAAGCTATCAATCAAATTCTTAAAGAAATAGGAAGGGGAAAATACCTTCCTATTTATAGTCAAGTAATTGGGAGATTTCCAAAAGGCTAGACTTTACTGTGGGAAGCTAGATGGTACAGTGGATAGAGTGCCAAGCCTGGAGGTAGGAAGACTCCAGTTCAAATCTGACCTCTGACACTTTCTAGATATATGACCCTGGGCAAGTCACCTAACCCTGTTTGCCTCATTATCCTCATCTGAAAAATGAGCTGAAGAAAGAAATTGCAAACTACTCCAGTATCCTCACCAAGAAAACTCCAAATTGGGTCCTGAATAGTTGCACACAACTGAAAAACTGAATAATGAAGACTCTACTGCATGACTCTGGACTTTACTGACCCTTATTTCTCAGTGTCTTAGGTAACTCCCTATACTTTAAGTTCCAAAACAGTTGTTTATCTAAATCTAATGGGGAAGTTCCCTTAGTGGGACTTCCTTACATGAAAAAGTGGGGGAGAGGTGGAGCTTTGCTACATGCACATCTTCCATAAACCCAGGAAAAGAACCTGAGGTAAGGTCTTCTCCCTAATGGATATATTTCTGTCCTGTTTCATTTTAAAATATAAATTTATCAATTCTGGATAACAGAACCATGCATTTAAAGCTTGGAAGGCATCTTAGAGGTCATCTAGATCAATTTCCTCATTTTATAAATGAGGAACCTTGGCTCAGAAAAATTAAGTGATGTGCATGAGGGCACAGAAATTGTGTATAACAGAATTCACACTCAGGTTCTTGGACTTCAAATCCAGTAATCTTTGCAGTGTACCATGCTGACCACAAATGGCCCAGGCAGAAAGACAGCAAACCTACAAAAGATCCACTTCTTCCCTCTATGAGTTCCCTGCTTTTACTAAATAGATACCATAGGCATTCATTTCATCTCCCGGTGACCTAGAGCTAGTCCCTTCCCTCACAGGTGGTTGTAACAATGAAATTAGATCAATTGCAGAGTTTCTGGGGGATCAAACAAAAATGGTAGACATGAGGAATGGAACTCTATGAGAGAATGCTGGGAGCTGTCCCTTTGATGGTATCATCCCTTCCCATTAGACCACTGTTGTTGATGCTCAACTTAATGAAAAATATGACATCAGTTAAGATAATTAGTATTTTTTTTTCTTATGTCTTGTGAGTGAGTTATCATCTGATTGCAGAGTGGATAATTTCAACGGAATATCTCTGATTTTATGAAAAGGCACTTATTCCAAATTAAGTCTAGCAGAAAGTGTTTCCCCATGTGGAATTAAATCAAATGGTTTGCTTTAACACAGAAAGCGCATATATATATCTGGACAGGTATTGTGTGGGCAGTCAAAATCAACAAATATTTAAGTACCTACTATGGTACTGTTAGAGGTTGTAGTGGACAGAACAGGTCATGGAGTCAGGAAAACCTGCATCATCCTGGGCAAGTCACTTAACCTTTGCTGGCCTCAATTTCCCCATCTATAAAATGGGGGCTATAATAACCCTCTACTCCCAGAGAATTGTGAGAATCGGGAGAATTGGTTGTGAGAATCAAATGAGATAACAAATGGAAAGTACTTTGAAAACCTTCTACATAAATACCATCAGCTGTTATTATTACTGTGTGCGAGGCATGGTGCCTAGCAACAACAAAGTAGTCCCTGCCCTCAAGGATCTTACGTTCTCCCAGAGGGAAACAATATACACACAGATCAGTAAACATTAAAATATGCAGAAGGAATAAAAATATTAGTGGGGAAAAGGGAAAGAAGAGATGATAGGGAAAGGCTTCTGAAACCTACCTGGATATCTTGAGGTTTACTGGCTAGATTTTTCTTAAAGACTATGCCTTAAACCTAATTCACTCTGGTTCTCATGGATTGGTCAACAACAAGTCCTACCCAAGCACCACTAAATGGTTATTATTTGGGCCCAGAAAACTCAGAGTGAATGTAAATATTAATTGTTTCTCTTTTGCCCAGAAACCCTGAGAGTCTTCCCCTCCCAGGCTGATTTTTTAGGAGTGAGGATGGATTAAAAGGGTCACCCCTTGGCTCACTTCTTAAATAGCCCTAATCACTGAATGAGCATTTCCTCAGTCAAAGTGAGAACTTAAAAAGCTTAAAAAGGCGAGGCATCCTACTGTATTGTGGACCATTGCCAATTGTCCTGACCTATATCTGGCCACCATACACAGATGGCTCCAAAGGATAAAGTGAGGCTGGTGACTTTGCACAGCCCTCCCTCACTTAAATCCAATTCATTTCAAAGTCATGACATCCTCTTCCTGATGCCATGGTCCTCTTTCACAACAAAGAACAAATCACAGCCACAAAGGAGGTAAAACTTGATCTGAGACAAAAATAATGACTAGTTCTTTCAAAAATGAGAAGTAAGATAGGCAAATAGTCTTGGAGGATAGCCTATATAAAGGCAAAAAAGACAAGAGATGGAAAATCTTGTGGGAGAACAGAAAATAAGCCAATTTGGCTACAATGTAGCTAATGTACAAAGAGGAGGTAAAATCATCCTGAAAAGATAGATTGGAGTCAGATTATAAAGGGTTTAAATGTCTTCATGGTGATAGGGAACCACTGAAACTTCTTGGGCAGGGAAGTGATATATGGTCAGGCTTATGCTTTAGGAATATCAATTTAGCAGCTGAGTAGAACACAGATTGGAGGAGGGAGACAATGGATGAAGGGAAACCCATGAGAAAACTATTGACATAATCTATAGGAGAGATGTGAGACAGAACCAATGTGAGAAATTTTCTGAAGGTAGGCTTCCCAGGACTTAACAACTTATTGGATATTGGAGTGAAGAAAAGTAAAGAATAAAGGATGATTCCTAGGCTATGAACCTAGGTGATGAGAAGTATTATGCTATGAAATAATAATAATAATGCAATTAGGAAGAATGGGCTTGAGAAAAAAGATAATGAATTCTGATTTGAACATCTTGAATTTGAGATGTCTATGAAACATCCAAGTAGGAAAAGTCCAGTAGACAGTTGAAATATGTGGCTTTAGGAGTTATCTAATATAGATTATATTTATAGACAAAGTATTTTTATATTATTATTATTATTCAATAATATTAATAATCAATATCATTAAGTGCTCATTATATGCATATTTAACAGATCTCCAAATAGGTATTGCATAGATGTCTGATGACCTAGATGGTTGGTGGATACTTTAAAATACTTGGTATTTAACTCTAAGCTTAGAGAATTTCAACCAGAAGCTACTTTAAGATTGTGCCATTTCCCTCATCCTCATGTGTCATCTGCATTTGCTCATGAGAAAGAAGCATTAAACCTATATTCAAGAAACAGAGGTTCTAATCCTGGCTCCAATGAATCTGGGCATCAGCCTCTCAGGGGATATTTCCTTGTCTGAAAAATGGGGTATGGGGATGAATTTTGACTGTGTTTTCTGGATCTAGCATTCCATGATCCCATAATAACTCATATTTATGTGATCTTTAAATTGGACTTTACTATTTCTTTACAACAACACTGATGAACAAGTATTATTCAAATCTGATAAATGAAGAAACTGGCTCTTGATCATACAGCAGTTAGTACATTTTAGATCTGAAGTACAGAACCAGCTTCCTTGACTCTATGCATAAGAAATAAACAAACAAGACAAATATTATGAAATCTGACATAAGCTATTACATCTAGGGCATCTCCATCCCAATGTACATACCCCTGAAAAATCTTGGAATATCTATCGTGATCAACCTCAAAGAGTCATGTTAGAACTATTGAAGCCCCAAGCTGAGAACCTGCACATAAATTCTTCATAAAATTAATTTAACTGGCAAATTTAGCCCTAGAAAAAGGAAATTTGTGAAGTCACATTCCAATCAGGGAGAAATACAACAAGAACTAGAAGGAATCTCCTAACCTGAAATTTGATCGTGATCCAAGATTTAAAATTCAAGTCAGTACCAGACACAAGCAGTTATAAGGATAGATAACTTTATTCTGTTAGCTTCTATGAGTTCCTTGCTCATAAAGAGGTGTGTGCTGGCACATATTTAATAAGCAGCTCTCTCAAAAAAAAAAAGTAAACAAGGAATACTTCAACACTTGATCTTTATTAGTAGCATTTTCTCCATCACTTTCTTAAATCTAGAAAAGCAACAAAACAAAAAATGCTCATACTTAACAATGGTTCTGCCAAGCTGGGTCAAGGACCCCCTTGCTTTTGGCTATGTAAAAACTGAGCCTTATATTTAGTCAGGTTTGCCAGTTATTGTAACACAGTAGATATTAGTAGAGAGAAAAGCAGTTGGCCTTGAAGAGACTAGATATTTGAGGCACAACAGATGGAAGTAGAGATCATCTTAAAGCCCATGAGACCAAGATACCCAACAGAGACAGATTGTAAATGCCACATCCAGCATGGAGAACTGTCATCATTAAAGGATGATTACAGCCACATCAGAAGGATGAGCCATCCCAGATACGTATGTACCGATTGCATGTGCCCCTACATGTGTGCCCTCCAATCATAGATACTTTTAATTCCTCTGGTTTTGAAGACCCTTTACAACCTGCCCCCAAACTATGTTTCCAGTCTCATTATATACACTGCTCCCCTTCCCACACCCTACAGTGTAGCCACATTGGACCTGTTTCCATTCCTCACACATGACATTCCATCTCCCATCGCCATACTTTTCTCTGGTCACTTTCCATGCCCACCCATCTTCCACTCATAGAATCTCTCTTCCTTCAAGATGTTGCTCAAAGACCAGCATATTCATGAAGATTTTCTCAATCCACTCAACTCTTAAAGACTTCCTTCCTTAACTACCTTGTGTCTAGTTGCCTTATATTTATTATGTGTTTATAATTCATATATATATATATGTATATATATATATATATATATGTGCCATCTTCCCCAATAGAATGTAAGTTCTTTGAGCATAGGCATAATTTTATTCCTTGTTGGTTTTTTTTTTTTTTTATCTCTAGCACCTAGTGCAGTAGCCAGCATGTAGTAGGCACATAATAAATGCTTGGCTGATTGATTGGTAAGTCCTGGACTTTCAGGTTTCCAGCCTCCGCCACTTCACTCCTTCATACATATTGCCTGGCTATACTTGTGCCTTATGTGTGTGCTCTTCCATGAATGTGTTTGATCCTGAGTGTCCTCAACATCCCCTGCCTCATGGGACATGGCAACTTGCAGAAGTATGTACTGTCTGTGTGAGTGGGATATTGGATTGGAAGCTTTTCTTATCACTTTCTTTTCTATGCTACTTGATTAAATGTGTTGTTCTTTAATTAAGCTGTCTTCTGGTTGGCTGGCAAAAGCAATTACATAAGAAGAGGGTGGTAATCTGCAGGGTACCTTGAAAAGGAAGTAATTTTTGAGGCCTGCATGTAAAGGAACTCCCAGGGGCTACATGAAGATGCTAGTTCCATTCTATCACACACATGCAATTAGTAATTAATTGCTAGATTTAGAATTATTAGATTTAGGCTTTGATGATTTCTTCTGTAAATGAAAGGATGAACTTTTATTGCATACAATCTGGGGTGTGTTGCTTTTTTTTTTTAGTGTGTATTAAACTTAACATGATGATAATGAAGGCAGTGTGGAGTAGCAGACAGAGAGCTGGCCCCAAAGCATGGAAGACCATTCAAGCCCTGCCTCTGTTAGATACTTTGTGACCCAGGGCAAGTCACTTAGCTCCACCACGCTCTGGGTAACTCTGAAATTCAAAATTGCAGAGAAGTTGCCCACCCACATTGAGAGTTCCCTATGTGAATGAAATCACAGAGCCTGGCCTGGAGGAAGTTCTTAATAAGTGCCTTTTGATGGACGTTCCTCATCAATCACAAACTGTCCTATCTGTCTGTGTTCCCTCTGGAGTTTCCCTCTGTTCTTTTCCCGGTGCTGATTAATGTTTGCTTGATGTTTTCCTTTCTTTTCTTCTTCTTTCAGTACAACTATCGCTAATCATTTACATCTCCTTTTCATACATTCCCACAGAAGCCTTCTTTTAAAATAAATAAGCATAATCCAACAAGACAAATTCCCATATTGACCACATCTGAAAATGTTTGTTTCATTGAGCACATCTAGTCCATCTCGGCCAAGGGATGGGAAATATGATTTATCCTGATAATCTCTGTCACTGTTAATGTTCCTCATTGTGTCTTTGCACACTTAATCATGCAATCAATTTCTTTTATTAAAATTAATTAATAATGGATCATATCACTAAAAACTTTTCAGTCCAGGAAGAAGAATTCTGAAATAATAAGTCCTAGATCCAAAGACCTAGGTAAAACTCTTTTTGGCTGTGTGATCTTGGGTGAGTGGATTAACCTTTCTGAGCTTCCATTTCCTCATTTGCAAAATTGGAATAATAAAATTTATTACCTGCCTCTATAGGATTGTTGTGAGGAAAGAACTTTGTAAAATTTTAAATATTCTAGATATATGAATTATTATTATTATTTGCAAGCAATTATTTCCACCAAGACCACCCACTGAAGTCCTACTCAGCTGCCTTAATGGTTGATGGAAGTGACCATGAATTCTCAAAGACTAAGCCAACTGAATGCATGCTCTAGCAGATCCCACCAAGCTAGAAGGGTTTTGAGTACATGTGCAGCAAGTTTGCATGTACCTATCCCATGTAGAATCCTTTCCTAAAATCTAGGCAAATAATATTTACAACATTTTCTAATCTTCTAGTCTAACATTAAGTAATAAAGTGGGAAAGGGGGAAGATGAATTTGGTATGGTCTTTTTGTTTTAAATTCTAAACACATAAGAGGGATTTGAAAAGACACACACATTCATAGGACAGCTACAAATACATATATGATTACGTATTGGCGCATATATATGTGTGTGTAAATATATACATATACACACATATATGTTTGTGTGTATACGTATGTGTGTACATACATACATAGTTTATTTGTGTTGGATATTGCCCATTAAAAGAAGAATGGGTTTGCAGTGAAATACTACAAGTCCACTATATTGTATAATGACAATTCTAGTGTGCAAGCTAATATTGTCTCATATGATCCCCAGCTGGAATTCCCATGTTGCCCTTTTGGCCTCCAAATTGTCTATATTTTTAGACACAAATCAGATTTAGTTAAGTCAGGACTCAAGGCTAGAGCAACACACATGTAAATAGTCATTGGCTAAATAGCTTCATTGCGCTATAAGAGAATGGATCATGACAACACCCAATTGGTTCTTTCAAACATTATACCTTACCTACTTATTAATACAATGCCATGCTTGTGGAATATCTCTCTTAAGGCAACTCCAGTCACTCAACTGAGTCAACTCCCAGTGTTAGGACTTGACCGATCAAGCAAGGGATGACAGAACTCTTGAGTGCCCTAATTTGCCCAAATGCCATCCTGAATACAATTGTAGCTCAGGCAACATCTATACAGAGGATGAAAACATTTCCAAAGAGTAGTGAATAAGATCCTCAAAATTAAATTAATACATGCCTTGATATTTGGTGACTTTGACCCAAAGCTGAAGATGGTAAGAAATATATTGGAAAATATAGATCACAAATAAGGAATGAGAGGTCAAAGATTTGTAGACTACACACAAGTTTCATGTATGTATGCATGTGTGTATATATATGCACACACATATATGTGTCTATATACATATATATAATGAATTTTTTTACTTTCAGAAAAGAATCAGAAAGCTCCAGATATGCCAAATACTGAATAATATCACAAAAATAAAACTGATTACATTTTGATGGACATGAAACAACTTGTTACTGATATGAGAATCATTCCTAAATCAGTTGTTCATGTTCCATAAACACCTTGTCCAACCACCAAATAATTTAAATAAAGACTAAAATCAGTAAAAATCTAAAAAAAAAAAAAAGCAAATAAGGAAAATGATAGGCTAGGCAATTAGAATGATACTCACTTGACTTATTTAAACTAATTGCCAATGACAAAAAATGAAGAAAAGATGAAAAACAGAAGGGCATAGACTATAATAATTTCCCACATAAGTTTAACCAGTGTCAGAAATAAATGATATGGCAAGAAGACAAAAAAAGAGCTTAAAGAAAGATAGTTGGTCAGAAAAAAAATGTGGTACAGCAGAGGGAGCACTGGCTTTGGAATCTGAGGACTGTGGTGAAACCTCACTTCTGAAACACACACAGATTAAAGAAATCTCATTGAGAGACCCAATCGCATAAAGCATGCCAAGGGCATTGAGAAATGGAAATGGAAGGATGACCAACAGAAGAAAAATGGAAAAGAGCCCCAAAGATTTTATAACAGGTGTTTTTCATTATGAAGGACAGTAGAGACACTACACTTGAACTCTAATATGATAATCTTGAATGTGTTTGTAGAGGAAGTAGAAATGGCAAGAATGAGAAGAAAGATGGGAAATGCAGCTGGATTAGATAAGTGCACACTGTGGAAGTCTGTGCTAGAGGTGACAGAATTGTGAAGGAAATGGGGGGTTATTTTACAATGTATCTCAAGGACACCAAAAGCACAAAAAACAAAGTCTCGGACCTTATCAATATTTAAAAAAAGAGGCAACCAAGAGAATATCAACCACTACATATATAGTTACATATATATATATATATATATATGTATGTGTGTATATATAGACTTTCCCATCTACTTAAAGTTTTCATGGGGGTTGGGGACTTGAAGTCATGAAGTTAAATCATAGAGTTCAAAGTATATGTTCTCTGAGACTTTTATCATATCCTCTTCTCAAACCTAGGGTTCATGCCAAATTGGATCCAATTCTGCTCTACCTTGTCACAAATAGTAAGATGGAGCCATCACTGGACCCTCAAAGTTCCCATTGTCTCCAACCCAGTAACTAGTTCCTCTTTGATATTATGCTGAACCTATCCATCTAAAAGTCAGAGAGAGACAGAGAGACAGAGACAGAGAGAGACAGAGAGACAGACAGAGACCGAGACAGAGAGACAGAGAGAGAGACAGCATAAAACCAAAAAAAAACCACAAAAAACCTAGCCCATATCTTTAGAATGGTAAGCTATGGTTATACCAATTCTAACAGACAAGACTTTTGCCATTTTGCCATATTCCTTCTAAATGCAATATATTCTGGCACACTTGTTAAAGTCACTTGAAAAAGTTCTTCATTTCAATGTGTGTAACCTTTCTTCAGGTATTCACTAGCTATTGTTGATTTGTCAGTACTTTTTGCTCTTTGCCTCATTAAA
The DNA here is from genome assembly GCA_023548195.1 of Bettongia penicillata ogilbyi. Lineage (NCBI taxonomy): Eukaryota > Metazoa > Chordata > Mammalia > Diprotodontia > Potoroidae > Bettongia > Bettongia penicillata. The sequence goes on along the minus strand of JAJHZJ010000169.1, from coordinate 2,914,294 downwards.
GGGGCCCTGCTCTGACCACTTCTTAAACAATCCTACTCAATGAATGAGAGTTACCTCAGCCTAAGTGAGTACCTGTATAGACCTTGGACTAAAGGGGCCAAGGTCTCCTAGTGCGTCCTGGGTCATCTCCAGTCGTCCTGAGTAATATCTGGCCACTGGATCCAGATGACACAGGAGGAGAAAGTGACGCTGGTGACCTTGCACAGCCCTCCCTCACTCAAATCAAAGTCAAGTGCAAGTCATGACGGCATGGTCTTCTTCAGCAACGAAGGATGAACACAACGACAACAACTGTACTACATAATATGATATTATTTTACTGGATAGAAAATAAAACACTTTCTGTCAAAGTTAATAATATCTAAAACACATCTTATTTGATTGCTTTTGGTCTATTATTTCATTGATGAAGGAAATTCTCACCTTCAACCAGTGGAAATGGGTAATTGTTGTGTAATTCTCAGAGAGTTGTCTGAACACTTAGAGTGGAAGTGACTCGGGTCTTCCTGACTGAGGAAGTTCTCTGTCCCTCAAGCCAAGCTGCCTCTCAGTATATTAGTTACAAGTGAAATGAACATATTTTTAATCAGCACTATTAAACATTATCATTAACAAGTAAACAAAAATTTCACATTTAAGAACAACCTTAAAACATGAATTTAATTGGAAAAAAATTAATTTTAGGGACTCTTCTTTTGGAACTGTCATAGGCACATACACTCTCCAGTTCCAAAGGAAGTTTTGTCTGGGTAAGGGAGAACAAACCCTAACATTAACCTTGATAGTCATAGAAAGGCTCCTTTTTGAAACTCAAATAAAGCATAATTGCTTCTTTTCTAACCCCAACAAAATGACTGCTCTACGTAGAATGCACAGGAAAGGGCAATGGCTACTGTTGGTCTAATTAAAGTATCTTTTATTTCCAAACACTATTAATTGAACGCATTATGAGGTGAGAATTTTTGATTAAGGTTAGGCTTGGCCCAACCTCAAAATATAATTATCTCATCTGATATTCTATTCATTGATTATCTTCTGGTTTAAATTCTGAAAAACCCAAATTGAATGTGCTTAGCCCCTTTGGAAATGTTCCTTAAAAAGACACTTAATTCCAAACTTTTGCAACAACCTTGAGATGAGATCATACCACACATTATGTGTATATACATATCTGTATATACATACATGTATGTACATATTTACATATATATGCAAATACAAGCTTTCTACACAAAATACATTCATTACACATTTGAAAATATGTCCCAGAATCTGACTCACCTCCTGATTGTTAATCTACAAATAAGTATGTAATTTCAAGGAGTTTTACATAACCTATTTTCTTTTTCTCCCTTTCTATTTCTTTCTTTGTCCAGACATGATTATATTGGTATAAGGAACTCGCAACAAAGAAATTAACTGTACTGAGGTCCATCCACAACTGCTCTGTAACCTACAGTCTTACAGAGCTTCACGAGACGCTAAAAGTTTAAGTGACTTGTCTAAAATCATGTAGCCATTATGTGTTGTTCAACATGTACTAATCACTGCACTAAAATTAAAGAATACCCCCAAAAAAGTAAAAAAAACAGTTCCCACCCTCAGGATCTCACATTCTAATGGAAAAAACTATGTGTCTTCATGTAGGTACATGTAAGTATAGTATAGATAGATACACACATACATATATGTGTGTATATAGATAAAGATATGGAGAGGAGAGAGAATAAGCATTTCTTAAGTGCCTTCTGTGTACTGGGTACTATGCTTTGCAATATCCCATTAGATCCTCACAATGATATTATAAGGTAGATGCTATTATGATCCCTGTTTTACAGCTGAGAAAACTGAGGCAGACAATGGTAAAGTAGTTTGCCCACAATCTCATAACTATTAAGTGTCAGAGGGTAGTATTTGACCTCAAGCCTTTCCTGACTCCAAAGCCTCTGAGCCACTAGCTGCCTCTGTGAGAAGATGGAAGGTATTCTCAGAAGGAAAGGCACTAGAAGATAAAAGGCTCAGGACAGGCCACTGGCAGAAGGCATAGTTTGAGCTGATCTTCAATTACATCAGAAAAGGCAGAGGTGATGAGATCATTCCTGGCTTAGGAATGCAAAGCTCAAAGAAGGGGATGGAGCATCACAGCCAACAAGGACAACATTATGGCTAGATCCTAGAACACATGGGGAGGTGGGGCAGGAAGAGCAGGAGGGAGCTATAAGAAGACTAGAACAATAGGAAAAGTTGTGAAGTCTTTTAAATGCTAATCAGAGCATTTTATAGCTGAGCCTAAAGAAAATAATGAACCATTGGAGCTCTTTGAGCAAGGGGGTGACACTTGGACGGTTGAGTTGGGGATACACTGGAGTAGGAAGAGACAGACTTAAGGGAGGGATATCAACCAGTAAACTACTCCAATATTCCACGTGAGAAGTGATGAGAGCCTCTCTGTGGTTGTGTGAGTAGAGAAAAGGGATATATAGGAGAGTTATTGCAAAGGTAAAAATGACAAGATCTGCCAATAGGCTGAATGTATGGGATGACTGAGTGAGAAACTGAGAATAACTCTGAGCATTGTGACCTTGGGCCACTGGGAAGTTGGTGGTGCTATTAATAGAGAACTTGGAAAGAGGGAAAGGCTGAGGAGGGGTGGGGGATAATGAGTTCTATTTTGAACATCTAATTTGAGACATCAATTAGGCACTTGGTGAAATATGACTACAGATCAGGAGAGGAACTGGAGCTGGGTATGTGCATCAAGGAATATTTTAGAGAATATTTTAGAGAAATGTGTTTATTTTAGAGAAATATGTTTAGAGAAAAACATGGCAATTGATGAAATCACTGAGAGATAGTATAGAGGGGGGAAAAGAAAGTAGAAGAAAGAGCCTTAGGAGACACTGATAGTGGGTGTAGTATGAAAGAAGTTTTAGTAAACGAAAAGCAAGCAGATAGGTAGGAAGAGAACCAAGTGAGATCACTCTATGAAAGCCTAGAGAGGAGAGAGTATCCAAGAGAAGGTAATCAGTGGGGTCAGATCAAAGGCTACAGAGAAATGAAGACTGAGGACTGAAAAAAAAACGTCATTAGATTTAGCAAGTAAGAGATCATTTATAACTTTGGTGAAGGTAGTTTCAGCTGAATTTGAACTTGGTTCTTCTTGACTCTAGGGTTGACCATCTACTAGGTCGGGTCACCTCTCTAATTCCCTTAGTTAATCAAAATTGTTTCTGTTTAATTACAGCAACTGAAAGATTCACTTGTATTTCAACCAAAGCCATTTCAATCAATTTTATATAAAACACTAAAAATCAGTACAATTCTACAGAGGCAGAATTGGGAGAAAAATTTTCCCAGGAAGCCTCGAATATATGTACTATTTCAGATTTATCCTCTTAACCAACATATTTTGTAAGAGTTTTTCTTTATTTGTTTTAGGACAGAAGGTTAGCAATAGCCTTTTTCATTTAAAAATTCTGTCTAACAAACTTTAGAAAGAACTGTTATAGTGCTTCACTATTACTAAGTCAAAGGAAGAAATCAATCTCAGGAATTTTTTGTCTATGAAAAAATTGAAGCAAAAAGAGAGAATGTAATTTATCTAATGCCAAACTTGGTGATTCAATTTATCCCAGGTCAGAACTTGATACTGACATTTAGGATTTGATGGTCTTTGGTATTATTAGGACAGGACATGGAATAGAGAACAACTTTGAAAAAAGTATAGGAAAAATAAAAGTAAGCCCTGGTGTGATTCTAAGATTTGAGCTCCCATTTCTGCTTAAAATTATCTCCACAACCAATGCTTCAAATGCTAACATTAGTGACTCATTCCTCTAAGGTAGGCTTTCTCTGGCCCTACAAATATTTCCCTGAAAATAATATTCCTCCTGTGGAGGGGAAGCACATTAAATTCAAAGGCATGATGGGGAAAGCATTGGATTAGGAATCAGGAGACCCAGATTCTAGTCTTAAAACTCTCATTTATTAGTCATGATGACAGTGTAAAGTCGTTTTATTTCTCATGCCCAAATCTGTTCCTCCTTTAAAAAATCTTTCACTAGACCCTGCCATTCACTCAAGCTGCCATCCTGTATCTCCACAGCCTTCACTTCTATTCCTCTTACTCCTCAAGCCTTTGTAATCTGTCTTCTGACATTGTCACTTGACTGGAATTTTTCTCCCCAAAGTTGCCAATCATTTCTTAATTTCTAAATCTGATAGTCTTTCATGGTCATCAGTCTTTAAGATTCATCTGCTGAAATTGATGTTGTTGACCACCCTCTCCTCATGGATACTCTCTCCTCTCTGGGCTTCCATAACACAACTCTCTCCTTTGGTTATCCTCCTATCTGTCTACCCAGTCACTCTCAAGTTCCTTTGTTGCTTCATGAGTCATCATGACTCCTAACTGGGATTGATCACCAAAAAGTCTCTCTTTGGCCCCATGTGCTTCTCTTTCTGCATACTCTCTCACTCAGTGAGAGATTTAATAGATCTCTCATAGATCTATTATATTTAGATCTATATATTATATTAATAGATCTCATTTAATAGATCTCCCATAGATTTAATAATCATTTTTATGCTGATCATTTCTAGATCTTTCTATTCCCTGAGCTTCAATCCTCTATCACTAATTACCTATTGAACATTTCAAACTGAATGTCCTGGAGACATCTCAAACCCAACATGCCCAAAACAGGACTCATTACCTTTCCCCATCATGACCAACTCTCTTCCAAATTTGCCTGTTTTTGTCAAAGTGCCACCTTTCTTCCCAGATTCATAAATGTCACCTCTTCAACTCTTCAGTTTCCTTTATCGCACATATCCAATCAGTTGCCAAATCTGCTATTTCTACCTCTACCACATCTCTTGCATATGACTTCTCTCTACTCACAGGGTTACCACCTTACTTGAAGGTTTCATCACTTCTTTCTGAGATTATTACAGCAGCTTCCTAATTGATCTCCTTCCCTCAAGTTTCCCCAACCTTCAATTCATCCTCTACTCTGCTTCCAAGTGATAAGCACAGATCTGATCACATGATAATCAATTCCAGTAGTTTCTTCTTACTTCTAGAATCAAGTATAAAATCCATTGCTTAGCTTTCAAATTCCTTCACAATGGTGCCCTAACTATCTTTTCAGTTTCACTGTACATCATTCCTCCTCTTACATTCTTTTTTCCCTACAAGTTGACTTTGTTTCTATTTCTCACACAACACCCCATCTCTTGTCTTTCCATTTGATGTCTCCCATGCCTGAAACTGACTTCCCCCTGCCCACTTTTGCCTACACCTCATAGAATCCCTCTCTTCCTTCTAGATATAGCCCAAGGATTACATTCTTTGTGAAGTCTTTCCTGATCTGCTCAACTGCCAGTTCCCTCCCTCTCAATATACCCTATATTTAGCTATTTTGTATTTTTAAAAATTTATTCTAGGTATGTCATGGTTGTTTTCCCATTAGAATTTAAACTCCTTGTTAACAGTTTCATATATTACTTCATGATACAGTGCCTGGCACATAATAGGTGAAAATTGATTTTTGATTGTACCTCAATTTCCACAATTGTGATAATAAAAAAGATTAAGCTTTATCTTACTCTATCTTAAAGGGTTGTAAGATCAAATGAGATGATAGTGTATATGAGGTACTTTGAAAATTATAAAACACTATTCAAGTGCAAGGTATTACTATAATAAATATTATTATTACAAGCATTACTGATAATAGCAATTATTATTTTTAATTATTAACTATACCTGTCTCTTTTCTTGCTGTCTTCAAACACACCTGTAGTTTCCCTATCCAGAAAAAAAAATTATCACTCAATGCTGACATCCCCTCAAGTTATTACTGTGTATCTCTCTTCTCTTTCATTGTCTAACTCTCAGAAAAGGGGGAGGGGGATAGGACTGTGTATGCTCAATGCCTCCACTTTCAATTATTTCTCATTCTCCCCAAGATTAAAATGATCTCTTAACTAATAGGTCCAGCATTCATCTTCCCTGATCATCCCACAGTCTTCAACTTTGTTGGCCACTCCCTCCTTCTGTATGCTATTTCCTCCCTGGGCATTTGTGACACCACTTTATCACAGTTCTCTTCCTACATAGATGACCACTCCTCAGCCTCCACTGAGTGATATCCTGTCCTGACTCCTCTTCTTTTCTTTCCCTACATTTTCTTTTAGTGATCTTAGCACCCCCTTGGTTTCAACTATCAACTATGTATCCAATTCTCATCTCTCATACTCATTTCCCTGACTTCCTTTAAACCCCAACTCAAATCCCACCTTCTGCAAGTAACATTTCCCAATCCCTCTTAATCCAGTGCCATCCTTCTGCTAATTATTTTCTATTTATTCTGTATATAAGCCAGCTTGGTATATATTTGTTTGCATATTGTTTCCTTCATTAGATTGGAAACTCCTTAAGGACAGGGACTATTTTTTGCCTTTTTGTATCCCCAGCACTTAGAAAAGTGCCTGGCACATAGTAGACTCTTAATAAGTGTTTATTAAACTGAATTAAAGTGAATCAAATCTCTCCCCTGTACTACAGTTCTTCATCTCCAGCTGCTTGCTAGGCATATACACATGTATTTCTGATAGGGCATCTTCCACTCAACATGTCCAGAACAGAACTTAATATTTTTCCTCTTAAAACTACATACCCTTCTAACTTCTTTGTTTTTATAAAGGGAACCAACATACTTCCAGTGTCAAAGATTCACAACTGAAGAGTCATCTTCAACTCTTTCTCTCTCTCAACCCCCATAGCCAATCAGCTGTCAGGATTTTCAGTTATACTTCTTCAACATCTCTTGAATACACACTCTCTTCTCTACTCATACCACTCTACCCTAGTATGAGTGCTCATCCCCTCCCCCCTGAACTACTGCAATAACCTTCTAAATGTCCTGTTCCTTTCCTCTCAAATCCATCTTTACACAGCTATCAAATTTATAATTTTAAAGCACAGCTCTCACCATGTCACTCCACTGTTTCATAGAGTCCCTGTTGTTTTAAAGATAAAATCCAAACTCTTTCATTTTGTATTAAACCTTTTTGAAATCCTGGCTGAATATGCATTATTTCCCCTCAGGTCCTTTCACTCCAATTAAACTGTATTCCTTGTTGTCTCCTGAACATGCTAATCCATTTCCCATTTCTACACCTTCGTAGAGACTTTTCTCCATTCATGGAATGCTCCCTCTTACTTGACCTCCACCTCATGGAGCCCTTAGCCTCCTTCAAGATACATTAAAGTACTACCTTCCTCAGAAAGCCTTTTCTGATGCCTCCAGCTTTGTTCACCCTCATATCTCTCTATATATATATATATATATATAGAGAGAGAGAGAGAGAGAGAGAGAAAGATACACACATATACATATATGTGTATGTACATATATACATATATACATGCATCCTTTAGTTACTTATTTGTAAGTATGCTGTATATCCCAGTGTACACACACACACACACACACACACACACACACACACACACACATGCACATACACATTGGGGAGGGAGGAGTAGATATACCCTCAAGTTCAGGAGTTTACATTATACTGTCTCTCACTCTTTTATGTATATCCCCAGTACCTAAATCAGTACTGATACACAATAGGAGTTTAATGAATGTTTTTTGATTATTAGTAACAATGCCATCAAATTCTAGCTCTTTACTTTGCTAAAATAAAGTGAAGTGAAGCATGGGTCCCAGGAGAGAGGAGATGATGGAAAAGGTAGTGAGAAGTCACAATACAATCAAAACACCTCACATTTTTTACTTCAGTCATATGTGATTACTTGAAGCTTAAGGAGAAGAAAGAGGAGTGAGTTTCCAAGGAAAGAAACTGAGCCAAAGTAGCCTGAGAAAAAGGGAAATGTGAAGAGATGCAGAGATCATTCTCAAGATTTGGGGAAACTACCTAACTCACCGACTTTCCCTCTTTAGCATCAGAGTAAGAGTTAATCAATGAAGCGTATCCAACATTTTCAGCATCCTACTTTCGGGGAAGATCGGGAGGCTGAGCTGGTATAGAGGGTTGTTTTCTAACTGTAAAGCCCATATAGAGTTTGTCATAATTGCAGGGGAGCAACAAAATCCCTCCCACCTGACCTTCCCGCTCCCTCCTTTAAACTGCCTTTTGGTTAAGGTTCTCAGTAGACTGTAAGTGGTCACCAAGATCCTTCTCACCATATCAGTGAGCCCTCAGAGACCAAATTACATCTATTCCCTGTTCTCAACTCCAAGGGTTGCATTGCTTCAAAGTGAGCTTGGCTTCTTTTTCCCTTATAATCTGGGAAGCTACTGGCTCCCTCCCCAGCCTTGGCCCTGGTAGTTATTTGGTTCTGACTGCAGCTGTTTTAAGAAGGTTTTGCACTTAGACTGAGTCTTAGAAAAATTCACACCCATCCTTTCTGTCCTTCCTCTACCCTATTGCTTCCTCTTCATCTGGCCTGCCTCCTGGTGACACCTGAAAGTCCAGATCTATGCAAAGTGTAGGGTGAGCTTCCAAATCAGGCTTCTGGGCTCTTGCTACTCTCATTGCTTTCAGAGAGAGAGAACAGATATCTGTGACATTTTTTTTCCCACATATCACAACAAAAGCATTTCTGGTTTAACACTGGAAGCACAAACACTTTGTCCTGTCTCTGATTCTAGACACACAGCACCTGAACACTTTCTTTACTGATGAGCCATAATAAGTAGGATAAAACAGCACCCTCACAAACAGGCAACGAAACAACTGCTCAGTCTTGCAACCAACCAAATAGAAATGTCATCACTTCCCCAACTCAGTCATAGATGATGGTCAAAAAAAAAAAGTCATACCAAGAGCATGACCCCCATCAAAGGAGGGAAAAATAAGTATCATAAAAGAAATAGCTAACAAATCACCCTGTGCTTCCATACATTCCATGACTCATTTGCATTGGGCCATATGATGTCAAAACACATCCTTTTTACAATTATGTCAAAATCCCAAAACACTGCTTAATCCATAAATTCAAAACAACAACAAACCATAAGTATATGTCCAACAGCATATGAGAAAAATGGAATCCACTACATTCTTGGGCCACATTTCCTTTTTCACTCACTAGGTTTGGGTCCCCCATTGCTTATGCACATCTGTTTCTGGCTGGATTCAGTCTAAGGAGAATCCTACAATCAGCGCCTTCGTTCGACCTCAAAGGGGTTCACCACTCAACAGAAATGCTACAAGTTTCTCCAAGGGAACACATGTATTCATGATTCTGTACCAGCTCCATTAGTAAGTGAATAAGGTCTATCAATGTCCATACTGAGCTACATATCCCAGAGATAAACTGGACTCCAGACAAATAATTAGTCGAGATGTTCCAAGGTAAGATCCTTAAAAATTATCTTTAATTGATGCCAAGTATGAACAGATAATAAAGTGACAGAAGCAAGGAAAATTGCATAGATGAAAACTATGCACTTCAGTTAGGCTCTCAACTCATAACATTCAATGTCCTCTAACTGACAAATCCAAGAGCTTTATGAGGAGAGGGGAAAATGAGCAGTAACCTGAAAATAAGGTTAGCAGTTTGCAAACTCAGGAAGCAAAATACTGCTTTGTCAGCTTCAATGGTTTGTTGCCCTGATGGTGCACTTTAAATTAATACTATTTACTTTCTGTTTTAACCTTGGTGATTAATACTTTATTTTTAAAACCAGAGGTATGTAGTATACAGCCCATATTATCTACCTGCAACTGTTGAATACACGATTTCCAAACAGTGCATTAGAGAATAAAAGTGCTTTTGCATGTTAATGGAAAGGAAAAACTTTTCAGCTGGCATATTACACATCCCCTCCCCCCACCAACTTTCCCGCCTTTCTCAATCCTCTAACCTTGTTTATTGTTTCAAGGGTTTGAGGTTTTGTTTTTGCTAAACTGTGAGTCACAAAACTTTCTTTGCACTTTCTGGTTTGTGTTGTAGAAAACTCAATTAGCCACCCTGCCACTCGGGCACCTTAAAGTAACAATCTTATAGTGGGAGGACTTCCTTAAGAAACCCTGTCAGATGTCCTGGAACTCCCAGGAAAGTCTATGGTAGTTTTACCTGTGTGAGATGATGGTTTCTGGTCCTAAATACTTATATATTAAGTAATGATTTAGGGTTTCAAACCGAAACCTTAAACCTTGAAGTTCATTCAAGGTAGAGGAGGAGTTTTAGCTAATTAACACATCATTTGCTTCTTTGCAAAATGAAGTGTGTAAATTTCTCAGTAGCTTGCCTGAGTGATGAGGAGGATAAATTTTACATATATCTCAAAGTTCTATAACATAAACATGAGCAAAAGTTTGAATGGCACATGAGATTCCACCTCCTGATGCCACCAACCAATGCAGATAATACCTGATTTCATGTTTATTTTTCTTTAATAGGAAAACAAAAATCAGGTCTGACATGCCAAACTCCTCATGACTTAAGTGTCCTGCTTTAAAAAGTTCAAACTGATTGCTTGGCAGTTGCATTCTTCCTAACAAATTGTACAATGGATGGTTACCACCCACCAATTCTCACCACTCCCAAGAATATGCCATTCCTGGAAGAGAAAGGAGAATTGCCTTCTGCTCAGTCTTTCTTTCATTCTTTCTGTTTTACCCAACTGAGTTATCTATCAACCAAACAAGAAGTTAAAATTATGAGTGTATGTTTCTAGATCTCTCACAATAAATGGGGGATGGGATAGGACCTTTATTTCCTGCCTCCTTCAGATGTATTTTCTCTTATTTGGAAAATCTGAATGTGATGCATGAAATAAAGAGGCCCTTTCTCCTACAATGGAATGAAAATTCTACTTAGGGAAATACATCCCTCACTTAATGTCTGATGATTATTATGTCTAAGTGAGTTAGGATAGTAATTTCCCTTTGTGCTTCAGCTCTACTGTAATGGGAACTAAACCATCTATACAAACTCCTTTTTTTAAGGAAATGATTGATTGTCCATTAGCCATAATTTCAAGAAACTGCTGCTGCTTAACTTGGTTTCATTGGGCTAACCCACTACCAAGGAACTGAATGACTGATTTAATAACATCAACTTTTTTTGGTGGGACACAGCAAGTCAAAAAAAAACAGAAAAGGTTTATGGCTATAATCTGTCTTCTACACATTCAAGGACAGAGGTGATTTAATTTCTTTGGTCGCTTCAAATCTGTCGAGTTAAGTTAGCTCCTTTCAGAGCTTCTTGGTACACTAACAGCACTAGCAGGGACCAACATTTCACCCTATTAAACTAGGGCCCCTAAATTCTAGAAGGGCTGATTTCTGCATATCAGCCCTTTGGAAGTTTTCTCCCCCTGGAGAAAACCAGTGTTCAGAACATGAGCCATATCAGTCTCTGGGGAAGGAAAAGAAAAGGGCAAAAGCCAGTCAAAAAAAAAAATAAATCAATAAGCCAAAGGGTATTCGATTCCTTAACAGGCAGCTTTGTTAAGTGCACCTTCAGGTCTACAAATACATTTCAGCCCTGTTGTAGTGCAAGGAATAAGAGCTTTTGTCAAACTTTGCATGCCTATACTACACAAAATAATCCCTTTAAGCCATCCTTGTTGAATTCTGGAAATGAATTAAGAATGGGTAAGGGACATCCAGACTCCCTGTACCACCCCCAAACTGTTTAGAACTCACCCCAAACCCTGGTCAACAGGCCCATCCACATAGCTCTTTTTCCTCTAAGACATGCAGAGAGTCATCAGTCCAGTGGACAGGCTAAAGTGAAGGTTTCCAAGTGTTAGAGACACCTAGTAGCCAGTCAGTCTCATCTGCTTTTGGTGCTGCTGGCTGGTCCTTTCAGCATCCATCCCACAGCACTGAATGGATTATTGCTGTTGACTGAGTGCAGTTGAACACAGGAAGTTGTGCGTTCTAGACCTCTGAGTGGAGATGAAGGATTGGAACATTCTTGGTTGTTTCGTAGTTGTTTTTGAAGGTGGCTTTTTTCCTCCCCTAAGCAGGGAGTTGTAGAGGGGAAGGGAGATCGAAAGGGAGAGTGATGAATGGCTGTTGGGGTAAGGGGGAGAGTGGGGAGGAAGCACCACAGGCTCATTCTGGAGAGGTTTCTCATCCTACAATCAGGTGCCTTCCAATTATCACTGGAAGGTCATGTTCCCTTTTAAATGTCCCTCTTCACATAGGGTGTGTCTGTTTGTATCCATCCTTCCGGCTCATAGAAGCCAAACAAGCAAAGAAAATGTCTAAATTATTTTGCTTTAGCTCAGCAAATAAGCCTTGTGCACGATTATATTATGTTAAGTGCCTTATTGTACTGCCTAGAGAGGAGGGAAGGGCAGAAGGGAGAAAAGATGAGGAGAGATTCCTATACAAAGCAGGACAGGAGAAGGAAGTGGTCAGCAGCGGACAGCCTCATGCTAAATTCAAAATGAAGCTCCATCCCCACCTGTGTGTCCTTAAAGATTTTTGAGTGCCTCTCAGTTAAGTGACAGCTGTTTGTCTCCAAGGACCTATGTATTTCCTTCCTTTAGCTGGTTCATAAGCAGACCACCACTCTCTGAGGTTGGTGATTGGGGCAGGGGTTGTAAGGTGTTCAGTTAATAGAGGTGGGGGCAGATAGATAAAAAGAGGGTAGGAAGAAAAAATTTTTAACTAGAAAACTGAAGCAGTTGAGGTTTGGAAGGTCATGGAAAAAAGGTTATTTACTGAGTTATTCTGGATTCCAGAATAACGGAGAACTAAGAAGGAAATATGAGAGGAATGAAAGAGCATAGTACTTGTACATGATCTGAGGAGACACTTAAAACTTCATAGGGACTCTGGCAGGAGTCAAAATCCCAAAGCATTTTTCTCAGTTTTTAGAAGAATAGGAAAGGAGAGATTGAGGCCATTGTCCATATTCAGTCTGAAGCTGGGTCTCAGGCCTCAGGTTGCTGTCAACATCAGACTACCAAAGAGAAGCAAAGTCCATTGATGACACAGGACATGGTTGTCCTTGCTGTCTTCTCTCCAGGAGTCAGTATGGTGTGGTCTTCTCATGTTGGTGGGGGTGGGGATGGGGGAGTGAGCAGTGAGGGAAGGAAGATGGTGAGGGCGGAAAAATTAAAAAAAAAAATGCCCCAGCTCCTCCCCTTTTACCCCTCTTTAACTTTGCAGCTGTTTTAATGGAGGCACTTTCTGCAATTCAGTGGGTGCAGGATAAAGGCACTAAGCAACTATTTAAATAAATTGATTTTCTTCAGTAAGTTCTCAAAGGGAGTACCAAAGTCCCTAAAGACCTCAAATCATAACTGCAAAAAAAAAAATCATCTATAATTTGGATGCGCACATTAGATAGTTTCATTTACATTCTAAGAATGCACCAAAAAGCATGCAGTATTGCACCATTTTTAGTTTTGTTTGTTTTTGTCTTTAGCTATAGAGGATACTGTTTCTTAGGTGTTGCTATAGATAACTTGATAGCTTTTTATTTCTTCCATATACTTTCCCTGTAAGGGATGGGAATATTTTATCCTCTTTCTGACAACACCTGGACAGAACCAAACATTTCCCTGAGCAAAGGCAGGAAAATTCACTGAGTCCCCCTCTCCCTTCACTTTGTTTGGGCCCTACATATCATAAACTTTTTTTTACTTATTTTTTTCTTACTGAAATCATGCATTAATGAATTCAAGTTACACCTTAGTCAAATAGGCCATGATGCGGAATAATAGAACATGCTTTGAGCTCCAAAAAAAGTATTCCCATTTGACTAACATATGCACTTAAATACAGTACTTTAAATTACTAATAAAATAGGTAATAAATTAAGGAGTGCACTTTTGGTGAATGCAAATGAAAAAGGGCCTATTTTTAGAAGAGTTAGTTCAAAAGAAAGCTTATCCCCTATTGTCTGAGGTAATGATCCCCGCATGCGATTATAAAATAAATAGTGTCAAATTCAAACATGCGTATTAAACTCCATTTGTTCTCTTGCAACAAACGGGGGAAGGGGGGACAAAAGTTTTGCATCCAGTTCTTTTAAGTGAAGGGACAAGGAGCTCTAATGGGGAAGAAAAACTTATGTGTAGTTCATCTGCAGTTAAGAAAACTTAGCAGCATTGCAGATGTCTCAATTGGTTTTTTTTTCCCAAAAAAAAAAAAAGGAAAGAAATCTTGGCTTGGGTAAGGAGAATGGGGCAAAGAGAGAGCTCATTAGAGATCAGGCCCAATATTATGTTGTAAGGTGCTATATGGCCCATTCATGACTTACTGATTTTTCAAGAGGATAGATACACTTCAGCTGATTCAAATAAAAACGGTCAATATTCTTTATGCTTTTTGGTCAATTCATTTATACATATATCTTATATGTATAGGTAGTTGATACACTTTCTTTGATACACTGTCTGTGCATTTTGCAGAGATTTTTAACTGGAGTCCCATGCATATTTCATTTTTTATATTTCTAAATGATCATCTGTTTTTAAATATTTCTTTAAAATTAAGTTAAACAAGCAGAGGGATGAAAAACATTTCAATATAGAGAAGCATATGAGTATTATTTTACCTAGACTAGTTCAAAGACTGTTCATTTTTTTTTACCAGTTATGGAAAATACCCTTTCTTTTTCTTTCTTTTTTTAAAATAAAATGAAAATCATATTTTTTTTATGGATCCTGAAAGCTTCTGGTTCGCTGAGCCAAAAAATCTGCAATGCAATAATGCATTTACAGTTCAATAGAGCATTCAAAGACTATTTAGTAAAGTATCTACAGAGTGTGACTTAAGTCACTAGGTTTTTTGTGATTATTGTTGAGGTTTTTTTTTTCTATTAAGTCTTTCAAGTTGCTAAGTGGAATTTGTGTGTGTGTGTGTGTTATGTTAATTTTTTTAAACATCCGTCAGGAGCTTGCTCTTGTTAACACAGTTTTGGTTAGCTGTAGTGCAGTTGCCAGTTCTGATATTAGCCTGTCTATAATGGGCTATACTATTATTCATATCCTCTTCAATTTCCATGTATTCAGATTTGCTGATGGTAGAGGAGCTACGGCGACTGAGGTCGCTATCAGAGGCTAAGTTAGGGGAACTAACATGGAGCAACTGAGCCTGCTCTTCCCCTTCAGTTTCTCGGTGGTAGAAATAGTTGAAATTGGACACAATGACAGGTACAGGCAGGGCAATTGTCAGCACACCAGCGATGGCACACAAGGAGCCCACGATCTTGCCTCCAATTGTCACAGGGTACATGTCACCGTATCCTACAGTGGTCATGGACACCACAGCCCACCAGAAAGCGTCGGGGATGCTTGAGAAGTGAGACTCAGCGTCTTCTGCCTCTGCAAAGTATACAGCACTAGAAAACAAGATAACCCCAATGAACAGGAAAAAAATGAGCAACCCTAGCTCTCTCATGCTAGCCTTGAGAGTCTGACCTAGGATCTGAAGACCCTTGGAATGGCGGGACAATTTGAAGATTCTAAAGACCCTTACCAAGCGGATGACTCTTAGGATGGCCAGTGAAGTGGCCTGCTCACCCTTCTGGTTGCCCTCCTGCTCTGCCATTTCAGTGCCCAGGGTAATGAAGTAGGGGATGATGGCCACTATGTCAATGAAATTCATGATGTTCTTGAAGAAATCTGTTTTGCTGGGACAGGCAAAGAAGCGTACCACTAGTTCAAAGGAAAACCAGATAATGCATAATGTTTCCACGATGAAGAAGGGATCTGTAAAAATGTTGGATTTGTAGTAGAGCGTTGTGTTGTCACTTGGTTGAAAGGTGCTGAATTCTCTATCTTCTTTTAGCTCGGGCAGGGTCTCCAGGCAGAAAATAACTATAGAGATGAGGATTACCATGACTGAGACAATAGCAATGACCCGGGCAGGCCCAGAACTCTCGGGATACTCAAAGAGGAGCCACACCTGGCGCTGGTACTCCTTCTCTGGCAATGGGCGCTCTTCTTCCTTGATGAAACCCTCATCCTCTCGGAACTTCTCCATGGCCTCCTCACCCAACTCATAAAACTTGATCTCTTCTGAGAACATGTCCAGGGGCACATTGACAGGTCTACGAAGGCGCCCTCCAGACTGGTAATAATAGAGGATGGCGTCAAAGCTGGGCCTGTTGCGGTCAAAAAAATACTCATTTCTCAGGGGATCGAAGTATCGCATGCGTTTCTTGGGATTCCCCAACAACGTGTTGGGGAACTGCGCCAGGGTCTTAAGTTGTGTCTCAAAACGCAGCCCAGAGATGTTGATCACCACCCTTTCACAGCAGTCATGGTCGTCATGGTCTGCTGGCCTCGGATAGCTGATGTCTTGGGGATGGCCCTGGGCAGCAGAAGCCTCCTCCACGTTTTCTCCGGACATCACCGTCATGGTCTAAGCTGGGTGGAAGTGTGTGGAGCAGAGAGGGGGAACTGGGGTGGTAAAGATGTTGGAAGGGGGGGGGAGGGTAACCAGGTCCCCCTCCACCCCCCACCTAGAGTGTTTGAATCCGCCACCCCTTGGGGAAAATGGCCCAAGGGGAGGAAGGAAACTAACGTGGGCTCTATCGATCTACTCTCACTCCAACCTAGTTTTTCCCCAAATTGGAATTCCCCCTTCCGGCAGCACCTGGCTCCTATTCTGTTGCGGGGGGAAGTGTTGTTTTTCTTTCCCCTCAAGGTAATGTTGTTCTGGCAAACTTCAACATTGCTTTTGGGGGGGTCATCCCTTTACCCCCGCCCTAAATCGTCATAAGAACAGGACTGGGTGCCGCGTCAGCTCAGCAGATTCCCCTGCCTTCCATTTCTCCCTCTTTCTCTGGTCTATCCTCCCTCCTACCCCTCTTCTGCTGCTTTTTAAGCTCCCACCAGGGCGATCGATGGATGCTGCAGAGAAATAGAAAGTGATAGGGAGGTATCAAAAAAAAAAAAATCAAAAGCATTCAGACGGAACGCATCTACAGAAACTGCAAAGGCACATACATCTATCCACCTTTCCCGTGTTGTAAAGCACCAGGCACAGCTAAAGCAATCACACACACACACACACACACACACACACACACACACACACACACACACTCTCACTCACTTGAAGTTTTCTAGATTCTCCTGCCCACTTCCCAGATTCCCCTGTAGCCGATCTGTTTACCAACTTCATTAACAAGTCAGCCCAAAGGTGGGGGCTACCAGAGATCCAGGCTTCTCCCGCCCCGCTCCCCCTCGCCCTCCCCATTTTGATTCGTGCAGCCAGCCCCCCGAATGGCTGAGTCCTACCGGGCTTCTCGTCTTACCTGGAGGGGGTGTCTGGGCAGGCGTCAGCGGCGATGTTGACTTGGGAGACGAGTTCCTGTTGGAATGCGGCAAGTCTCCTCGGCGGCGGCGGTAGCAGCAGCAGCATCCAAAAGGCGCAGTGGCAAACTCAGCCTCCAGCTCTCTCCTCCTGCGCTCCTCTCCTTGCCGAGGACGCTTTATAGGTCCGCTGCTGCTGAAATATTTATACCCACCCCCATTTCTAACAACTCGATGCTCTATACAGAGAGAGAGAAAGATGGGACCCCTCTCCAGTTCCAAGTTACAAAGGTTGCTGGAGATGGAAAAGGGTTGGGAGGCGGGGGAGGGTAAGGGAGTGGGGAGGAGAGGTATCTCTCCAAAAGCCCTGGAATTAAATTAAATTATTAAAATAAAATTAAAATTCAAAACAAAAAAAAAAATGTCTCTCCCCCTGGCACTCCAGGAGTCTCCGCTTCGCTTCTAGAGGAGGTGGGGGGAGATCCAGGCTGTGGGCGGCAGGAGAGAGCCGCCCCCGGCTCTACATAGCTACTCCAGCACCTCCACCCCGCCTCCCGCTAGCTTAGTTCTCCAGGAAGCTCCGCTGGACACCTGGGGTTTGGGAAGCCTCGGAGTCGAGCGGGACTATTGCGGTAGTGACAGCAGCCGCGGCGGTAGCATCGGCAGAGCAGCGGCGCGGTCCATTTCTGGACCCTGCAAGATCAGCAGAAACCCGAGGAGGCGCCTCTGGTGCGGAGCGGGGATTGGCCCGCCAGGGTCGTGGGTTGGGGAGGGGGAGGGGGGGTGCAGAGGAGCGAGTTTCTCACCCTTGTCAGCCATCCTTCTCCTCCTCCAACGAACCACCCATCCCCCGAACCTCCCCCTCTCCCTCCCTAGCCCATTCCAATTGAGAACCCCAACACGCGAAACTACCCAGCTGCGACCTTCCCAGGGGATTTAACATTGCAAATGACCACTTTCGACGCAATGCAGGATGTAGCACTCAAAGCAAGCCGAATCCTTGCTGGCTTTTATGTGGATGCTTGTAGAGATGTGTCCGTTCCGCATTGTCTCTTTAGTCACCGTGTGATTGCATTACTGGCATACTTCCCTTCTCCCATCGTTTCCCCCGAAACCCACTCTCCACCTTCCCAGCACCCACCCGACATGTTCCCCACCACCCCAAGAGCTTCCGTTGCCTAAGGTAGTTCTACTTCAAGGCAGCTTCTGCCCTTTCCCTGGCAGTGCATCTTTTGGGGTGCGAAAAGTCAGCAATCCGGGTTCACTTGGGTTTGGGATATTCTTGAGGGGAAGAGAGAGAATCATCTCCTTGCGTCCTAACATGGGTATGAAGTTTTCTTGTTTATTTTTAATTAGACAAGATGTGCTTGCCTGGTGAGGAGACGGTTTAGCCTTAGCTTTGTAGCGTATCCTACCCACTTAATGCCAACTGAAAATCAATTAAGTGGAAAACCCGGCTGAACACCCCCCGCACTGCCCTTTCCTCCTCACTCTCGATCTACTGTTTTCCCGGTAGATCCCCCCTACGGAGCCACATGCCGTCCTTGCCACTTCTCCAATCAGGAAGCCGCCCCCATGGAATCGCCAGGCGGTGAGATGCGGAGTAGGACGCAGTACTTGGCACGAGGAGCCTGGGCGCATAAGGCACACGGCGCCAGCTGTGCCCCCGTAGGCGCTGCGCCTAAACCTGCAGCAGAAGGGAAGCCAGAGAGCACACTTCAGCTCTTTAGGGCTGCGGCTAAGGCTCTTAAGAGACAGGGGGGAAAGCAGGAGTCGCCAGTGATTGGTTCTCCTTGATGTACTGGCACCAACACCCCCACGTACACACATTCCCCCCCACCCCCTCTGCTTACACCACCTCTTTAATCAAGGTCAGTGGCCCTAACCTCGCTGTTTGGCTCACTCTAGAAAACGTCTAATGGATTCCATGCTGCCCTGGACACTTATAATAGCAGTTCAGTGGTTACTAGAAAAGAAAGAGTTAAAGCTTTTCTTTTTATTTATGTGTTCCCTTCCCCGCCCCACCCCCCATACTCACACCCCTGCATTCCTTTTGAGGATGCTGAGGTATCTTATATAAGTACCTCTTTCCCTCAGTCTTAAACTACTAGTCCAAATGTCATCCTCTCTAAATACGGATTTCCCTCCATCCCAACTACCTAGAACGAGTTGTCCTATTAAATGCTTGGATGATCTGACAAACATTTGGGTTTTGAAATAAAAGAGAATTAGGCATATTGTTTAAGCAGTTTTATTTAGAATTTTGCTTCTAAAGATAAACTAGAGTCAAGGTTATTCCCCTGGGAGTCCCTGTTACATCTTAAGCTCCATGACTCCTTGTCCTGTTTTTCATACCCAGACCCTAGCAGAGGCACTTAATAAATGCTTGTTGAGTTCAGTTGAATTGAATACCCATAGAATCTATCTGTCTTCTTGGTCGGGGCAGCCAAAAGGAGACTCTAGTTTTGCTGACTCAGCATTTGGGGATTGCAGTCCTAAAAGAACTTGAGTCTAGAAAAGGATGAAGTGATCCAGAAAAGCTAGCATGACTTTATCGAAGATATTTCATAGCAGACAGATATAATTTCCTTTTTTCCATTGGGTTACTGACCTGCTGGGCTTGAGGAATACTGTAAATATAGAGTTTATCTAAGTTTTATTAAACATTTGACAAAACTTTCCATGCTCTTCTTGTGAATAAGATGGAGAGGTGTGGTCTAGAAAGTAGTAGGTAGATTCAGAATTACTTGAATAGTAGACTAGGAGAGTATTCACTCTAATGGTTTGTTGTCAACTTGGAAAGAAGTCTCTAAGAGGAATGACCCTGGAACCTGGGCTTGATCATGTACTATTTAACATTTTAATCACTGACGTGGATAAAATCTTAGATCATATGCTCATCAAATTGATATATGGCACAAAACTTGGAGTGACAGTATACTAACGAGAGGGGGGCAGGATTCCCAAAAGATCATGGCAGGCTTAGAAATTTCAGCCAAAATTTATAAGATGAAATTAAATAGGGGAAATATAAAGTCACATTGGGTTATAAAAATCAAGTTCATGAGTTAAAAATGAAGGGGACAGGTATGACTAGATAGCAATCTGTCAGAAAAATATTGGGGGGATTAGTGGACTCTAAGATAAGAAACATTAGTCAGTGTGACATGGCATTCAATGGAGATAACACAATTTTATGGTACATGAAGAAAGTCATAGTGATCAAGACTGAATTATACACTGAGCAGATCTCGTCAGGAATGTAATATTTAGTTCTGGGTGCCACGTTTTAGAAACACTTTTAATAATCTGGACAGAATCTAGTAGAGGGTAACTAGGATGGTAGAATTAATGTCACATGAGGATCAGCTGGAGGAGCTCATGATTACCTAGCTTGGACACAAGAAGACATGGGTGGGAGCAGTTTTCAAGTATTCTAGGGGCTGTCACATGGAAGAAGGATTAGTTTTCAGAACTAAAAGCTGCAAGTGAAAGTTGCAGAAGCAGATTTAGTTTTGATTTAAGGAAAAGCTTCCTCATGGTTAGATTTATCCAAAAATGCTCACTAGTTTGGAAAGTAATAGGTTCCCACTGACTGAAAGCATTCAAGCCCAGACGACCGCTTCTCAGATACGTTGGGGAGAGGATTCTGAAATGGACTAAATGTTCCTTCCAACTCTGAGACTCTACTGATCTGTGATTCCATGATGAAACTAGGTCCTCTCTTCTCAGGTTCCTGGTCTTATTAGGTGTTACTCATGCCAAATAAGAGAATGGCAGAACTCACCCTCAGATTTTTGTTTGCAGTACTCTTTGCAATCCCCTTGTTCTATTTCTGTATTATGATTATTTACATAAGCATTTTTGTTGTTCGGTCATTTTTTCAGTTATGTCCAACTCTTTGTGACCTCACTTGGGGTTTTCTTGGCAAAGATACCAGAGTAGTTTGCCATTTCCTTCTCCAGCCCAGTCCACAGATAAAGGAACTGAGGCAAACAGGATGAAATGACTTACCCAGAGCCACACAGCTAGGTAGTGTCTGAGACCAAACTTGAATTCAGGTCTTCCTGATTCCGGGCCAGCTCAATCCACCTTACCACCTAGCTGCCATACATAATCATTATCTCTCCCAAATGTAAATTGCATAAAGGCATGGATCTAGTCATATATTTACTAAACATTTACTAAGCAACTACTATGTACTGAACTAGGTACTAGGGCTACAAATACAACAATGAAACAATTCCTCTCCTGGAGAAGTTTATATTTTGCTAAAAGGATACATGTTGACAGATAAAATAAATCAAGGATCATTGAATGATGGGATTGTAGACCTAAAGCTATAAGGGATCTCAGGCCATCTAGTCCAACCCTTTCATTTAACAGATCAGGAAACTGAGACCCATGGAGGTAGTAAAGTAACTTGCTTAAGGCCATACATGTAGCAAGCATAAGAGGTTAAGTTTTGAACCACATCTCTCCATCTTTCAAAGAAAAGAATAGAAGCTATCAACTTACCTAAAATCTGGGTAAACAGCATTGACAAAGTTTGCCTGGTCTAGCCCAGCAACACTATCGAATAGGGTAGTGAGATGAATTTGACTATGGAAACTTTTTATCACCATGGTGGTTCTCAGTGATCACCACTTTAGATCAATTGATTTCAACAAGAATTACTTGCACATCTACTATGAGTACCTTACTATCCTAGCGTTATGAATACAAAGACAAAACCCAAACAATTCTGGCTCTCAAGGAACTTACATTCTACTGCTTGGCAATGATATGTGCACAAGTAAGAATATATAAAGTAAATATGAAGTAATTTCAGGGGTAGGAGGGGAAGCACCAACAACTGAGGGAGATCATAGAAGGTTGAACTTTGCTGTAAAGAAACTATTAAGTTTACTAGGATGAAGTGAGGAAGCAGAGAATTCTACTGTGGGGAGCAGCATGTACAAATGAAGAGGCAGGAGAAGGAATGTCACGTAGAGGTAAGCATAAGCATTTGGGTGGAATATGGAGTATTTGAGGAGGAGCTTATGATCAGCCTGCAAAGATCAATTAGATCCAGATTTTGAAGTGATTTAAAAAATAATCAAAGAATTTTGTATTTGATTTGGGGAAAATGGGTAGTCAGTGAGGCATCTTGAGTATACCAGTGATCTGGCTGAGACCTGTGCTTTAATAATAGCAATTTGGCAGGGCAGCTAGGTGGTGCAGTGGATAGAGCACCAGTGCAGCAGTCAGAAGGACCTGAGTTCAAACCTCACTTCAGACACTTAACACTCACTAGCGGTGTGACCTTGGGCAAGTCACAACCCCAATTGCCTCATCCTGGGTCATCTCCAGTCATCCTGATGAATATCTGGTCACTGAATTCAGATGGCTCTGGAGGAGAAGTGAGGCTGGTGACCTGCACAACCCTCCTTCACTCAAAATAAAGTCAAGTGCAAGTCACATCATTATTTCTCTGATAGTATGGTCTTCTGCAACTAAGGATGAACACACCTACTCTTCAATGAATGGATTGGAGAGGGGAAAGACTGGATGGAAGAAGAACATTTAGGAATCTATTGCAGTAGTCTAGGTGAGATGTGATGAGGACTAGGCTAACAGCTGTATGGATGGAGAGAAGACAGATAAAATAGATAGTGCAGTGATAGAATAAACAGTACCTGGCAACTTATTGTCTGTGGGGGTTGAATGAGAGTGAAGAGTTGAGAAATGATCCCTGGGTTATGAATATGGATGACTAGAAAGGCAGTAACAGAATTAGTGAAGTTTGAAATGGGGGTGGGGTGGGGAAGAGTTGAGGGGAAAGAAGATAATTAGTTTTGTTTTGGACATATTAAATTTGAAATGTCCATGGGAAATTCAGGTAAAAATGTCCAATAGCTAATTCAAGAACTAGGACTGGAGCTCAAGAAAAAAGAAAACCACATGTGTAGATTAGAGAGTCACATATAGAAATGAAAGTCAATGCCATAGGTGCTGATGGAATAACTAGGAGAGGGAATATTTACAGAGAAGAGGCCCCTGACGGAAATCTGGGATACACCCACTTAGAGGAGTGAGACATGATCCAACCAAAGAGATTCAGGAAAACCAGGTGAGACAGATAGGAGCATCAAGCCACATCACCAAGACCCAAGGGTGGGGAGGGGAGGGGAGGGAGAATATCAAGAAAGAAAAAGTTATCAACAGTGTCAAAATCTACAAAAGTTTAAGAAGGAAGAGGACTGGAAAAAAAAGGCCACTGGTCTTAAAAGTAAGGATATAGTTCTAATTGAGTGGTAGGGTGGGAAGCCAAATTTTAAGGAATTAGGAAGTGAATTGGAGGTCAAGAATTGGAAGCAAGGAACACAGTCTCTTTTCTAAGTATTTGACAATGAAAAGGGAGAGAAATGTAATATGATAGCTTAAACAAACAGTAATGTCATGTAAAGATTTGTTTTCTGTTTTTTTTTTTTAAGATAAGGGAGATCCAGGCATGTTTGTAAGCAATGGGCAAAGAACCACTATATAAAAACTGAAGATTATAAATAGAAAGTAGATTATTTGAATGGGCAAGCTCACAGAGGAGGTATCAAGAACATAGGTAGAGGGGCTGGCTTTCCCTTCTCTTCATTCACATGGCTACCACACCAGCTCAAGGTTTTATCACCCCTTGCATGAACCATTACATTATGCTTGTAATTGATATCCCTGCTTATAGTGTCTTCATTCTTCAATTCATTCTCTATGTGGCTATGAAATTGATATTTGTAAAACACAAGTCTAACTAACTATGTCACTTCCCTTTCTAAGAATCCTCGGTGTCTCCATTTGGTTTCTGGAATAAAATACAAGCCCTTCTCTGGCTTTTAAAGACTTCCACAATCTGGATCCATCCCATCTTTCCAGACTTAATTGACATTGTTCGCCCTCACACACTTTATGTTCCAGCTAAAATGACCTACTTTACATGGCATTCTACCCCCTGCCTGTATGCTGTTGCACAGGCTATCTCCAAATCTGGAATGATATTTCTATTCATCTCAACTTTTAGAGTTCCCTTAAAGCTTGACTAGAATCTTCCCTTCTTCACAAGTTCTTTCCTGTTATCACTGCTCTCCCCTTCCTCCTCTTTACTTTGTATTTACTTAGATGTATTTTGGATGTGTTTGCCTGTGTTTATATTGTATTCTCCTAGTAGAATGTAAGTTCTTTGAGGGCAGAAATTATTTCATTTTTGTCATCGTATCCTCAGCACCTTAGACAGTGCCTGAAACAAAGGGATTGGGACATGACCTGTGATTTCATAAACATAGGGAACCCTCCATTGTGAAAGCTCCCTCTACCAATGTAAATCAATGGATTCTCTCCAACTTATAATCTTTTAGATTTTACCAGAGCACTAAGAGGTGAAGTAACTTACATGCCCAGGGCCATGCAACTACCATGTCTCAGAAGCAAGACTTGAACTTGTGTCCTCCAGGTTCTGAATTCAACTCTCAAGCCATTACACCATAGCTGCCCCTTCCTGAAACATATAGGTGCTTGATGATTACTCATTGATTTGATTTATCTATCATTTGGAATATGGTTGAACAAACTGTGTTATGGGCATGTGATAGAAGATTTTTGTGCCAATTAAAATCCTGCCTTCTATGGGAACCTTTCTCCAGTTCCTCAATTCTAATCCTTTCCCTCTCAATTATTTCCTGTTTATCTTGTATATAGCTTGTTCATACATATTGGTTTGTTTGTTTTCTCCTCCATGAGACTGTAAGCTCCTTGAGGGCAGGGACTGTCTTTTGCCTCTCTTTATATCCCCAGTGCTTAGCATCATGCCTGGCACATAGTAGGCACTTCATAAGTGTTTATTGACTGATCATTAGATATGAAAAATTCAGAAAAACATGAGAAGACCTTTATGAAATGATGCAGAAGAAAGTAGAAGGAGTCAAACAATTTATACATTACCACAATAATGTAAAACAAGACAAAGCTAAAAGAAAATAGAACACAGAGCAAATTCAATGATCGATAGTGGTTCTAGATGACAAGACTCTTCTATGTACAGAGATGGTGAACTACGGATATAGAATATTACATTCACCATCAACAGTCATCACTGTATTAAATAATGTTACTTATCTAATTTGTTCATGTTATGATAACAGAAGAATCTATGGGGAAGGGGGATTATTGGGAAGTGATTATGGTATATAAAACAAAATTCATTAAGAAAACATAAAAACCTCAAACCAGTGCTTTTAAAATTGTGTTCTTTCTAGCACAGATTTCTTCTCCATGTACTTGGTCTGCACTTTTTCCAACTATATAGTCTTACCTGCCACCTCCATTTCACTGTATAAGGGTGTGACACGTTGGGGACTGAAGGGTTAAAGTCCAGAGGTAGCAATGTCACCATCACCATTGATGAGAATCAGTGATTATAAAAGTGCTGACATCCAGTTTCATCTCCCAATGCTCTTGGGATGACCTAGCTTCGCTGAGTCTCATATCAAGCTTTTTGCAGATTCATTTCCCCATCCCCTACTTCTCAGTGTTTTATGAGGAACTACTGCTGCCTGTAATCTTCTATTGTCCTACTATGTAATGGTATACAAATGATTTTGTATTCTAAGTCAGTTTTGTCTTTGACAGTACCTTCTCATGGCTGCCAAAATAATCTTCCTAATGCACAGGTCTGACCACATCATTATCCTGAGCCAAACTCTTTAATGGTCCTATATTCATTGCCTACAGAATAAAATACAAACTCCTTAGTATGGCATTCAATGTCCTCCACAACCTAGATCCAATCTGTCTTTCCAATCTCATTTTCCTTAATCTTTTTCACATACCCTACATTCTAGGCAAATTGAACTAATTGATCTCATTTTGCCCTTTTATGCATTCGCTCGATTGCAGAAGTCATTCCCTATGTCTAAAACATACTCCTTCCACATCTCTATCTATTGAAATTCTTTTCTTCTTTCAATGTTCACATCTCTTCCATGAACTTGCTCTGATAGAGGGGTGTGTTGCAGCCAGCTTGAACCAGCTTGTGGAAGCCAATTGTTAAAATTTTCAGTGTGAGTATCTACAGATTGGAAATCAGTAAGCACTATGAATCAGGGAGTGATTCATTGTATTGAACAGTTAATTGAACTTAAAATGATGGAGAAAATATTAATATTAGCATGAATAATTATTATTAATAAATTTTTGAGAACAAATTTTAAAGTGTGTCATGCCTACAGTTTTTTGGAGAGTTGGTTATTAAACATTTGTCAGCACATCACTACCTCTACTTCAGTTCCTGTTGAACTTGCTCAGACAATTACTACCCTCAGGCAATTATTAATTCTGTAGTCCTGAGTAAATCACTTAACCTCTCTCAATCTTGTTTTTTTTTTTCTGTTAAAATGAGGACAATACTTGTAATACTTGTAGTGTGAGTTATCAATAGGATCAAATATGATAATGACTGATTATGACTTGGGCCAGATAATATCTTATAAATACAATTTATATATACACAAATATATATATGATAATAATTTTATAAATATAATTTGTCTTTGTAACAGTAGAACTGATGTTGATCCCACCTCCTCCATTACGTAGGTAAAGCACTTTACAAACATTAGGAATTTTAAACCCTTCGCCAAAGGATGTACTCCAGTTGCTTGTTTTCTACCCTGTTATATTTGTCATCATCATCTTTATTCTTTATATACCTTTATATAAATTTTTCTGAAGACCTTTATCTTTGACCCTGGGGCTTTCATTTCTGAATTTCTCTGGTTCCAGTTTACCTTCTCAATTTGAGGCATCAGACTCTAACAGAAGGACAGAGATTAGAAAAGTATAGTTCTCTCTTTTATGTCTTCCCTATGTTGAGGTCAAAGGGTTCTGGGAACCCTGAAATTCAAGGGCAAAAGTCATGGATCCTGCTTTGAATGAATTTGACCCAAACCTTCTTTCAGTTACAGCCAAGGTTTCAAGATTCTAAGAATCCAAGCTATTCTCCAGATTTTAAGAACCTGAGCATTTGTATGGCTAATGAAAGTAGGCCAGATTCTTAAGGAATCTGAGCACTTTAAAGGAGACAATATGAACTGTGGTAAGATCTAGACGTGATCTAGTAGTGGTCAAGCAGTCTGAGGACAGAGGAGGGGTCTAGATGGAATAAAGGAGTGGTGGTCTAAGGTGGGGCCAGGTGCAGACCATGAAAGCCACAATGAAAAGATTATTAACTGGGAAGAACTGGGCACTTCAGGCAAATGTCAGGGACCTGGGTCACATGGGAAAGTCCAGGGGCTTTTCTTTTTTGGGGTCCAGATCCCAAAGACATGGTCTTTTCCTTTAGGGTTTCAGAAACCAGCCTCATCACCTAATTCCATGCAGAGCAGCTAGGTAGTGTATTGAGTAGAGCACCAGACCTGGAGTCAGGAAGACTCATATTCCTGAGTTCAAATTTGACCTCAGACCCTTACTAACTGGGTGATCATGGACAAGTCCTTTACTCTTGCTGGATACTCAAGTATCTTTGCCAAGGACTGGACAGCAGCAACAAAATCCCTTCCAACTCAAAGTGGTTTTTCCCTCCTTCAGTTTCCTAAAGCGCTTTGTCTGGACTTTTCCTTAATTTGTTCTTCCTAATAGCATTCTGTCATTGGCCCAATTAGGTGGTAAGTTTCTTAAAAAGTGCCTATGCATTTTTTTCCTATTCTTAACTTGAGAATAATAGGAATTTAATAAAAGATTTGTTGAACTGAATTGTACTAATTACAAAATAAAGAAGATATGGGAGATTTTTAAAACATCCTTCCTTTGAGGACTGGGTAATGATTGAGAGAGATTGTTTAAACATCTAAAATTTCACAGAGTAAGTATTTAGATATATATATAGATAGATATATATATGGTAGATGCTAATTTATTTCAAGTACTTTAGGTACTTCTCTGTCAAGGGGCAGGGTCATGGACTTCATAACTGCTCATAGGACTTTCAAATGTAGAATTCTACTGTCCTTTCTCCTAATATTTGGCTTGAGTTATATTGTCAGAATTCCAAGTCACCTATTTAAATCACATCAGGAAGAAAGAAATGCAATGGGATATAAGCAATGTGTATATGTAGAATAACAATGTAAATAATTTATGGACTGCAGTGAGATGGTTTGGAATTAAATGCTTCTGCTGGGAGAATTCTGTTCTATATCCAAGGCCACTGCATAAGAGTGTATAAATATATATATATATATATATACATACATACATATTGTACAGTAACATAAGAGTATATATATACGGTACATTAACATTGGAAATGCTCAAAGACTTTAACAAATAGCTCTACATTTATCTAAATTTTCAGCCTACATATTACTCAAGAGTCATTTATTTCAAACTTCAAAAGACAAATTTCTTCTCTGCCCTAACTTGGAATTCAATTCACCAATTACCATGACCCTTGAGCTCTTTCCTAGTTTTTTTTGTCTCCCTCCCTTTCCCATAAGCTTTGTAAAGGAATGGTCCACATCTACTCTCCTCCACCAGCAGTTTCCAGCCCAGAAGCTCAACTATTTATCAACTTTCACCCTATATCTGTGCCTACTATTGTGAATTCTAGGGAAGATTAAAAAATAAAGAAAACATCTGTGCCTTATAGTCTAATAGAATTCATAAGACAAAGACACAAGTAAGTATTATTGATTATTGATAAAAACATTGTAAGTCCATAAAAACAATACAAAGTGCTCCGAGATTCTATGAAGAAGATATCACTTTCAGTTCCTTGGTTTGGGAGGAGTTTTTTTGGAGGCGAGAGTATTAAGGAATTAAGGAAAGGAAGTACTGAGTCATGGGTACTAAAAGTTACATAGAGAGCTTTATTTCAAAGTACTTAGTACCTTTTCCAATATAGATGAAAGCTGATAGGGAAGGAGGTCAATTTTAGAATAAATGTTTCATATTTTTAAAAAATAATTATAGGGTTTTTTTTTTAATTGTGATTTCATTGTGTTTGTAGGAAACTTCACATAAAGAAATTCTCTCCACCAATACATATTTTAAATTAGTCTATAACTTATGATCTTAGAGAGTACTTTGCCTCATTTAGAGGTAAAATGTTTTGCCCAGAGTCATACAGGTAAGTACTGTATATATCAGAGGCAGGATTTGAATGCAATTCTTGACTCTGAGACCAGGTTTCTTTTACTCTGTCAAGATGCCTGGGCAGCTGGGGGTGGTAGTAGATAAAATGCTGACTTGGAGTCAAGAAGACCTAAGTCCAAATCCTATCTCACACACTTACTAAATCTGAGACCTTGGGTAAGTTACTTAACCTCTCAACCTCGGTTTCCTCAATTGTAAAAAAGGGGGAGGGGATTGCTTTTCTCTCAAAGGAGTATCAAATGACATACCATGAAAAGTTCTTTACAAACCATAAAGTACAATATAAATGCTAGCTATCAACACACACACATACATACATGAATATACATATATATTCACACATATATATACTTAAAAATAACCTTTCTAAAATGATAAATATAAGATTGAACCCAAAGTCTCAAATGACTTTGTTGGCTATATATGTGTAACTTGAGTGTGACACCTACTTTGGCTAAGGCTGTCTCATTCCTTTTTCATCCTTTTTGGCAAATCAGGGTGGTTCCTCAGAGGGGTGTCTACCTAGTTACACCTAAAACCTCAAAGTAACAGAGGTAAACACGATTGGGGGATGGAAAGAGAGTAAGGAGGGGATACATTCCTACTTACTACTTTAGATCCTGAGCCCCCACTGATGTGTATGCACAAATCAATCACAATGGCATCATTGACTCAGTCAGTCAATAAACATTTATTAAGCACCTACCATGTACCAGGAGCTATACTAAGTGCTGGAGATACAAAAGGAAAAAGATGATCTCTGTCATCAAGAAGCCCACAATCTAATTGTGAAAAAGCATATAAAAAGAAACTGAAATGAGGGTAAGGAAAGGGAGGGTACCTAGCCTGGGAACATGATGAAGTCCAGAGAAGTGTAGCTGGGTGGGAAATAATGAGGTGACTGTCCTAGCCACCATCTTTAAATGCAGATCTGGAAGAAGCTCTCCAATGTCTGCTCTCCACCCCTGCAATCAGAGGGAGAGGAGTCCTAATGAAGTTTAAGTTTCACATCTACCAAAACCTAGCCAGAGTACATAAGTATGGAAACCATGTGCCTAGATCCATCACAATTCTACTCTGCAGACCTTGGTGTCCTTGATATTGCCACACTCCACCTGCTGGGAAAATCATTTTTCTATTACCTGTTCTCATCCTCACAACTCTCCTTCTGGGAAAAACAGCTTATCTGCTATTCCAGAGCTTCTGAAGCCATGACAAGCTCTTTCAGCACACAGGACAGCCACTTTTGGCAGGGCATTGAGAAAGTGTTAAACTTTTTCTTTTTTTAGCAAAAAATAACAACATTCCATTACTCCAGTGAAACAGCAGCCCTAAGCCTTGCATCAGCAACTTTCCAGGTCTGCTCCCAGAGCTGAGCCCTGAAGAACAATACAAACCAGACAAGGCTTTGGTCAGAAGAATTTTACTTTCTCCAACTAACTCCCAGCGATAATGACTATCTTCCAATCAGAATAGCTCCCAGAAAACCAACCACAAACCCTGTCTCTTCCCTTTTATTTCCCCCTCTCTTGAGCTAGAGAGAACCATAAAGGGTTAGGGTTAGAGTTAGAATCGCTAACCCTAAATACGCACCCTCAGCAAATATCTGAAAATTCAAGTACATTGCTATTCTACAAATACACATTACTTATATCCCATTACATTTCTTTCCTCCAGTGTGATTTAAATAGGTGGATTGGAATCCTGACATAAATTTCAAGCCAAATGTTATAGAAATGTTAGGAAAGATTTGATAAGCCTCCAAATTAAAACAATTATACTTTAATACTTAATGACCTCAGTTCAAAAGTGACAAATGGATAGTGAGAAATAAATTGGAAAATATAGATAAAGAATAAAGAATAAGAGAAAAAGTTTTATAGACCCCACAGAAGCCTCATTTCTATGTATAATGGAGGCTTATTCAAGAAAGCTCTAGACATCTTCATGGGAGTCAGGAAGACCTGAGTTCAAATCTCACCTCAGATACTTGACATTCACCAGCTGTGTGATCTTGGGCAAGTCACTTAACCCCAATTGCCTCATCCTGGGTCATCTCCAGTCATCCTGATGAATGTCTGGTCATTGGATTCAGATGGCTCTGGAGGAGAAGTGAGGCCAGTGACCTGCACAGCCCTCCCTAACTCAAAACAAAGTCAAGTGCAAGTCATGTCATTATTTCTCTGATGGCATGGTCTTCTTCGGCAACGAGGGAGGAACACACAGACATCTTCATAAAACATAAGAGATTACATTTAACAGAGAATGACTCATTTCTATTATAAGAGTCATTCCTGAATTAGCTAGCTATGTATAGTCAAACTATCAGTTTGTTAGAGCAAGGATCAAAGTTAGCAGAAAGGTGGAAGAAAGCATAAAAACTAAGAAAAAGATATGACATAAAACTACAACAACCAAAACCTTTGAACTGAAGTCATTAAGCATCAAAGTATGGTTGATTTAATTTGTAGATTCATCAAATCATCATAACATTTCTTTACTTTATTATCCTCTTCAATAGATTTGTTTTCATGGCAGTCTCCTTGCAAAACTTATCATGAGCACTTCAGTATGAAATAACTAAATGATATTTCCTGTTGTATCAGGGAATATGATAAGATCAAGTCCATCTCCATTTTTTTTCTTTTTAGCTCCTTCCAGTTTAACTTTAACTCCCTTTTTCTGGTTTTGTTTTTA
Source organism: Bettongia penicillata ogilbyi (assembly GCA_023548195.1). Lineage (NCBI taxonomy): Eukaryota > Metazoa > Chordata > Mammalia > Diprotodontia > Potoroidae > Bettongia > Bettongia penicillata. Next base: position 2,882,147 of record JAJHZJ010000169.1, on the reverse strand, counting down.
TTGAGAAAGTCAAGATTGATAATGATTCAATTACTTCAGTTATATATCTATTCTCATATCATTAGACAAGGATTTCATATTTAAAGTACCAGTAGTCAAATTAGAATATTAAAACTCCAATTATTAGCATCATCTCTCTTTTCCAACATTCTTCTGCCACAACTATAAAAATACATTGAAGGAACTGAGAATATTTAATCTGAAAAAAAAGAGAGTTAAAGGATGCCTGATAACATTGCAGAATATGTACATAGGGCTGAAGGTCATAAAATACTTTACTTTTTTTCATGGGTGGCCGTGACCTAAGAATTCATCACTAGTTTACTAGTGATGAACTTCTAGGCTGACCCTCAGAAAGTAGAATCATTCTGTTGCCAAGCAAAAGTCTTTCAAGTATAGTAGAAAATGCCAAAACTTGTGTTTCTCTGAAATAGTCTTTGAGAGGTCAGGGCTACCTCCACATCATAATGAGGTATTAGAACAGGATTTTATAGAGAACCCATCCTTTAACAAGTCTGTCAGCCTCTCATTTTACTGCATAATTTAATCCATTCACATTTAAAATTCTGTCTGCTAGGCTTGTATTTATCTGTGTATCTTTCTTTAGTGTTTCCCTTTCTATCTCTTTTCAGTTAGAACTTTGTGCCTGTGATTAATTTTACTTAAACTCTTTTGATTCTAATCTATTACCACTGTCTCTCTCTCCTCCCTCCCTTTCTCTTTCCTCCCTCACTCTCTCCCTCTCTCTCTGTCTCTGTCTCTCTCTGTCTGTCTCTGTCTGTCTCTGTCTGTCTGTCTGTCTGTCTCTCTCTCTCTCTCTCTCTCTCTCTCTCTCTCTCTCTCTCTCTGTTTTTCTCTCACCCACCTTTGCCCAGGACCTTAGATTTTATTATTTTATCTCTTTTTAAAATGTATTTCTTAAGGACTTATATGTACAAAAATATCTATAGCAGCAATTGGAAATTGAGGGGATGCCCTTCAACTGGAGAATGACTGAACAAGTTGTGGTATATGAATTTATTGGAATACTATTACACTGTAAGAAATGATGAGCAGGCAAACAAAAAACCTGGAAAGATTTACGTGAACTGATGTTGACTGAAGTGAGCAAAACCAGAAGAACATTGTACATAGGAACAGCAACAATGTGTGATGATCAACTATGATAGATTTAACTCTTCTCAGCAATACAATGATCCGAGAAAATTCCAAAAGACTCATGATGGAAAATGCTACCCATGTCCAGAGAAAGAACTATAGAGTTTGAATGCAGATCAAAGCATGTTATTTTCATTTTTCTTTTTCTTTTTTGGTTTTCTGTGGTTTTCCCCTTTGTTCTGTTTCTTCTTTTACAACATGACTAATGTAGAAATATGTTTACATGACTGCACATGTATAATCTGTATCAGATTGCTTGATGTCTTGAGGAGGGGAAGTGAGGGAGAGGGGGAGAAAAAAATTGAAACTCAAAATCTTATAAAAAATGAATGTTGAAAACTATCTTTACATATAATTAGAAAAAATAGTTTACCAAAAAAAATATATTTGGTGATCCATTTCTTTCCCCCCTTTGGCCCTTCTCTTTCCCCCTTCAATTAAGTGAACTAATGTTCAAAAAAATCCATCTTTACCTCCTGTAATGGTAATTTAAATGGGAAGATCTTTCCCATTCATTAATAGGCCCACATGACCTAGGAAACACGGAAGTCTGAGTTACATGGAGTCTGTGGTGGGAGGAGCTTGCTGAATGGATGGAACAGGAAGAGGCAGAGTTAGAACAGAGCTGAGAGCAAATTGGTCAGTCTACGCAGAACTGGGAAGGATACAAGTAAGCAGGCGACCGGCTAGCATGAGTAAAAGAAATTGTTTGTGATTTTGTTTAAGGGAACCTCCTTGTGATTTGATTAATGGAGCTGGTTTGTGGGAAACCTAGCAGGGGGACGACTTGGGGATGGTGTTGTCCTCTTCATTATTATTGTGTATAGATTATGATGGATTTGGCTTTCTGGTTTCTGAATAAATGTTTTGATTCTGTCTTCCATGTGGAGAGTCTGTTGCATTTTGTGATTCAGAATTGCACTGGCATATTCATGGCTGCTGTAGGTGCTGTGAATATTGTGTTGGCACTACACCCACACACACACACACACACACACACACACATATACACACACACACTTCTTATTTTTGGAATGTTTACTGTGATTTTTTCTGAGAAGTTTTTCTTTATTTTTCTCTCTTCATTATTTATCCTCTCTTTCAGTCTGTCCTGAATTTTATTTTCTGCTTTATGGCCTATACCCTTTTTCTTGCTTTATTGTTATATTTATTTTCTTTATGAGGTTAAAGTTTCTGAAGCTTCAATTCTGATTTCCCTCTTCCAACTAATTTCTATGTCACTGCTTTTATGACTTTTGCCCTAACCTCTCCTTTTTATGCTGTGCATCACTCTTAGAAATACTAAATCATGAAGGGACCAATGTTGTATGGAAGTGGCACCTCAAAAAGGGAGCACTATGTCATCATCTCTGAATCTGTATTCCCTTCAGCCACCCCATATACCATTCTGGGTGCCAAATGGTCCTAGGAATTCATCTATCTTTTTTCTTCCCCTACTAGATGATACTGCCCATGGAGGTACAGCTCTCTCATAGAGGTGGCCTGCCAATGAACCAATTTCCCCCAGACTAAATCTATCTTGATGTCCCAGTCTTGTGCTACAGACACATATGTACTTCCTACACCATGGTGGTGCTCTTTAGCAATAGTGTCCCTCCCTTCCTAGAGTGAATGCCTTCCTTCTCCTCTATCCTGGGGCCATCCTACTTCTTCCAGAGAGTCTTTCTTAATTTCATACCATCCTAAATCAATAATTATCTCAGAAAATACTTTTTTTTACCTTTCTGATACACTTATAATACATTATTTTGCATTATAGAAATTTGGTGTGTTTGTCTTCAGGTCAGAGGATTTAGAATGAGAAGAAAATTTAGCAATAATTTAATCAAGACCTCCTATATTTCTCATCATCTAGGTTTCATAATAACTTTGGATCTTTCCCAGAGCCTAGTGTGGTACTTTGCAAACTTTAGGTTGCTTGTCCAAAATATTGCAAATCTAGAATAACAATTTCAACAAAAGATAAATTTAAGTTGAAGAATTTCCTGGGTTATGAAACAAATAGGTAATCCTACAGTTTCATAAAATCGCATTTCCTCAAGACCTTCCAGACTATACTAGACTTCCCTTCCATGGCATGAACAGAATTCTACTCCTGCATAGAAGGAGAGTCATAGAGCTGGAAGGAACCTTGAGAGCTAGCTAGCCCAACATCTTCATTTCCCAGATTAGGGAACTGAAGACTAGGAAAGTAAAGTGATCTGCCCAACACTGACTCCAGGAGAGAGAATAGAAGGTAAGATAGGTTATTGTTGTGTTTATCCTTTGTTCTTGAAAGGGACCATGACAATCAGGGAGATGATGACATGACTTGTAGTTGACTTTGATGTGAGTGAGGGAGGGCTATGCAAGGTCACCAGCCTCACTTTCTCCTCCCCAGTCATCTGGGTCCAGTGACCAGATATTCATCAACATGCCTGGAGATGGCCTAGGATGCAATGGGAAACCCAGGCCCTTTTAGGCTAAGTTCTTTTCAGGTTCTCACTTTGAGTGAGGTAATGCCCAGTCAGTGAATAGGCCTCTTTAAGAAGTGAGTCAAGGGATGGCCTCTTTAATTAGAAAAAAAAATAAATCAAGCTGAGTGGGGAAGACCCTCAGAGTTGCTGTTCCAAAGAGAAATGGTTACCATAATAGCCATTAAAGTGGAACTTGGGCAGGTACCTATTGTGGTCTAATCTATGAGCTTCAGAGTGAAATGGGCTTAAGGTTTTGAGAGAGAGAGAGAGAGACAGAAGAAGGAAGGAAGGAGGGAAGGAAGGAAGGAAGGAAAGAAGGAAGGAAGGAAGGAAGGAAGGAAGGAAGGAAGGAAGGAAGGAAGGAAGGAAGGAAGGAAGGAAGGAAGGAAGGAAGGAAGGCGATGAGAAGGTAGGGAAGGGAGTGGGAAGGGAGAAAAGGAGAGAAGAAAATGCATCAGATGAAAGATTTTTAAACCAAGCCCTCTGGCTCCAGAGCCAATACCTTTTCTGCTATATACTGTGCTGACTCTACGCAGAGTAAATAAGATGATATTGGAGACCCTGGAGCTTCCTTTCCCACCTAAGCATTGAAATAATCTCCCTGTCTGAGGCTGTCAAATATCTGAGCCTCCACTTAGGTTAAAAGAAGAATGTTTTGGCTTTCTAAATAGTTAAGGGGAGTGGGTGAGGAGTCCCCAGAGTAATCATCAGCTCGTGTTTCAACGCCTCTAGGGCTCCTGCTCTGGAATTATATTTTAGAGAATTTCCAAATAAATACTGGTCTGTGCAAGTAGCCAAGTGCAGCACACTCCACAGTCTATAATTTTCTTTGCTTTCCCTGGGCTTCTGACTCGTGCTTTACCATCATATCTTTAATTGTCTCCGTTGCATATTTTTTGTGAGCAACTCCTTTTGGCAGGGCTTGCTCTATCCATCACTGTTCAATTCTGCAGTCGCTGGTGGGAAAGGTTTGGCTACGATCTGGAAAAATAGTTCTCCACAAAGGGTTTTTCCAATGAAGTTTCAGTTGATTAAAATGACTCTGGGCTTCATTTTCTATAAAACCATTACTATAACCCAATGCATCAGAGTTGGAAGGCACCTAAGAGATGGTCAGTCAGACACTTCATTTGATAGATGAGGAAACTTAGGCACACAGGAGAGACAAGACTTACCCAAGGTCTTGCAGCAAATTCGTGGCATAGCTGAGATTCAACCCAAAACTTTCATTCCAAGTCAAGTTCAATGTTTTGTTTTTAGTTTTTGTGATTGTTTTTATTCTTCTCTTTGCCATACACTTTCTTTGGGGTCTTTTAAATAAAAGACTGGAAAGACTTTAACATGCTGAAAATCCTGTTTTGCAAATAGGTTCTAAATATTCATGGATCTAAGGAAACACACATTGATTAAATGCCTAATATGTGCCAGGCAATGTGCTAAGTACCTTATAAATGTTATTTCATTTGATCCTGACAACAACCTCGGGAAATAGGATTATTCCCACTTTAAAATTGAGGCAAAGGATAAGTGACTTCCCCAGGGTCACATAGCTGAAGCCATATTTGAACTCAGGTCTTCTTGTACCCTATCTACCATCCCACCTAGCTGCCTTTACTCTAGGCCTTAAATTCTTCTTCATTGGCTTAGAGAATTGTAACAATATTACATGCATTTCCTTTTTCTTGACCTGTTCCCTAGTCAATTGGCAATTGACTTTGCCAATGAGTAACTAAGGAATTTTTCCTCAATGTTCTCATCTGCTAAATAAGGAAAATGAACCATGTGGCCTCTGATGCCTTTCCAGATGTATATCTATGATGATATGAGCCTCCAAAGCAAAGGGTTAGAAGTTCTGTTCTATGGAACCATGGGGCTCTGCAGAGGAGAAATATGGATTATGTAAAAATACAAATGATAATTCTATTTTATTTTCTTCTCTATGTGCCATCATTTTTGTCAATTTCCCAGGTTCTCCAGCAGTCAGTGATGGATGGTGTCTATGTAGATCTATATATTCAACCTTAATCTCTCCCTGATTCCTTCTTTCGTATCTAATTGTCTGCTGGTCATCTCTATCTGGTTATAACAACAGTATCCCAACATCAAAGATTCAATTTCATCTTACTATAACAAGCTCTAACCTTGTTCAAACTTCTTTATTTCTATTGAGGTCACCAGCATCTTCCAAATCTCAGTTTTGTAACCTTGGAGTAATCCTTGATCTCTCTGTCTCTCTCTGCCTCTCTCTGCCTCTCTCTGTCTCTCTCTGTCTCTCTGTCTCTCTCTCTCTCTGTCTCTCTCTCTTTCTCTCTCTGTTTCTGTGTCTCTCTCTTCATCTCTCTCTTCCTCTCCCTCTCTGCCTCTCTCTGTCTCTCTCTGTCTCTCTGTCTCTGTCTCTCTCTCTCTCTCCCCTTCTCTCTCTCTTTCTCTCTCTCCCTTCCTCCGTCATATCTGATGTGATCCCAAGTTCTGTCAATTCTAAGAGAAAAACACTTCTTACATTTGATACTTTCTCTCCCCTCAGATGGTCACTACCCAACATCAGACCTGTCCCATTTCTCACCTGGATTATTGTAATAGCCTCCTAACTGGCCTCCCTGCTTCCATTGTCTCTCTTTCCCAATCAATCCTCAGTTGCCAAAACAATCCCCTGTAACAAGGGTTATTAATCTTTATTTTTCTCATTGACTCTGGACACCTTATCAAAATGATGTTTTTAAATTCATAAAATAAAATACATAGGATTACAAAAGTTAGTGAAGAAAAAAATGTACTTTTCCCTTCCAAGTTCACAGAACCCCTGAAGTCTATTTATGGACTAGAGCCCAGGGTCAGAACATCTGACCCATGAGGAAGGAGAAAAAAACAAGCCTCTAAGTACCTACTACATGCCACATGGGTTAGCTGGGGAAACAGAGGATAGAGTATCAGGTCTAGAGTCAGGAAGATTCATCTGAGTTCATTTCTGGCCTTAGACACTAGCTGTGTGACCCTGGACAAGTCACTTAACCCTGTTTGCATCAATCTCTTCATCTGTAAAATGAACTGGAGAAGGAAATGGCAAACCACTCCAGCACTTTTGCCAAGAAAACCCCAAATGGGATCACAGAGAATCAGACACAACTGAAAAAAAAGACCCAACAACAAAACATGTCAGACACTTTACTAAGTTCCTTACAAATATATTCTCACTAGATCCTTACAACAACCCTGAGCTATTATTCTTCTAATTTTACAATTCCAAAAACTAAGATAGATGTTAAGTGACTTGCCCAAGGTCACACAGCTAGGAAGGGCTGTGGCCAGATAATTCCAGTACTCTAAAGTCTGAAGGAATGATGAGATAAAAGCTGCCTTGTTCTCCTCTTGAGAAAGGGGAAACCCTCTCAGAGGTTTGCCTACATTGCTCTTTAACATGGAACCTTCTACTTGCTCCATAGGTAGAAACCCCTGGAAGCCTAAAGAAGGGAGCGGGATGGACTTGCTGATCCCAGTCTTAATACAGTTATTTACTAAAATAGCTTAATACGACTTCAAAGGCCTGAGAATAGCTGAGTAGCTTTGTCTAGAATGAGAATGGACAGGCCCAGAATAGAAGCGGTCACTCCCAGCCTGGCAGAAATAGTGGCAGCCAGCACACATGATGGCCCAAGTCAGCTTGAGACTGGATCTCAATCTCCTTTCTGTTTCTTTCCTGATAGAGCTGAGTCAAAGTCCTGAGATAGGTGTTAGGTGTTTCCAGTTAGCCTTCTGTAATGTAAAGATCTTCTCTGCCTATTAATAGGCCTCAGGTGGAGCCCATCAAGGGATGCTTGCCTAAGGGAGGCTTGTTTTTGAATGAAGTCCCACACCTTTTGTTAATTGTTAATGAAGCACTTCATGAGGGTTGTGATGAGTTCCGTCTCTGAAAAGTATATATATACTCTGAAGTGAGGTTTTGCTTTGAGGCACACTGTTTGAAAGAAGGTTCATATGCTAGATGAGACTCTGGGTAGCCATTAAGGAGCCTCCCCTGGCTTGGAAAACCCAGACATTGGTGCTTCTCTCTTTGGTAGCTATGTATTTGGTTTTCAGACAGTTGGATCTGTCTGTTAATCTGTGATGTATGCATTGCTTATGGTCAGACAGCGTAGAAGCCCTGTCTGTTGGTCTTTATATCACTGCTTGTATTTTTCTCTGTTGCTATATGTGATTAAAGAAGCTTATTGACCCCTCAAAAGTTGCTTTCCTTTTAGAAAAGCAGATCTAAGAACCTTGCTAGCAGGCCAAACTAGATGTGTGTCAGGGTGCTTGCTGCTATACTTTCCCGGAGGCAACCCTGAGGGTTTGAAAGGTTGAGAATTTCAAAGGCCCCAGTCAGCACCTATTGTACTTCAGGATTTCCTCACAAGTACTCCATCCCTTCTTGGAGAAGATGAGCAGCAATCTGGCACAATCTTGCAGCAAGAAAATGTGGACCTGGAAGGATTTGTTTGGCTAATGAAGCACCCAGGTGAGGGTGAAATGCTGTTTCATATTTTGATGGTTAAGTATCAACCACCATAGAGTATAATAATTGTTACTGGTGATTGTTTAAATCTTTATTCCTATTTTGTTCTCTTACTTTAAGATCCAGCTCCAGGACTGCCTCCTGCATGTATGTACCCCTTCTCTAGAGATGAAAGTGATCTCTTCCCCATCTCATAGCACTCTATCTGTATTTCTTCTTTGTCCATGTCATGTTCTCCCTTGTGCTCATTTTTTTGGTTTTTGGTTTTCTACTAATTAGTAAATTTATTAAAAATGCTATCATTTGAATAAAAGAAGTCAGTGGCACTCTTGAATGCCAAAGGCTCTCATGGCTACACGCTCAAGGCTTATATGGCTTTAGAAAAGTGAGTGATCCAGAAGGTGGCAATCAACTCTGATTGGTTAATAATTAGTTGGAGAGAATGAATATTCCAATAAGAGGTTGGACCTATTCTAATGAATTTTCTTCTAAATTACCCCCAGCCATGGGCAATCTAATCAAAGAATTTATCCCCACCAAAACCAGAGTAGAACACAATGGGATTAAATTCCTTATAAGGTTCTGCCTTGTCCTTATTTGCCTACAGAAATACTTAGGTCTCATCTACCTTAAAAGAAAAAAAAACTTCTTCCTACTTTGTTATTTGATCTTACATCCCCTCTTCCAAAAAATCTTGAAGAAAAATATTACTAACACCAAATATGTCATGATCTTGAAGACCTACCAATGCTTTCTATTATCACTCTTCTGACTCTGCTATTTAAACTGTCTCTAATGACCTATAATCTCCAAACCCAATGGTCTCTTTTCAGTTCTGTACTTCTATACTTCTCTTATGATTTTAGCGAGCTCTTCCTCCCAAGCAGATAATCTCTTGTTCCTAAGCATCAGAAATACCATATTTACCTGGTTTTCTCCTATTTTTCTAATGTCTCCTTTGTCATCTTTCTTTGTTGTCTCACTGTGGCAATTTACATTTCTCTGAATTCTTCATATTTATCATTTCTTATAATACAAAATACATTTTTTAACATTCATATACCTTCAACTTGTTCAGTCACTCCCCAGTTGATGATTTTCTATTTTGTTTTGGTCTTTGCTGCCATAAAAATGCAGCTGTGAATATGCTGGTATTGTATTTCAAACAGTTCCTTCACCTTGTGTCATTTCTTTTATTTAATGATCCTCAAATATTCCTTCTTTGAGTTTAACCTTTTCTTAGAAACTTATTTTTTCAATAAAGAAAAAATATTCCATTTTGATCTCCTGGTTTGACATATAAGTTTAACATACAAGGATAGTAAGAAAATATTTTTGAGATTAACCAGTAATTTAGCTTACCACATTTTTCTTTCATCCAATCAGTTCTTTTCCTTAACATGATAGATCTAGAAATGATAGGGGCCTCAAAGGACATTTGGCTCAACCCCTTCATTATGCAGATGAGGAAATTTAAGAAACTCAAGGTTTCTTGTGCAAATATCACAGGCAGAACTTGAACCCAAGTCATCTGACTCTAAAATCAGTGATCTTCCCATGGCATCACAATTTGCTTGTTTTTTTTTTTTTTAAAGTATTCATTTTTTTCTTCTATTTCTGCTCTCCCTATCACAAACAAAACCTCAGTATCTGATAAAATGAGTTGTAATCTTAGTAAAAGAGCAATTCTTTTCAGCTCCTCATAGATATGACAATAATACTTTTCATATTTAATACTTCTCAGTAGAAATTTCATGTTTTTATGCTATTTTGGTGTCCTCTTTCACAAACGTTCAGCCTCTTAGTGTAGGGGCTAGGAATTCAGTTTGATTTTTGAATATGCTAACATTATAAACAAGATCATTTAGGTCTACTTGAGTAATTGCAGTTCAGATGATAAAAATGATATTTCAAATAGGGCATACATCACCTTGGCAATAGCCAACCTTGTCATGCTAAACTTTATCATTAAGATTTCAATCATCAGATTTACCTTATTCATCAAAATTACAAGTTTTGGTGTAAATGAATTCTTGTGTGAAACAGGTCTTACATATGCAATGGTAATTTAAGATTAATGGTTGGGGGAAAGAATTAAAGATCTCCCCCACTCATTAGTACACTTCAATACCTTTTGTTAATTTCTACTGAGGCACTGGATCAGAGCATCCTGCCCTTCAGCCCTGAAAAGAGTATGTATACTATGAGGTGAGGTTTTACTTTGGGGCTTAGTTTTTGAAAGAAGGTTTGTGTGCTAGATGAGACTCTGGGAAGCTGTTAAGGAGCCCCCCAGCTTTAAAAACAAAGATGTTGGTGCTTCTCTCTCTGATAATTATGTATGTAATTTTGTATGTAATATGTATGTAAATTTTTTGTATGTAAATTGTGTATGTAATATGGTCAGACAGTTGGATCTGTCCATTGATCTGTGATGTATGTATAGCTTATGGTCAGATAGTTGGAAGCCCTGTCTGTTGATCTTTATTTCTCTGTTTGTATTTTCTCTGAAGTTCAGGGTAATGACTTTTTCCCCTGAACTAAGGGAATGACATATGTGTGCTTCATTAAAGTAGATTGCTGACCCCTCAAAGTTGCTTTCCTTATAGAAAAGCAGATGTAAGAACCTATACAGAAGCCCTCCTGTTTATGTCAGGGTCCTTGCTGTTACAACATATGATAGTAGATTTGAATATTGTAGAAGACTTAGACGGGGAGGATCAATACATATATACAAGGTGTCCCAAAAAAGTCTTCGTGTAGTTTTTAGCTTTAATATCTTAAAGCCGTTGTTATTCAGTTGTGTCTGACTTTTTGTGACTTCATTTGGGGTTTTCTTGGCAAAGATATTGAAGTGGTTTCGTCATTTCCTTCTCCACCTCATTTTACAGATGAGGAAACTGAAATAAACAAGGTTAAGTGACTTGTCTAGAGTTACCCAGTTAGTAAGTGTCTGAGGCGAGATTTGAACTCAGTTCTTCCTGACTCCAGATTCCAGGCCCCCCAACTATTCACTGCACCACCTAGCAACCTTCTCTATTAAAGCTACTTAAGTTTAAATTGCACTAAGACTCTTGTAACACCTTGTATGGTAAGCAAAAATAGCAATCTGTTGAATGATGAATCCCTTCGTTCTTTCCAAATCATGGGGATCACAAATGCAAAGGACTAGTAAAACACGAGTGATATGTAGCACAAGACTTATCCTGATCACTTAACCAAACACAGTTCATATGTTTTCGTAATTTGAATATCAAGCTTTATGAGATCATTCAGATGATTGATACACTTAAGAGACACACAGAAAATTTAAGTAAATGTACACTAACATCTACAAAGTATGAAACACTTTAAAAAAAACAATGTTAAAAACAATAGTGATGTTTACAAAAAATATACCAGACACATTACTGAGAGAACAGTCAGTTTCATGTTGAGAGATTCACTGCATGACTGAGTGTGATACAGGAAGACTGATATGGGACAGGTTGGCATGAAAGAATGGAAAATGTGCTGGGTATGGAATCAAAGAACCTGGGTTTGAATCTCAGCTCTACCACTTTTATGTGACCTCAGTCAAATCACTTGCCCTCTTCTGTTTAGTTTCTTCATTTGTAATGGAACTTAAGTCCCTTCAGTCCTATGTCCCAACCTCCTCTACCACACAATGCACACACTAGGACTTCACATAGCATGCAAGAATATACCAACTAGTACTTTCTCCCCACTATTCTCTTTTCCACTTCACCACCTTTCCTCAACCCCCACTCCAAATCCATATTTTATTAATGATCCATCCTTCATTATCTATATAAAAATTTACATCATATTGCATTACTCAATTATGATGGCTCCTAGAAAAATTCTGTAATTGTTTAAACTTCAGCATCAAAAATTTATTTATAAAACACTGGAACATATATGCCCCAACCCCATTCTCTCAGAACCAAGCTGTTACTGACTGCACAGAGTTCTAGAATTCTCCAAGAGGGTTGCCATGTCTTTCTTCTCTAATGTCATCATCTTGAGGCCCCGCTGTTTCTCCCCATTCAATACAAGCCTGTGACCAGCACTCCAGTTCCATCTAACAACTTAACATCAGACAGCTTTTAACAAGGGATGTTTAACTCAAATATGTAACAAGAACAAATGTACAAGCCTCTTCCCCAATAACAGGCAGAAGTGTGCTGAACCAGCTTGAACTAGTTTGTGAGAGTTGATTATTAAAATTTCAGTGCAAGCATTTACACCTTGAATATTAGCAAATACTACACATCAGGGCTTTATTGTTTTGTTGATTTCTAGATTTTAAAAAGTGATGAAGAAAATATTAAGATAGATTAAATTTAAAAGTGAATCTGAGACTTTTTCTGGAAAGCCAGTTGTTAAACATTGCCTGTGAGGAACCACTCTCCCCTATGGCATCTTGGCCTGTAAAGAACAGGTTCAAAATTGATCTCATTTCTTAACAGCATTGGCTCCAAGTTCATGTCTGAAGGCCACATTGCTGCTGCTTCTTTTTTCAGCTTTTACTGCTAAGGGTCCAGACAGTGACTCCTTGTTCCTTGAGACATCTATACTGGGCTGATCTGAATTCTAATTTCTGGATTCCTGTGGCTCACTCTCTCATGTTCAGAGACTCCACTCTTGGCACCTAGAATAGAAAAGAATGTGAAACAAGGCCCAGGAATGAGGCCTGTTTCCCTAGGCTAAATGGCCTCAGAAATTAATAAGGCCCTGCCGTGCCTCTCACTGGATGCCCCAGAGGGAATGGATCACAAAGCTCCTCCTAATTGAAATAAAGCCAAGAAGCAGGTGAAGACAGTCAGGCCTTTTTGAAATCACTGATTATTCTATCTCCACAGCAATTTTAAAAAGGCTTTTTTCCCCAATCTTTTGCCAACCAGAACCAGTTACAGAATGTGTAGACATGCTCCATAATCCCAAGGCACTTCGCTTCCATGTCATCATGTCTCTCCCAGAAACAAGCTTTTCATGAAGAGGTTTCGTAAGCTGAGCCCAAATGCAGCGATGAAGTCTGTTTCACTTCTATCAGGGCTAACTCTGCCGTTTTAAACTTCTACAAATGACAATTAGTTATGCCTCCGGGCCTAAGCAGAGCAATTATATTCCTTCTTCCATATAACCCTACTTCGAATATCTGAAGTAAGATACCGCGTCTCGATTTTGATCTTTTCTGTAGATTTAACATTCCCAGCTGCTTCATTCAGCCCTCATACAGCATGATCTCAAGGTTCTTTGTCATCCTGTTGTCTCTCCTTTGGGTATTTTTCAGCTTATTAATGTCTTTCCTGAAATGCAATGACTAAATCAGCGCAATACTCCAGGTGTGGGGGGACCATCCAAGATACTGGGGGACTATCATTTCCGTCACTGTGGACACACCACCTAGCTTCATACAGCCTAAGTTTCCAATAACTTGCGGGGGTGGGGGTGAGGGGTGGATTTCATGTTATATTTATTAACATTCTCTTAAAAAATTTTGAGTTCTGACTTTTCTCTTTCCCTCCCCTCCCACCCAATGAGAAAGCAAGAAATGATATCAATTATACATGTGAAATTATGCAAAAATATACATCCATTAGCTGCATTGGCAGTTTATTTGAAAAAAGATTTGGGGGTTTCAGAAGATTGTAAACTCAATATGTCATAGATATGTATTTGCCCTTATTACATTTCATCTTATAGATTCAACCTACCATTTCAGCCTTTTTGAGATTTCTTTAGATCTTAACTATGTCATACAAGATGTTAACCCTCCAGCCCAGTCAAATTGTAAATAAAAAATAATTTTTAAAACCCAGATCCAAATATAAAACACTGGGGCAAACCACCAGAGACCTCATTCCAAGCTGACATTAATTAAATATCATTGTGTTAATAAAATGAGTTATATGGCATTAAGTACCTCTTTGGTCTGGATTTTCAACCAATTTTGAGTATAGCTACACAATTGTCTAAGTCACATCTCTCCATCTTGTCAGTAACGATAACATGAAGGATTTTCACAACTGCATTGCAGAAATCTAGGTAAGCTATATCTACTATTAATCTAAACTTCTAATCTATGTAATTTATCACAAAAAAATGGAAGTGAAGTTAATTTGACATAACTTGTTCTTGATGAAGCTATCTGTGCTGGTTCTTTATAATTACCACTTTTTTCTAGATGTTTATTAACTACCTTTTTTTGCTTTTTTAATATATTTATAGATACAAAATTAGACCCCTAACAGTGATAGGGAAAGGGGCATCACTGCCACCAAACATACATTTTCTTAAAAGTAACAGAAAAGTTAATATCCTTCGTATTCCACCCCTTCCCCTTATCCTCATCCCTCTCCCCCACCTCTTTGCCAGCCTGTTTTAGGTGGTGAGGTGGAAGATGAAAGGAGAAGGGGGCAAAATCAAGTGCAAAACATTGATATGTAAAGGATGACAAAGAGGGGAAGAGGTGGGATAGTTGGGGCTCAGAGGCAGCAGTCCTAGTGGGGAGTGAAAACTACCCTGAACAAGCAGGGATTGGGGGAAAGGGGGGAGAAAGGAGGAGAAAATGCAACTTTCCCAGGCTTTAAAAAAAAAAAATAGAGAAAAAATTCAAAAAACCTAAACCAAAAAGGAAGTGGCCCCTCCATTCCTACTCTGGCTTCATGGTGCTGAGTAGCCTTGGCCTTCTCCCCCAAAGAAACAAGAAAGAGAGGAAAAGTAACACTGCCACTCTCTGCCCCACACAAAAAAAAAAAAAAAAAAAAACACACTAAAACAGGCTCAAAAAAAAAAAGGACAGAAAAGAAAAAGAAAAGATTTGGGGAGAGGTCATTTTTGCAGAGTCCCGTGCACCTCTCCATCCAACCACATTCCTGGACTCAGGAACCTGAGTGTTGCGTGTCTAAATGTTTTGTCTCCCTCCCTCCTCCAGTCTGTCCTTCCCCCTTGAGTGTCTTTTTCTAAAGCAAAATGTCCAAAGCGCAACGTTGCTGAATGTGAGGTCCTCGGGTGGGTCAGGAGAGGAGCAGCCTCAGGGTTCTCAGGCTGGCATGTACTGCACCCGGTCTGCCTCCTCCTCCTCGTCCGATGAGTCTGAGGAGCTGGGGGACTCATCTGAGTCTCCATCTGTGGCCCCGACCCTGGGCTCCAGTCAGCGCCAATGATGTCGTCTCTGCCTCAGGTGGTGCATGAGGAACCAGAACACGTCGGGGTCAGATAGGTCAGTGTGATGCAGGCTGTCCTCATCCCGCTCCCGTTTGTTCTTCTTAATCACATCCTTTAACCCAGTCAGCTCGGTGGAAGCCTCAGCAGTAGGTGCCCAGATCTTGACGTCCTGGTCTAGACCACTAGTGGCCAGCACCGGCAGGTGGGGGTGAGGCTCTAGACAGTTCACCACGCCTCCTTTGTCCCCTTCCATGAACTGGATGATCTGGCAGGACGATTTCTCCCAAAGAAAGATGTGCCCACAGTCGCTGCCGCTCACCACAAATTCGCTCTTAGGACCATAGAAATTGACGCCTTTCACTGTGGCATTATTTCGGTGCCCCTTATATCTCTTGATGTACTGGGTACCATTGCTGTGACAAGAGTTGAAGAGATAAATGTCTTCATCACTGTAACTGGCAAGGAGCTCTGTGCCATCATGGCTGTACACAAGACAGGTGATGTTTGCTTCGGACTCACTGTTTACCAGGTGATGAGGACAAAATTTCTTCAGTACACCATTATTCTCATTCTCATCAATTTTGCGCTGGTCATAAATCCTCACAAATTGATCTCGCCCACCCACTGCAAATTGGTGAGTGTCGGCGGGGTTCACGGAGATTGTGTATAGCGCAACTTTCTTCCCCTTCTCCTTCGTCACCACCAGCTTCGATGCTGGTCGGTCTTGTCGGAGGTCAATGGTGAAGACAACCGCATCTTCACCAGCAGATAGAAAAGTACAAGGGGAGTCTGGTTCCAGGGCCAACTTATGGGAGGCTCCCTTGTGCTGGGCAACACGCTTGGTGTTTTTGCAGCACTGTGTGGCAGACAGCTCTGCTACCCGCACCTGCCCATCCCGGGCACACATGGCAAGAGTTGAGTCACCACTGTTGGGAAGGAACTTGGCCTGGAAGACATAACTTTTGTGGCCACTCTCAAAATTTAATACAGGTTGCCTCCGAACCCAATCCCACACCACCACCTTCAGGTCATCGCTGCCACTGGCCAGCCAGGTACCATTCTGGTTAAAGTGCAGGGTGTTGACACAACCAGCGTGGCCCTCTAGCCTATGCTGCAGGCGGAAGCGCTGCACAAAGACTCGCGCTCCACAAGCTTCATAAACAAAACGAGCACTTGAACCCAGCTCCCTCTCTCTCAGGGCTGGAAGGGTCTGCCAGCGGGGCGGGGGCAGAGCTGATGTCTCTGAGGCCACCCAGTCCTCAAGAGCTCGTTCCTCATCTGATGAGTCCTGTTCACGATTGGCCCCTTTGCGCGGAACCTCGCATCGGGGCTGCTGTGGCTGCTCTTCCTCCTCCTCCTCTGAGCTGTCATCATTAATGGTGTAGTGACCAGTGTCCTCCATGCTGTCAGAGGCCTTGTCTTTACCTGAGCTCTCTGTGTCTGTGCCTCTGCTTTCTGTGCTGGTGTGGTTGGGGTCCCCCCCATCTTCTGCAGTTAGACTCAGGGTTAGATCTGAAGTCTCCACCTCCATGCCTGAGGATGTTTCTCTCTCCTCTTCTGTCCCAGACATTTTCTCAGGACTGCTTGATAAGCTTCCATTCGCAAGGTCTGTTTTGCCATCCGTGCTGCTCCCTTTACCAGACATCATGACTTGTATTTGTTGTAGCTAGCCTAGACTTACCACTTTAGGGCTGAAGTAAAGCCTGACTGGACTCTGGAGAAAATAGCTCTGTAGATTCACTGAGGAAACTGGCCAGTCGCCGTCACCACCGCCCAACTACACCTTTATATTCTAGAACGTTGCCAAGAAACATAGTTCCCCTCACGGGCCTATACAGGATGTCCCAAAGTCTTAGTGCAGATTTAATTAAGCTTGATTTAATTAGTTACAAGATTAAATTGGATTAATCAAACTTATTTGAAACTGTACTAAGACTTTTTGCACAGCTTGTAGTTTGCAAACTTTCCATTTTTTTGAAAAGCAGGAAACTTACCCTTCTCCAGACCCTCCTAGGACTCGCTCTTTCGATAATTTCTAATATTGTGTACTGATGATATTATCTGTAGGTTTTTATTTCCAGTGTCTTTAGCAGGGACTCTGAAGGAGTAAAGCTTTGAAGGAGGTGGGGTTGTGTGTTCGTCCTTCCTTTTCGAAGATCATGACATCAGAGAAATGATGATGTGACTTGTACTTGACTTTGATTTGAGTGAGGGAGGACTGTACAAGTCTCACTTTCTCCAGTGACCAGATATTCATCTGGATGACTAGAGATGGCCCAGGATGCAATGGGAGACCTTGGCCCCTTTTGTCTAAGGACTATTCAGGTACTCACTCAGGGTGAGTTAACGCCCTTGTTCAGTGAACGGGTCTGATTAAGAAGTAATCAAGGGGTGTGCCCTTTAATGCATGAAAGAAAAATAATTAAATCAAGCTGGGAGGGAAAGAGCAACTGTTATTATTGATAATCACTCAAACCAGAAGGGTCCAGAAAACAGCCTTTAAGTGGAGCTTGGGCAGGGGCATATTGTTGTCCAATCTATAGGCTTCAGAGTGCAGTAGGTTTAAGGTTTTGAGAGACAAGAGAGGGGAGGGGAAGGAAAGAGAGGGGAGGAGGAAATCTAGCCAGTTAAACCCCAAGTTAACTGGGCATCCTCTGACCATCCGAATTACCTTACTTTGGAGAGGAGAAGTGGTGTCTATGAAGTATAATGGAAGGCATATTTAGATCGAGGAGATAGGGTAAGGCAATACTTTGAAACTAGATATCAAACTAAACATAGGTGAGAAGATCTAAGATGAAGAGGTCTTTATTTCCCCCAAAGGGAGAAGCTATTTTTGCACTCTAAGAGAAGGAGTGGATCCTAGGAAGGGGTAGGAACAGTTAAGGTGATAGTGAAGGTAAAGCAACAGTTGCCATAATTTCTGGAAACTACCTGAGAAGGGGTCTATTATCCTAGAGATCTGCTCAGTGTATTCATCTGTCCCCATTAACTTATTCATACATCAGATGATAGCTCACCTATGTGTGTCACTGACACAGCCTTGTGTCCAACAATGGAACCTTAGAATTCCAGAGTTGGGAAATACCTTGCCCATTGTCACATAGGAATTAGTGGCAGACTAAGGACTCCATTCCATATCAGGTGACTCCCAACTCAGTATTCTTTTCATTATAGCACATAGTA
Source organism: Bettongia penicillata ogilbyi (assembly GCA_023548195.1). NCBI lineage: Eukaryota > Metazoa > Chordata > Mammalia > Diprotodontia > Potoroidae > Bettongia > Bettongia penicillata. Next base: position 2,863,667 of record JAJHZJ010000169.1, on the reverse strand, counting down.
TTTTCAAAGTGGTTAACACAAAAAATGATTCTCTCCAAGATTTTATATTCTATGTCTACAGGACTCATTTAAATCTTTAGACTTTCAGGCAAGGTGACTTCCTGAATTCCCTCCCTCCAACAAACACTAGAAAATTAGTAAACTTTCTAGTAAATAGTCATTAAGAAATAAATGAAAAAGAAATTTTAAAATGATATTAAGAAATATTAAGAAGTTAAAAAGAAATAAAAGAAAATAGAAAATGACTTCTGCCACACCCATACTGCACAAAAAGTCAGCCAGGTAATAGAAAATGAGAAATAGAAAACCCCGAATCAGCATCAGCATAGACAAACAAGCCCATCCTCCTAGCATAATCAGTGAATTACTAATCACATTGCTAAATGATTCCTGCAAGTCTCTTTGTCTCTATGGATACAGCAGGAAAGGAGGGCCCAAGAGCCCCTGAGGAATGTTATACAAATCTACAGAAATGGCCCTTTGGGAGCATCAGTGGCTAGTAAGGTTGAAATAGTGGCAAGAACTACAGGGTAGTGTCACACCTGGATAGCTGAGGCTCTTGAGCCTCCAAAGTCTCTAGAATTCTGCCCCAGGAAACTTTGAACCTTAAGGAGCCAAGGGGGCCTCATTCTTGGAGATAGAGCAGAAACACAAATGACCCAGTTTGAGGACAAACAGGGCCTAGTACCCTATTTGAAATAGTATAGGATAGGGTAGACCCTGGATTCAGCAAATAGTATAGGATAGGGTAGACCCTGGATTCAGCAAAGCTCCAATTCAGGAAATAAAGTTGAAGAAAGCAGTAAATCAATTAAAACACCAACCAGTATTGTAACTCATTGCAAATCTAGAGATCCCTCAAAAGAAAGGCAAATAAATTTGGCAAGAGAGAGAAAATGAAATCAAAACTCTTGAGGAAAGAATCAGAAGCAGAATAGATAGTTTAGGTACTACAACTTACCCAAATAGAGTTCCCTGAAAACTGTATTAAATCAAGTAGAAATTAATGATGCTATGAGACATCAAGAAATGGACAAAAATCAAGAACAAACTCAAAAGATTAATAAAAATAACAGAAAATATAAGCTATCTTGTTGATATAAAAACAAATCAAGAAGACATAATTTAAGAATCATGAGATTTCCTGAAAACTACAATTTAAAAAGAATATGAATATTGTATCACAAAAAAACCCATAATAAATGAAAAACTGTTCACAATCTATTAAAATCATGGAGAATAGTGAATATAGAAAGAATTTACTATTACCTCTTGAAATAAATTCCCAAAGGAAAAGTCCCAAGATTGTCATAGCCAACTGTCATGTAGATTGTTATGCAGAGCTCTCACATCCAAGAAAAAATATTACAAGCATCCAGAAAAAAGGAGTTCAAGTTCCAAGATATACAGCCAAGATCACACAAGATCTGACAATTTCTACTAGAAATGGCAAGAGATCTTTGATAAAATATTCAAAAGGCTATAGGCTTACAACTAACAATAACTTATTCAGCAAAGCTGACTATAATCCTAAAAGGGGTGGTGAAGAGGAAATTGATCTTTCAAGACACAACAATCCAGAAAAATTTAGAAAGGCACATTTATTTGGGTAATTGAAAGGAATTATATGACTATGTAGTTATATAACCTAATAAAGAGAAAAGAAATAAAAGTTCCTTCAGAAACGATGTTTTCAAAAGATAGCAAGGAAATTATGTAAGAAAAATAACAATCCTAGAAATAGATTGATTTTGTTCTAAAAATTTGAAGAAAGGAAGGAGGAAGGAGGTAAAAGGAAACACTAGTGGAGCAAGGAGGGATAAAGTATTGAATTTGCTATTTTTCATAAGCTGAGTATGTGAGAAGAGAGTATAAACTTAGAATGAAATATGCAGAACCTAAAGAATAATATACATAATGTCTATAACTGTAAATGATCCTTAACAGAATGTTAAATTCTGAGTAATTGAAAAAACACTAATGATCCTCTAGAACAGACAATGGAGCATATCCCCTTCTTTAAGGAAGGAGGAAATGGAGAGAAGTCCATAAAGGAGCAGACTACATTTTCAATGGTCATTGTATGTGGAGTTCTTGCTTAATTATATTTCTTTGTTACAAAGGAGGGTTGAATCTGGAGGACTGTATTTCTCCCCCACAATTCCATAGTCCCCTGCCTGCAATGATATAAAAATGAAAGCACAGACAAAGCATAATTTCTAAGGAAAAGAAAGATTATTCTGGTGTGGGAGTTAAGGTTGGATTAGAGATGGAAATCGAAAGTAAAAGATTATTGTAATAGTACAAGCAGATAGCAATGAATATATGTATGACTGTGAAGAAATCTTTTGGTAGAATGGATAGGATTTAATGTTATTGATTGGATTTAAGAAGTGAGGGAAAGGGCAGATTCAAAGAAAACACCAAGGTTTTGAACTTGGGAGATTGAATGTTACATAAATAATTTAATCAGAGCAAGAAACCAGGTCTTCGGGAAAAGATGCAATCCATTGTTTGAGACATCACTGCCTGCAAAGAGTCTGAGTTTGAATTCTCCAGGAGGAGAACCACAACAGTAACAAAAAGAACTTTTATAGACAGTGATAGAAAAAAAAATTAAATGGACACATTCACATTTACAGCAGAAAAGGGAAAGTCTGACAAGCTACTGCAAAAAGTTGCCTGTCTTCATAAGCCTTATCCAGGATGAGACTTCAAAAGTTCCATTCACTTTTATTCATACTATCATAGGGATTCAAATTACAGAATCACATAAGTCTTATAGATAGTTACAAATAAGGAAATTCTGTTGGTCAGTCCTTGGATAAATAGGTGTTGCACATAATTCCACTTGCTGGGTCAGATAGCAGTCACTACTACAGATGAAATTGGGGAAAAGACCTATTCACCCTGTCTTTCCATATAATGTTTTCTGCAAATTGCCCATTCCCTAAGGCATCACACTGAACAAGCACTGTGGGGTGTCCAGGGAGAGACCCAGGACCGGATTCCAGGAACAAGGCAAGGTTGGAAACATACACACACAGTGGAGGTGCCCAGGAATTGTCCTGGGACTTTAATGCCTTTTGTGTTGGTATTGATGCTATCTCCCTAACATCAGAATTTAGTTCATATCTAGTTTACAAAATTGAAAAGGAACCCTCAACTTCAGTGTAAGCACTCAGGCAAATATGATATATTCAATAAAGGGCAGGTTGTATTTAATCTAACACAACAAAAAAGCAAGATTGGTACTAAACTTAGATTTTTTGAAAAGATGTTTAGAAGATGGAAAAATATCAGGTAGTGAAAGATTAGTGAAAAAAAATAGCATGATCCTATAAAAAATGGTGTTGTTGATGGTATTTGAATGTAATGGAATACAGTTGTGCTACAAGAAATGATGAGCAGATGGACTTTAGAAAAACCTAGAAAGAGTTATATGAACTGATACTGAGTGAAGTGAGCAGAACCAGGAGAACACTGTGTATAGTAACAGCCACATTGTGCAATGACCAACAATAGACTTAGCTCTTCTCAGCAATGCAAAGATCTAAGACAACTTCAAAGGACTCATGATGGAAAATGACATCTACATCCAGAGAAAGAACTTTGGAGTTTGAATGGAGATGGAAACATACTGTTTGCTCTCTTTTTCTTTTGTTGTTTTGTTTCTCCTTTCTCATGGTTTCTCCCATTAGTTCTAATTCTTCTTTACATCATGACTAATGTGAAAATATGTTTAATATGAATGTATACGTAGAGCCTATATCAGATTGCACACCATCTTTGAGCAGGGGAGGAGAGGAAGGAGGGAAAATTTAAAACTCGAAATCTTATGGAAGTGAATGTTGAAAACTAAAAATTAATTAATTTTTTAAATGGTGCTAACATTAAAGTTCAGAATAAGCTGAGATAAGTAGAAAATGTTAGATACAACAACCACTAAGGTAAATTTCTTCCTTTTCTACTTAGTCCCACTTCTGTAGGGACAATTATACATTGCCACCCTGGATGCAGCCCATCCACAATAGAAAAGCACTCGGGGAGGATAGAATTAACTCTCCTCCACTCCGCCAACTCTCCCACTTCCCACATAATTCATGATGCCATTAAAGCACAAAGTCTGAATTTACTTCTCTACATTACGGTTCTGATCTTTATTACTCCCCAATAGGATCCTGTTTGATTGAGGAATTCTTCCAGTGAATCCAGAAATTCAGAATGATACAAGAACCTGGTCCGGTCTAGGATGTATTCTACTTAGTCCTGGAACTCCCCATCATTCCAAAGCTGACACCTTTTTGCTGCCATCTCAGGGGCTACATTTGTACCCTGAAAGAATTGCTTTGCTAATTATATTTCCCTTCAGGGAACCAAGTCCACAAATATTTTTCCTACATCTCTTTTTCTGACCTACTTTCTTTAAACCGTAGGCTTCTGGTCTCCCTTTAAAGGTGTGAAGAATGAGAATCCTGAGAGTTAGAGCTTCTGGGTAATTAATAATCAATTTATTAATTAGGCCAGCAAATAATCAAATTTATAGTCAGGGGTCTCTCTCCTTACCAAAGACAAAACGATGGAGATCCCTGGATTCTTAAACATCTTTGGAAAAGGAAGTGCCCCTAACAGGTGAAAATCAACCCTGATTGGTGATCAATTGATAAGGAGATGGACATATTAATGAGGAAGTGGGCTAAAAATCTTCAACTCCTCCTGCTAAGAACATGAATTGGTCATGAGACTCAGTCACCTCCAATAATCTGGACAAAGGAATCCCTCTCTACTCAGACCATTCTGGTTGGTTTTCTCCTTTATAAGCTGGGCTACTCTAAATTCTAGTAGAAGGTTCCAAAGAGCTTATTTCCTAAGGGTGAAAACTTGCCTAGACTGGATTCTGTTTGTAAGGTCTTCTAGTGGAGTAAGGACCCACCCAAGATCACAGAGCATCTACCCAGAAGAGTTGAGCAATCTCATCTATCAGCAATGTCCTTCAGAGACTGGCTAAATGACCTACAAGGGCAGGTCCCTGAATGAGGGAATAGAAAAGAAAAGCCTTGATCCTAATTTAATAATTGGTTATTAATATAATTTTTAAATAATCATTTCTTTTGTTGGTCATAAGTGTCTACCCTAACTATGAATAGATAGGATCATCATGTAAATGGGAAAATAAGTATCCAGGATATAACAAAGGATTTATACATTATCAAAGATTCCTTTAACCTTTTTAAGGAAGTTCCACATAACGGTTCACTGGAGAGAAAACTAGACTTGAAACCAAAGAACCTGGCTTCGAAGCCCAGCTCTGACACTGACCACCTGTATAACAATGGATAAGTCACTAAACCACTCCAGACATCAATTTCATCATCTGTAAAATCAGAAGAAGGGACTAGATGGTTGCTAACATCTCTTCCAGCTCTTGGTTTATGAACCTATTATTATTTGACCTTTTTAAGGAAATGTCATCAATGCAGGATCAAAATTTTCCTCAGTAGCAGCAATAGGAATATGCCATGTTTATGTGAACATCAGTACCAGAATAGAGGATTGCATACATAGGGTGATAAGGACCCAGGATAATAACTGGACATCCATATTACACAGATTTGGGAGGGATCTGACTAAATCAATCAACCAACAGGTATTTATTCAGCACTAATATGCACACAAACACTGTACTAGACACTAAGGATACAAATACAGAGAAAGAAATAATCCCTGTTCTTAAGGATCCTGGTCCTAACAGAGGAGATAAATACATGTTTTGAGTATATGCAGAATAAATGTGAAGAAGATAAATACAAATAAATACAAAATCATTAAATACAATGTAATTTAGGATGGAGGACACTAAATAGAAGAAATCAGGAAGGATTTCATGGACAAGGTAGCCTTGGAAAGAGGATTCTGTGAGGCACAAGTTAGAATGGAGTATAAGCCAGGAATAAGGAATAGTACAGTGTGAGTGTAAGTCAGGTGGGACTTTTTGTTGTTTTCTTTCTAGAGTTCAGTTTCTCAGGCTCATGCTAAATTGTAAACATCTGAAGGATTAATGTCCTTTGAACCCTGATAATTCACAACTGTGCTAAGTCATGTAGGTTTTGTACCTTCTGGCTCTGAGCTACTTATGGGCGAGTCTTTGTTATATATTCTGGGAGGTTGGCATTTTGCTTTGGGGCCTCATTCATGAAAAGAACGTTTTGATTCTCTAGACCGGGCTCTGAGTAGCTATTTATTAAGATCCCCTTCCCTCTAACTACTCAGATGTTGGTGCTCTCCTGGTCTGTTGGTGTATATAAGTTGTTGTATTCTATTATTCAGAGAGTTGAAGCCATATCTGTTTAATCTCTGAGCTAATTTCTCTGCTTGTATTTTCTATACTCACTTCTTTCTACTTATCTGTAATTAAAGTAAGATTGTTGACTCTCTTAAAAGTTGTCTTTCCTTTAGAAAAGTAGATCAAAGAACGTGTGCCAGCAGGCTATCCTGGATGTGCTAGAGTACTTGCTACTACATATAGAGATGGGAGATAGAGTGTCATATATGAGAAATAGGAAGAAAGCTTGTTTAGCTGCATTGCAGAGTGCATGACAAAGGAATGCTGTACAATGAGGTTAGAAGGATAGATTGGGGTCAGGTTACAAAGTGCTTTAAAAGCTAAACAAAGAAGCCTACATTTTTTATTCTAGAGGCCATAAATAGTCTATCCCCATTGAATAGGGGACGTGTAGTCAAATTTTCTCTTATGGATACTTGAAGTTATATAAGAATGAAACTACATGAAATCCCCAGGGACAATGTATACAGAGAGGACAGAGATGTGAGGAATATTTACCTTAAGGGATTAGGAGCAGGAGAAAGAGCTACTAAAAAGAGGTCGGAGAAAATTGGAACATTGTGGTGTCTCTGAAAGTAAGGAAGAAGATATATACAGAAAAAGGCTAATAGTGCATAGTGCGTTAAGGAGTATAAATTTTTTTTAAAGTCCATTGGATTTTGTAATGAGTAAGCCATTTGAGAGAGTCATTGGTGAGGGTTATCCAGAGAAAGAAATTTGCAGGATGGGAATAGTGAAAGGTACAGGAGGTGAGAGCTTCTAGAGTGATGGTCTGTGAACTATTAACATGACAGATTATGGTGTCAAGGATACAGGCAAGTGAAATCAAAGTATGGCTATGCCCTTGGAGTATAAGGAGGGGTCAATGGATCAGAAAAGCAAAGACCCCTTCATCCTTCTACCTACATACTCTTCCTAGTGCACTGTTCTCTCTGATCATCTCACTCAAACACTTTCAGTGACTCCCCATGCCCTACCAAGTAAAATGTAAACTCTTAAATTGGGCGTTCCATCTGACTCCAATATACCTTAACCAGTTTTGTTTCAGTCTATTTCCCTTTACTCTCAACATTGGAGTCAAACTGTACTAATAATTCCTAAATATTATTCTTTCTTTTCCCACCTTCATGTAAACACTATTCCCTATGCATGAAATTGTCTACTGAAATTCTTCTTTTTCTTAAAGGACTCATTTAGCTGCCACTTCCTCCATAAAGTTTTCCCTAATGGCCCCTGATAGAGTATTCCCTACCTACTTGAATTTCCTATGCTGCTCTTTTTGACTTCTCCTATGTACTTATCCCCTTGGGAATACTGTGAGGACTATTGGGGACACTAAGATCTTTGTTTTCCCAAATACAGCACCAAAGCCCACTCAGTCTTTGCTGCTGAAAGATATGTGTAATTAAGACAGGAATTCAGGTTTGTCTGGTGGAGAATTCTGACTGACTCCTTGATCTACCTTTTTCTCTGGCTTAAATTCGTTTGGAGTAGTAGAGGAATTTGGGGATGTACAAGATTGTCTGAACCTTGACCTAGACCATTATGTGTAACAGAAGGCTTTGATTTCTGACCTAGATGTAATAATCAGGAAGCAAAGCCCTAATCTTAGCCTGGGAGTTCTCTGTCTCTTTTGTTAACTGCTAATAATGGCTATGACTAAAGAATTCTCAGTATTGTCTTAAAAGGGAGAAGGCTCTAGCTATTATACCCTAGCAACCTGAAGCAGAGAAGACTTGGCTGGCCCTGAAAGGCAAGCCCAAAAGTTAGTAGCAGCAAAGAGCAGACCCAGAAGAAAGATATTGGGACCAAAGGGGCAACCAGTGGAGACTAGAGCCCCAGACCAGCAGAGCCTATTGGAGCAATGCACATCAAAGCGATAGGACCATTAGAGATGTTGTGCCTATTGAAGAAAAGGTTTAGTGAGCCTCACAGAGCAACGTTCCCAGCAAAGACCACACTCTACTAGGACCAGACCAAGTGACAGCATTGAGAAGACAGCAGAAGGGATCCTTTATCATTGCATGTAGGAGTTGCCCCCCCTCCTCAAATATACTCCATGAGTAGGCTCCTTATGTATGATCTGTATTAATGATTACTTTCATGGGGTATATATTTATGGGAAAGTGTACTCTACATTTAGGGGAAGAATATTCTTTTGCAAATCTCATTGAGCTTTTTCATTAAATACTTTTGCTTCAAATAAATTGTTTCCTCTGGTTCAATAGAAGAAAAACATGCATCAGTAAGGAATACAGAACTATTTTGGTAGATGTGGACCCAAAGAAGACCTTGAATCTGGGGCAGCTATTCTGAGGACACCATGGGATCCATAGATGGAGTATCATAAATGTTACACAGTCATATAGATATCTCATCCCCTTACTGAATTTTAAGCTACTTGAAAGCAAGAAAAGTGTCATATTTCTCTTTTTATTCCCTGGAGCACCTGCCACAGTTCTTGGCACCTGAATTCTTACAAAGAGTTGAACTGATAAGTGATGAGTAAGCTTAATCTGGGAGGACTTCTTGGTTGAGGTAAGTTTTGGACAGGTAGGTGGTAAAAAAGCACAGACAAGTAATTCTACCCAATAAATAAGGTATGTTCACAGGAGAAATTATATAGATGTTGTGGGATGGTGGTAATATTGCATTGTAAGCATATCCTTCTGAGTGGAATCACTGTAGCCAATGCTCTCTGACCTCTCATCAGTAGTGTGTTCCAAACAGTAAACATTTTTATCTTTTGTTCTGGTGCCATAAGGCTAAGTTTAAGGAGAAGCTAAATGAGGTAGGACAGTATTCCATTTTATTCAAGAGGGTATTAAATTATTTCACTTCTCTTTTTCATTTATGTCAAACATTTAGATAACCCATTCCACTTATTTTGGGTGGACACAAGACATCCTACTACATTAATTCTTCCTTGGAAACAAACCCCAAAAAATCGACTGCCTTAATTCTGATAGAAATATAAGACATCAACTATGCCTGGAAAAGTATAAAATCCATCTATTTCAGTTTTCCTCTAACTTCAAAACCTGATAAAAAGTATTCTGTAAGTTTTCAGGGTAAGCAATAAAGAAATAATCCCATTTTACCTTTCTCATCTCAGTCTGTACAGCCTGTCATAGTCCAATGGCTTTGCCATTTGTCTTTTCTGACTCTTCTTGGAATGAGGCCAAGTTGAAGTCACTCTGAAAATCTACAAATGTAAACCTTTGAGGTTAGTAGCATTTCAAGGGCATGAATTTCCTCTCTGCATACAAAAAAGTTTTAAGAGGCCTTAACTGAATAATATTTTCCCCACTTTCTAGAGAATCAGGATCAGTATTAATAAGTTTCCTGTTCCAGTATTACAACATCATAATGGATAGAGAATCTTTCTTCTGAAGTGTTGACAGTACAAGATAGGGAGATCATTATGCCTGTTAAAGATGAGGGAACAATGGGAAGTCCACCAGGTTAACAGCCTGGTCTTCTGAAATGGCTCACACTGTTTCACTTCACTGTCTAATTCTACTTTTGAGAAGCTAGAGATATCTCAAAGAAGGATTTGATGGGAGAGAAACTTGGTAAAGTTATCTCTATCATATAGTCCTTTCTTTTCCAATGAATCATTCAACAGAGATTTGAGTACCTATAATGGGATATATGGAGTTGAGTCCTGAAAAAAAGGAAGTCAGCTCCTATAGGATATGGAAGAAATTTTTCTTTTGCAGAGTCACTTTTAAAAACAAACTAAAATGATGACTGAGGGTAGTAATGATGTCCATTGCTATCTGATTGTAAATAGGTGATAACAGAGTATGTGAACAGAGCTAGAGAACAACACAGACTGATGATAGGGAAATTACTTTGTTCAGGGGAGGAAGCTTTTTTGCATAAGATGATTAACAAATATTGTTTAAAAATCACTGTAGGTTTTTTGTCAATTAATAAATATTTGAATCAATAAATGAATAAAATGATTGACTCTAAGTCCAGTATTTTGTTAAAGTTAAATTGGATTTCAAAAGGCCAATCTTGCATCATAAGTTGGGTGAAAAATAACATGGTGTGAACAGAAGTTGGAGAGAGCCATTTCAATCAACAAAAATCAAACACCTATTCTGTGCTCATTAGTTTGCTAGGAACTGTTAGGAACTCACAAAGCAAAGCAAGATATAATCCTTGTTCTTAAGAACCCAAGGCATCATCCAAAGGATAGTGTGGAAAAAAATAGAAAATTCAGTACGTTTGAATTCTGTTCAGAAACTGAAATCGAATGTTGGACTTTCATTTAGGAGCTATTAAGATTTTCCGCTGGCTTTAGAGGATCAGGTAGCTGACTACACATACCCCCAAAGCTACCTACTACTTACAAATAGAAGTATTTGTTAATATTAAATTGTGAACTCCAGATTCATGATCTGGACCCAACTCATTCTGTGTGCCCTTTGACCTTGGCAAAATTCCACGCTCTCTACAGCCTTATACCTTGGAAATAGTCTGGTACTTTGGAGATTTGCTTAAATGGCATGATATACTAATAAAAGCACTAGAATATGATTCAAGTTCTAGTTTTTTCAATTAACAATCTCCCTGACCTTGAACAAAATCATTTCATTTTTCTGAATCCTTCTTTTGTAAAATTATATGAGTATATATATATATATATATATATACATATGTATATATATATATATATGTATATGTATATATGGGATAAGTTGGACAGCTCTTTGTATTTGACTGCCTAGGACATACAAGAAGGATATAGAAAAGGATTCATTTCAACATTAATATCCTATGCATTAGAAAACCTGAAAATAACCACCACTACTTTTCCATAGAAACAACTTCTATATGTTTCCAAACTCTTTCTTTATTGTGATACTAAGAATCAGCCCATATTTTTATAGTACTCATCAAGTCATGAAAAATTACTTATTCAGTTGTTACTTATTCAGCATTACTTATTCAGTTATACAAAGAAGTCATTGTTTTACAGTTTGAGCTGGAATTATTGTTTCATTTGGTGATTAACAGTTTGCATACTTTGAAAAGTATCTATTTATGTCCTTGGATAACTATTCCTATAAGAAGTGTATATGTGTATGTATACATAAATATATATGTATATTTATATACACACATATATAAATATACATATATTTAGGTACACATATGTATATGTGTTCTAGATATCAATTTTTTATATTTTTACTGCTAATATATTCTCAATCTGTTTATTTTTTTATTTTAGAAGTATTAATCTTTGGTGTGATAAATCATTTTACCCATATATAATAAAATTCATTAATTTTGTCTCTAATAATATCTTTAATTTCCTTGATTGATAAAGCCATTCCTCTATTCCATAGGTGGAATAAATGTTATCTCCTTGCCTGTTCATTTTATGGGATAATTTGGACCCTTAACATTTAGCTTTACAACAATTAGAGGTATATTTTCTTCCATAAAGAAGAGAATATAAACTTTCTTATTACTTTTTTACATTAATCCTCACTTGAGAGACATTGCAGTGCCCTAGAAGATAGACAGCTGGCCTTGAAGCAAAGAAGATCTGAGTTCCAATTCTACCACTAATAAATTCTGGCTATATTACCCTGAACCACATCTGTTATCTTGTCAGTTCTCTAGGTTCCTCTCTAAGTCTATAAGTTGCAAAAAAGGTTACTAAGAGTTACCTCACCTGTAAGTTCCCTTTGCCAACTAACTCATAGCTCCAGGCCCTAACCTCTCTAAACTTGGACTTCCCCTTTTCCAAAGATAGAAATGTTCATATTCTTTTGTTTCTCTGAGTTTTCAGGGTTGTTAACAATACTAAGATTACTATATCTTAATCAATTTCTAGATCTCCCACTTAATTCTGAATATTTTTCCCATTCTTTATTTACTTCTGCGATTTTTCTAAACCTTTGTTTCCTCCAGTTGATATGCTTTTGTAATTCAGAATGAGACATCAAAAACATTTGAAGGAAATTGTGAAATATGTAACATTTTAAAAGATATCAAAATCAACTCTGTCAACAACAGATATACTACAGTAAGAGTAGTAGTGTTATTGAGAGTAGGAGTGTTATTGTTTTTAGAATTATAAGCATAGTCATAAGTTAATAACAAGATTTATCTATATGTACAAAAATTAGAATATTTATAGAAAGTCAAACTATGTACTTTTAATTTTGTCATTTCAGCTGGCATTTTAAAAGCATAAAAAGTAATATTCTTACACAAAAATTGATTCTTTTCTTTTGAAAATATGACTGTACTTTTGATCAAATCCAAGGATTTCTAAATAATTAAAGTAAATGTTATGGGGTGCTCACTGTGAAGACATCTTTTTCATGCCTACTTCCTGAATTTCTATTTCTCAGAACTGAAAAGAAAAAGACTAGGAAATTAGCTTTTACCTTTTAGTACACCAATTAAGAATGACAATTTTCTTGATTGCCATACAACTCTCTTATGGTATCCTTTACCCTGTAACTCTTACATAATTCTTCATTAGTAATGTGTTGCTGCCTATTCACAATCATGTATCTCTGTCTTGTCCTTTGGGCGACCCTTAACTTTAATTCTTTAGAGATTGTCATATTCCATGACTCACAGCCATATAGCATCACATGAAGAATATTGATGATAGCAAGATGTCTTTGTGAGAAGTTTGGGGTCATTAAAAGCTTTGAATAATTTCCCAAATTCAGACTAATTCAAATCCCCAAGTTAATTATTTAAACCATCATTATATTTGTTGGTTTTACAGTAATTTCTTGCTTAAGAATGAAGTACTGTTGTAATTGAATATTGTGGTTAATCAAGTTATCACACGTAGATGACCAATTTTCAAAGAATCAGCATATAATTTTTCAAAACTCATAAAGGATATACCAAAAATAATTTAATCTCTAATGTTTTTAAATTACTTTTGAATCTTTTAATGACTCCTAGTCATCCTCATATGCAGTTACTGTATCGCCCTAAAGACATAGAAACTGTAGGACTTAAACAGATGGAGGACAGTTTTTTTCCTATTAAGGATTATTGATCTACTTGATCAGTGATACAGTCAACAACAGATCAACAAGCATTTACTAAAGACCTACTAAAACCAGATGCTGTGATGGGTTGAGTACACAAAGACAGAAAAATAATATTCTTTGCCTTGAAGGAGCCTGCATTTCTACTGGAGAGATACCGCATATGTATATAAATGCTAACAAGAAGACCCTGTTTCTAGGCCCAAAGACTAAGGCATTTGCTCTTTCCCTCTCCATTGAGGGACTCTGATCAACTAAAGGCCCACATAGGGACCAGGGTCAATACTGAAAGATGCTGGCCTAAATTTACTAAATTATTTGACTTTTTATCTCCTTAATGCAGAGTTCTGAGGAGAATCACTTAAAACTTAGGTTTGGCTCATATCTAGAGTTTCCCCAAAAGAAAAAAGGAGAAACTACAATGAAAATTAGATATGACAGTTATTTATTTCCTCCACACTTAAGAAGTAATTAGCACAAGAGGCTCACAAGCATTCCCTATCAAAAATTTAAACAATTAGCAATAACTTATACCTATTGTGGTATTCTCCCAGGAGATTGATATGTAATACAACAAAGCATGAAACATTTTGTAAGACTACTCAATCAGCATTTGACCTTCACCTCGTCTGTACACTGTCCAATCAAATCCCTCCAGGTCAGAGAATTGGGTTCATCTTCCTGTTGATGGTCATTTTTTCCAAGTTGTGGCATAATTGCTGGGGACTCCTGAAATGCAGCCAGAAGGATAAAAGGACCCAGGACCTTTAAAACCTTCAAACTCACACAGCGGCCTACAAGGTTGAAAATGTTTATCTCAAGGTTTGCTAACTGTCTCAGGAAAAAGAAATAGGAAAAAAAAAACACAAAGCAGATGAAACCAACAAACCAAAGCGCAAGACTCTAACTCATCTTGCCCAGCACATCTAATTTGGCTGTCAAAGTCTGACATTTATGTTGCAGTAGGGGAGATCACTATATTCTCTCATAGTCCCCCAGGGAAAGATTTGAAGACATGGTCTTCAGTCAGTGGATGGGAAGAGAGATAGCAGTCTAGAGAGTGGAATCATTCCTTTTAAAATCCACTGAGTGCCCACTTTTCCTAACTTAGTGACCAGTCCTTTCTGACACATTTTTGATGCAACGTCCCCCTTCCCTAAATCTGTTATGAGGTGAGGGATGAAGAGACAAACCCATCAGCTCTTAGCCACACGTCATCAAAAGTTACCTGGGGTGTCCAGCATGTGCTCCATGGGATTTACTCCAATCCAACTCCCACTACCTAAATATTTGTAAAAAGATATGCAAAATAAATATAAAAATACAAGATCAATGGTAAGCTTGGAGTCACCAGCAGTTTGGAAGACCTAAAAAGCCATCATGTACAAGGTAATGAATGACTGAGCTAAGTTTCAAAGTATAGTAACTATAAGTTACTATAGTAACTATATATATAGTTACTATACTATAACAACACTCTGCCCTCACTCTCCCAGAGCAAGGCTGGTTACATCTACATTCTAGGGTTCCCTAATAGATTTGGCATATCTCTTCACTAATCCCAGTGGCTCAATTTCCCATCAATTGTTTTACTCCCTTTGGTAGGTGCTTATGATTAACACCTCAGTTCCAGTTAAAGTCAATTCCTTTTTACAAAGGGATATTTCCTTTGAAGTTATACCAAGAATACTCTAAAGCTAGGAGGGGTTCAGGAGCCCTTGGCAGTGGCCCAAGATGTACTGGGAGACCTTGGGCCCTAGCTTTTGAGTGATTATCAATAGTAACTATTGATGTTTCCCTTCCAGTCTGATGTCTTTGTTTTTCTTGACCTCATTAAAGGGGCCATGCCCTGGCTACTTCTTAAACAGGCCTATTCAATGAATGGGTGTTGCCTCACCCTAAGTGAGTACCTGCAAAGACCTTGGCCTAAAGGGCCCAAGGTCTCCCAGTGCATCCTGGGCCACCTCCAGTCATTCTGAGGAATATCTGATCACTGGATTCAGATGGCTCTAGAGGAGAAGTGAGGCTGGTGACCTGCACAGCCCTCCCTCACTCAAAACAAAGTCAAGTGCAAGTTGTGTCATCATTTCTCTGATGGCATGGTCTTCTTTGGCAATGAAGGATGAACACAATACCAAGAACAAAAGTACAAACATTTCCCCCCAACAATTTGGGGAAAAATTGGCAGCACACGTTCCCCGATCCTGTCTAGGTCTTTGAAAATATTGAGTTCACTACTAACATAATAGCTACATAAAACTGGTTCCACCAAGTTACTTAATTCCAAACCTTGTTTCTTGGAACATAAGTAAGGGACTGACTGCAAAATTTTGGACATTTAGACACTAGGATGATATTCTTCCTTAAAATGAAAACACCACTAAGGCAGACAAAGACCTAAGGCCTCTTTTCATAGGCCCCATGTTAACCTAAATGGGGAGAAGAATTAATATCTCTCCTCCTTATGACTTTGTCTCTCATCAAAGAGCATCAGCGAAGGAGTCCAAGATGCCCACCAGTGATGTTGGAAGGGCTCTCTCCACTAGTTTTTTTCTGAATGCTTCCACAGTTGATCAAAGAGACTCCTGTTCCCATAGCCAACCAGAACTATTCACGGAATGGCTCCACAATCTCCAACAACTCTCCATCGTACTCCCATGTTAGTACACATCACAGCTTTCCTGGATGGAAGCTCCCCAGCCTCTCTGCATTGGAAGACATGTGAGGTAGTCTGCACATGTACCAATCCCCACTACAGAAAGGAGCTAGGGATGCTAACAAGTAAAAGGTGAGAAAGGCCGTTCTAGCACAATGAGATGGTGCAGTGTTTAGAGAACTGGACCTAGAGTCAGGAAGATAGGAATTCAAATCCAGCCTCAGACATTTACGAGCTATGTCATTTAACTTGTCTGCCTCAATTTCCTCATCTGTAAATGGGGGTAATAATGGTACCTAACATCCAGGGTTGTTGTGAAGATAAAACAAGATGATCGTTGTCAAGCGCTTAGCCAGTGCATGGCACATAGTAGGAGCTATGTCAAAGTTAGTTATCATTACCGTTCTTATTCTAGCCATAGGAGAGCGCTCATACAAAGGCACAGAGGAGGAAGATGAAGTATCATTTGTAAAGAAGAGCAGGGCCAGTTTGGCTGGATCGTAGAGTGTGCGAGGGAGAATCACACACAACACCTTTCTAGGTGGATTGAAGCCCCCTTCTGAAGGGCTTTAAATGCCAAACAGAGGAGTTTAGATTTGACCCTAGACATAAAAAAGAAGGTGCTGGAGTTTATTGACTTGTTCAGACAGTAAAGCTGAGATTGAACTTTAGGAAAATCCCTTTGGCAGCTGTGTGAAGAATGGATTAGAGAAGGGAGAGACAAGATAGGATGACCAATTGAGAAGATATACAAAACCACACAAGACGAGAACCTGAACTAGCATAGTAGCCGTGTGATTACAAAGAGAGAATGGATTTGAAAGATGCAATGAAAGTACAAATAATGCTTTGTAACTGATTGGATATGTAGGTTGAGGAAGACTGAACTGGGTGGTTGGAAGGATAATTTTATCTTCAATAGAAATAGGACAGTTTGGCAGAGAGCTTGGTGGGATCTACCTGAGTTTTGTTTTGGATATGTAGAGTTTGAGATGCCTAGCAGGCATCTCAGTTAAAATGTCTGAAAGGTAGTTGATAAAATGGAACTGGTGCTTAGGAAAGAGACTAGGACTAGATTTCTATATCTGAGTGTACGCAATGACATGACACTTGAACATGTAGGAACTGATAAGGAGGGACAGAGAAAAAGGGACGGAGAGAGACAGAGAGGAAGAAAAGAATACAGTCCAGCATCTTGGTGTACATCCACGGTTATGAACTGGCACATGGATGATGATGCAACAGAGGACCCTGAGCTCAGAAGTGGGATTTGGAAAGAAAAGAGCCAAGAGAGTGCAGAGTCCTAAAAGTACAAAGAGAAGTGACAGTCTTGAACAAGATGGAAGGCGACAAAGTCAAATACTTCAGTGTACCTAAGAATGATGAGAGTTAAGAAAAGATCATTCAATTTGGCAATTAAGAGATCAGTGATCATTTTGGAGAAAGCAATTTCAGCTGGGTGATGAGGAGGGAAGCCAAACTTCAAAGGGTTGCGGAGTAAGAGAAAAGGAAGTGGAGGCAATAAATAAAGACACCATTATCCGCCACTAAAGAATTATGAAAAAGAAGAGAATTACAGGACAATAGCTTGAGATTGTGAAGTCAAGGGAGACTTTTTAAAGGGGAAGCCTAGGTGTATTTGTAAATATAGGGAAGGAACCACTAAACAAGGAGAGATTAAAGATTAGCAAGAGGGAGGATGATGGGGGCAACTGCTGCAGGTGTTAGGGGATACATGTGAAAGGAAAGGGAGAAGAAAGGTCAATCAAAAATCACTTCAATAAAATGTGATTTTAATCAGTTTAGTTTATACTGTTATTTTTTTTTAAAAGTTTTCAAAATGTTCTATTCATCCGGTTCTTAAGTTTAGAATTGGGTGCAAATAATAATAAAGATAATAAAAATTATATGGCTGGTTTGATAATAACTAACATTGATATAATGCTTACTATATACCAGACACTGCTGTGCTAAGTGTTTTATAATTATTATCTCCTTTAATGCTCACAATAACCCTATCACTGTTTTACAGCTGAGGAAACTGAGACAAACAGAAGTTAAGTCACTTCCCTAGGGTCATGCAGATAGTAAATGTCTGAGGTTGGATTTGAACTCAGGTCGTCCTGACTCCAGGCCTTCAGCTCTGTATACTGTGTCACCTAGTTACCCAGTTAAGTAAAGGGGAAATCATCGATGTGAATATCTACTTATATTTTTCATTCATTAATTATATGCAATTTTTAAAATATTATTTTCTTAATTTAATTCAAATTCAAATCAAAAGTTCAACACACTCATGAAATGCTTGCTTTGTGTCACTCACTTTGTTAGGCACTGGAAATATAAAGACAAAAAGGAAAACAATTCTTACCTTCAAGGAACTTGACACTCTACTTGTTGTTGGAGGGAAGGGAGGGCATATATATGCCCAAAAGGAAATATAAAATATATGTGTGGCCCTGAGTTGCTAAGACCCAGCATCACAAAGACTTAGAATGTTGATGTTTTGCCTTTTAAGAGTTCATGGAAACAGTTAACTGATGTTCTGAGGAGGAGAAAACTGTTCACTGGCATTCTAAGGGAGCAGCTTGGTTGAGCAAGGGATAAAGCACTACACTTGGAGTCAAGAAGGCCTGAGTTCAAATTCAGCCTCAAGCACTTTACTAGCTGTGTGACCATGGATAAGTCACAACCTCTGTTTGACTCATTTTTCTCACCTGTAGAACAAGGGTGATGATAGTACATACCTTGTAGAATTGTTACAAGGATCAAATGAGATGGTAATCATAAAGTGCTTAGCACCATGTATCACATAATAGGTGTTTTATAAACACTAGCAAGGATTATGATGAGGATGACTGTACTGTTAACAGATTCTAGGAAGAACTCAACAGACATTCAAAGGAAAACTAGATTGTTAATGGAAAGTTTCCATTTGTTCAGAACTCTGGGAGTTCCAGTGACCTCAAAGAAAGAACTCTCTTGTTATATGCATGAGTCAGAGAACCTAAAGAGGTTGGACAATTAACTGGTACAGTTGTTGAAAGTGATGTCCAATATCTTTTCTCTTGTTTTAAGACAAAGATGACTATGACCGTGAGCCTCACACCAGCCTATACCTTATTTAGCTTGTGTAATTACTTGTGGAATGCAGTCCAGAGTCTTGGGGTACTAATATTAATAAATGGGGTCATAATGCTAATAAATGACATGCCCATCAATCATGATTTTGTCTGTTTATAAGTCTGGGGTTTGAGATTAAAGGAGTATGGGGACAGTAGCTCATGGAAGAAGCTAAGTCCCTGATGATATCCGGGGATGGTGACAGGCCTTTAGAGAGAGGGAGAGTTTTCTTTCTTCAGTAGCCTATCCCACATACTGTGGACTCTATTACCATACATATAAGAGGAAAGAGAATCTTTGGGATCTGACATTTAACTATGGTGGCAGAAGTAGTCTACAGAAGTACTATGAGAGAATTAGGTTTAAATAGCTGTTTCCTATGTGGGGAGGGAAAGACTGAAAGTTAACTGTTTGCTGAGAGGAGTTGTGAGAAGCCTGAGAATTACCTGTCCTCTTGTGAGAGACTGGAACTTGTAAGAGAACATGAACTGTCATTCATGTGAAAGGCTGAGACTGAGAGTTTTACCATCTCACACACTGAAGAGTATGTGAAAAGACTATGAAAGTTATCTGTTAGATCCTGGGAGAATCTGAAGAAATATTTTGGAGAAAATTTCTGAAACTATTTGCCATCCTCAGAGAAATATTTCCAGAGCTGAGGAAAAGTCAGCAGCAGCATGAGTGAAATTTTTTATTCCATATCTTTTTTTCCATGCTTTTGAAGAACCCAAAGGTTGTGGACTTTGTAACTGTGGCTGTGACTTCTAATTGCATTGTAAATATGCGTTTATGTCTGTGTTATTATTTGGTACTGTAATAAGTTATTTAAATCAACAAAACCTGAAGATTTGAGATAAAGAAATGATCAGACACTTAGGGGGAAAATATTGCTCTCTTTTATAAATTGAGATGAGGACTTGGAGCTAATTAATTGATTAATGAGAGGTTTTTTTCCTATTACTTGGAGGTAAAATCAGAACACGATTCTTGATTTCCTTGGAACCAAAGTAGATGATTCATAAGGAAATTAACCAATAGCAAATAGAGAGCAATAAGGGTTGGATTGATTATTAATAAATGCACAGACTGCACAGCCCACTCCATCTTAACTAATTTGCATGTGCAGTGTACTCATCTCTACACCTGCTACATTGGAAATTAATTATAATATTTCAGAGTATAATAATAATAGTTAACATTTATATAGTGCTGTGTGCCAGGTACTATATTAAGTGCTTTAGAATTATTATCTCATCTGGTCCTCATAGCAACCCTGAAAAGTAGGCGTTACTATTATCCCCATTTCATAATGGAGGTAAATTGGTAAATTGGAGTTAAGTATATTGTCCAGGGTCATGCAGCTAGTGAACACGTAAGTGTCTTAGGTTAGATTTGAACTCAGATCTTCCTAACTGGCACTAGACAGCAAATTAATGGACCTGATTTAAAAAAAAAATTCAAGGCATCAAACCACAGCAGACTGAAGGATAGTGTTTTTTTATGGTTGTCCTCAAGTGTGTTGCTCATAGCTTAGTATCACACACCCACACCTCACAGATCTCTCCACATGCCAAATAAATATAAAATAATTGTGGGGAAAAGAGTGATCAAAAAATGCCTTATGTAGGAAATCATGCCTGACATGAGCTTTGAAGGGAGCTCAAGATTACAGACAGCAGAGACGAGGAGTGAGAATTTACAAAGAATAAAGGATAGCCATGGAAAGTAAAAAGAATCAAAATTTAATGTCATGTATGGGAAACAGCATATAGATGAATTTGGCGAAAATGTAGAGAACATGAGGGGGAGGACTGTGAAATTAGTCTGGAAAGAGATTTCGGTAAGGTTATGAAGGACTTTAACTGCCAAACAGAGGAGTTTGTCTTTTATCCTGGAAATAATGGGAAGTCACTGAAGTTTCTTACAAAGGGAAATGACGGGATTAGAAATGTGTATTAGGCACATTGGCTCAGGTATAAACATAGAGCATGGATTGGAGAGGTGAGAGATGGAGAGGATTCTGGGAAGATGGCAGAGTAGGTCAGAAAACTTTTGACTCTACAAATTCCCTCCACAAAAAAGACAGAACATCCTAGAGCAGTGGAAATAAACAAAAACCAGGGTAACACAGTTGTTCTCCTAAGACAGCTTGAGGAGACCCCAGGAAAGACCTGACCCCCAGCGTCTGGTTGGTCTAAATGAAATGCAAACACGTCCAAGTCAACCCTGGGGAAATCTGTGAAAGCAAGTTCTGGGGACAGTTGGGGGTTGGGAGGCAGCCTCAACCTCAGAAACTTTCACCTCACAGATTGTGTGGGGGTCTAACAGCTGAGTAGGACAAGACTGAAGGACTTTCCACTGTTGAGGGACACCAAGCCCAACTCTGTTGATCAGACTCATCCTGGGCTGGGCTGCCACTGTGAGGGAGAAGGAACTAGCTCACACCTGCTGAGTGCAGTAGCAGAAAGGTGGCAGGGACCCTGCTGGCTGGGGGCATTTGCAGGAGAGAAGAGTCCCTGATTTCAGTTCCAGCTCAAAGAGGACAGCTGTAGTTTGCAGCCACCAGAGGGACCGCAGGGAGTGAGATTATTTGTGGAGCAGTATGGCTCGGGGCCCCAGCCATGGCTTAGTAGTAGAGAAGAGAGCCCAAGTTTAAGCCAGGACAGGACAGACTTCAAAAAATAATAGCAAGAAGGACCTGAAGCCTGGGGAATCATTCCCTATACCTTTGGACTAGAACTTGATTACACTAATAACTGCTATAGATAGATAGATGATAGACAGACAGACAGACAGATAGATAGATAGGTGGATAGATAGATGAATGAGACAAAAATATTTTAAATGAGTAAGCAAAAGAGAAACAACCCAACCACAGATAGCTACTATGGGGATAGAGAAGACTTGGGTTCATATTCAGAGGAAAATAATGAAGCCGAAAAGAACAGCCACTCCTTTTACAGTGAGAAATGTCAAATGGTCTCAAGCACAAAAAGAGCTCTTGGGAGAATTTAAAAGGTTCTTTAAAAACAAATAAGAGAGATTGATGAAAAATGAAGGGAAAAAATAAGAGCAATTCAAGAAAAATATGAAAAGAAAGTCAACTACCTTCAAAGAGAAAATCAAAAACTTAAGGAAGAAAATTTCTTGAAAATTAAAATTGGGCAAAGAGAAGCTAATGATATTTTAAGACACCAAGGAATAATAAAACAAAAATCAAAAGAAGGAAAGATAGAAAAGAACATAAAATATTTCATCATAAAACATTTGATCTAGAGGAAATTGAGGAGAAATAATATAAGAATATAATATAAGAATAATATAAAAATGGTAGAACCACTTGAAAATTACCATTAAAAAAGAATCTTGATATAACACAACAAGAAATTATGAAGGAAAATTGCCCTGAAATTCCAGGACAAGATGACAAAGTAGAAACAGAACAAATCCATCAATCACCACCTGAAAGAGATCCCAGGAGGAAAACTTACAGGAATATCATAACCAAGTTTCAAAGCTCCTAGGTTAAGGAAAAAAATATTGGAAGCAACAAGAAAAATAAACAACTTAAAAATCTACATAGAGCTACAGTAAGGATTACACAAGACCTAACATGATAGGTCTTGGAATACTATGTTTCATAGAGCAAAAGAGTTGGTGTTACAACCAATGGCAATTTAACCAGCAAAGTTAAGCATACTTCAGAATGAAAAAAAAATTGATATATAACAAAGTGAAACTTTCAAATTTGTGATAAAAACAGCAGAACTTAAGGTCAAAATCGTTTGCTTCTTATATGTGAAAATATTATCAGTACTTTTATGACTGTCATTATTTGGGTAGTTTGAAGGAAGAGTTTTTGCTGAGCTGAATATGATGGGGTAATTCTAAAAAAATAAAACTTTAGGGAGAGATAAAAAAAGTAATAATCTCATACAAATGAGGCATAAAAGGAAAAACTGATACAGAAGAAACTATTTGAGAGAGAGCCTTACTCTCAAAAATGGGTTGGAGCAACATATATTTCTAGAAGGGCATAAAAGTCTTTTAAATTCAAAAAGAAATAAGAGGACAAAGAGTTAAAACCAAGGGAGAGATTCTTAGATGGTTGGGTAGGTTAAGGAATAGAAAGGCAAGGTAACAGATGGAAGTAAAGTAGAAGAGAGAGGAAGGATAGGATAAATAGGGTGAGAAGGAGTGAGGAAAAATATAAAGTAGGAAAATACTCAAGTAATTTTAGTTTAAAATGTGAATGGAATGAATTTGCCCATGAAACAGAAATGGATAGCAGATTAAAAATTTGAATTCAACAATATGTTGCTTTCAGGAAACACAGTAAAAATGAGAGATATACACAAAGACAAAAAAAAGTGTAGGAGTACAATTTATTATGTAAAACAATAGCAAGGGTAATAATCATGACCTCAGATAAAATTAAAAGCTAAAGTAGGTTTGATCAAAATAGAAAAATAGGGAAAATACATTGTGTGTTACCATACTATTCAATATTCAACAAAGACAGCCCAAGTCATATGCTTACCAGTCCCAGTTTCACAAAAGAAGGTGGTGAAGGAATCATCTCCTCCTTCGATAGTCTTGTCACTGGGCATCTACCTATCAGGCTGGATACCGCGTTCCAGGTAGTACAGCAGGCATTGCCCATCTGGACAACTGCCTGTTTTAGACCATTTAAAATAACTAGACAGTATAAAATGTCTGACAGTATACTGCCAAAACAGACACAGGAACTATATGAACATAAACATAAAACTCTTTTTATACAAATGAAGTCATATTTAAATAGTAATATTTGTTGTTCATGGATAGGTAAAACTAATATATTAAGAATGACAATTTTACATAACTAATCTATTTAATGCCATCCCAATTAAATTACTAAAAAAAAATCTTGCTGAGTTAGAAAAAATAATAACAAAGTTCATATGGAAGAACAAAAAGTTGGGAACTTCAAAGAAACCAGGGGAAAAAGAAGTAAAGGAAGCAGATTCAGTAGTATCAGACCTTAAACTAAGATGAGGGCTTTGCTGAAGTGTAAAATGGATAGTTTTGATTACTTTAAAATTTTCTATTATAAATAAAATCTATGGAGTTCTCACCAAGATCCATCACGCTGACTCAACGTGAGACATTCCAGCCCAGATTCCCACCATGCATGAATGCATCTCAGTCCATGTGGAGCAGGCAGTTGTCCGGATGGGCAATGCCTGCTGTACTACCTGGAATGCGGTATCCAGCCTGATAGGTAGATGCCCAGTGACAAGACTATCGAAGGAGGAGATGATTCCTTCACCACCTTCTTTTGTGAAACTGGGACTGGTAAGCATATGACTTGGGCTGTCTTTGTGCACCTGGAGCCCACAGTAATTAATCGATGAGATCCAAAATGGCCCCTACCGGCAACTCTTCCACCAAGAGCAGCTGATCACTGGTAAGAAGGATGCTGCGGCCAACTATGCTCGTGGCCACTACACCATTGGCAAGGAGATCACTGACCCTGTGCTGGATCGAATCCACGAACTGTCTGACCAGTGTACAGGACTCCAAGACTTTCTGGTATTCCATAGCTTAGGGGGTGGCACCAGCTCTGGTTTCACCTCCCTCTTGATGGAACAGCTCTCCGTTGATTATGACAAGATGTTCAAGATAAAGTTGTCCATCTATCCAGCCCCCCAGGTTTCTACAAATATGGTGGAGATCTATAACTCCATTCTGACTATCCACACCACCCTTGAGCACTCAGATTGTGCCTTCATGGTGGACAATGAGGCCATCTATGACATGTCACCAAAATCTAGAGAGTGAATGTCCCCCCTACAGCAATTTCAACCATTTCATCAGCCAAATTGGCTCCTCCATCACAGCGTCTCTTCATTTTGATGGTGCTCTTAATGTGGACCTCACAGAGTTCCAGACAAACTTGGTGCCCTACCCTCGAATCCATTTGCCCCTGGCAACCTATGCACCTGTCATCTCTGATGACAAGGCCTACCATGATCAGCTATCAGTATTCCAGATCACCAATGCCTGCTTTGAGCAAACCAACCAGATGCTGACCTGTGACCCTCATTATGGCAAATACATGACCTGCTGCCTCCTGTACCATGGTGATGTGGTATCCAAAGATGTCAATACCATCATCACAGCCATCAAAACCAAGCAAAGTATCCAGTTTGTAGACTGGTGCTCTACTGGCTTCAAGGTTGGCATCAATTACCAGCCACACCTTGTGGTTTCTGGCAGGGAGCTGGCCAAAGTACAGAGAGCAGTGTGTATGCTGAGTGACATGACAGCCATTGCAGAAGCCTGAGCTCACCTGGACCACAAGTTTGACCTGATGCATGCCAAGAGGGCATTTGTGGACTGGTATGTAGGTGAGCGCGTGGAGGAGGAAGAGTTCTCTGAGGCTAGGGAGTACATGACAGCCCTGGAGAAAGATTACGAGGAGGTGGGTATTGACTCCTACAAGGATAAGGATGAGGGGGAAGAGTAGAGTGGTCGCTTGAAGTCGTTTCACTGTTTGTTGCAAAATTCTTTCAAAATAGAGTCTCTGTGTTTTGAGACTAAAAAAATCTACGCAGCCAAGGATAGAAGAAATGCAGAAAGCTGGAGAAAATTTTTCATAGACAGTCTCTCAGATAGGATTGATTAGATTGAAATATTTGCTATGGTAGGGGAAATGATGTGCTGAATAATTTAGAAAAATGTGGAAAGACTTGGATTTATGAAGGAAGATGCTATCCACCTTCAGAGAAATGAATGACAAATGAAAACAAGCATAGTACAGTCATATATATGTGTCTGTGCAAGTATATGTGCATGTTTATAGATATCTATGTATATATGTGTATATATATGTATATCTATGTTTAATTGTAGCCTTCTTTGGGATGGGATGGAAAGAGGGAGGGAGAAAGTGTATAGCAGAGAACAAAAGAAAACATACAAGGAAGCAAAGAAAAGCTAGACTTTCTTGAAATGCAAGTTTATTGTTTTATATTCAATTCCTTCATGTTCTGCTGTATATATGGCAATGTGTTTTTTTTTGTTTTCTCATTTTTAAGTTTAAAATTTAAAAAAATTGATTAATGGAAGAGAAGTAGGGGAGGGGGAAGACCAGAAGTGGGGAGATCAATTAGGCTATTATAATATTCTATGAAGAAGTGATGAGGACTGACCAAAATTGATCAACATGTGGGTAGAGAAAAAGGAATGGACAGAACAAGATGGATTAACACAGTGGGTAAATACTAGAGCAACTACATGGCACAGAAGATAGAGTTCTAGACCTAGAGTCAGTAGGCAAGTCACTTAATCCTCTTTGCCTCAGTTTTTCCATCTGTAAAATGGGCGGGAGAAGGAAATGGCAAACTACTCCAGTGTCTTTGCCAAGAAAACCCCAAATGGGCTCACCAAGAGTCAGACACAACTGTAAAATGACTGAATACTAACAAAAATATTATTAGTATATTTATTAAAGCATTTTTTCCTTTATATGTATATATCAAACATTTACTACAACCCTCACTATTCCCTACCTTCTACATTCCCACATCCACTTTTTAGCTCTTTTTTAAATTTTTTTAAATTTATTTACTTATTTTTAGTTTTCAACATTCACTTCTATAAGCTTTTGAGTTCCAAAATTTCTCCCCCTCCATACCTTCCCCCCTCCCCAAGATGGCATGTAATTTGAATAGGCTCTACATATACATTCATATTAAACATATTTTCACATTAGTCATGCTGTAAAGGAGAATTAGAACCAATGGGAGGAACCACGAGAAAGAAGAAACAAAATGAAACAACAACACAAAAAAGAGAAAATAGTATACTTTCATCTGTCTTCATTCAGACTCCACCGGTCTTTCTCTGGATGTAGATAGTATTTTCTATCATGCGTCTTTTGGAGTTGTCTTAGATCCTTGCTTTGCTGAGAAGAGCTAAGTCTATCAAAGTCAGTCATTGTACAATGTGGCAGTTATTATATACAATATTCTCCTGGTTCTTCTCACTTCACTCAGCATCAGTTCATATAAGTCTTTCCAGGATTTTCTGAAGTCCATCTGCTCATTATTTCTTATGGTACAATAGTATTCCATCATATTCATATACCACAACTCATTCAACCATTCCCCAGTGGCTGGGCATCCCATCAGTTTCCATCCCATCAGTTTAGTGGCCACCACTAAAAGATCTGCTATAAATATAAAGCATATTTTTTTTTTATTTCTACCTAGATATTTGTAGTATAAATGTGATAGGTATAATCACAACCCTTTGATCATCTCTGGCCATAATATGCCCCCCAGAATACGATTTTATCTCAATCCCTTCCAGTACCACATGTGCTATCTTTGGATCTGGTCCCCTTCCAGTGATACGTTTGCTCTATCACTTTCCAGTGGGCCAAGTGTTCGTTCAGTGCTGAAAGACTTAGTGCTTTGGGATGACACATCAATCCTTTGACCCCCATGATACCAGCAGAGGAAGGGCCAGCGTTAATAAGGATTCACCGCAGAGGCCAAAAAAGAATAGCTTTCTCTCACTCAATAGACTGACTATCCCTGTGGCATTCTATCTTGAACCTTTCTCTCTCTTCCTATGGTGGTCTTGAATATAGGTGTCCCCTACATGAGCCATAACCTAAGCCTCAGGATCTGATTAGTTCTTCCACTTGGTGTTTTTTTCCCTGCCTACAGAGGCCTAAATAGCCATACTGAGAGATAGTCTTTTATGGGAATGGCTATGTTGGGAGTTCCTGAGTCCCTCAGTCTAAACTAGATGCACTTTGATGAGTGCCCTCTGCAGCTGCTTTAGTAAATAACCTCCATAACCACTTAGAAGATGAGAACAACCCTTGCCCTAGTTTGCCAGAAGACATGAACAGAGTTGTTTGGATAGTTTAAAGCCAGGGTAAAGGTGAAATGGCTAATCAAAAATATATCTAAGTACTTCCTTTTTTTAATATTTTAAGTATCAATCTCCTGGGAGAATATTATAAAAGCTATAAGTTATTGCTTCAAGTTTAAGTATTCGTCATCAGTATGGGCTTGTGAGTCTTTTGTATTTGAAGTATTCTTTTGTGGAAAGGAAATAAATAACTGTCCTATACTTGACCCTATGAGTCCCTTTTGGGAAGCCCCTGAACATGAGCCAAACTTGAGCTTTAAGTGATTTTTACCCAGAATGAAGGTATAAAGGGCCAAAGAAATCAAAGAAAAGAACATGATCCTTATATTTGGGAACTAAGGTCCTCTAGGACTTACCCATTTCTACCAATGTAGGCCTTTTGGAAAGAAGATGTCTCAGTCCTACTAGGCCCAGAAACAATTCTGTATGCTTACAGAAACATTCTTGAATAATCTCTTTTCTCCTGAAAAGGGGGTTTTCAGAATTCTTTTTGTCTGAATTCTGGTTCAGCAGATAGAGTACAGGACCTGAAGTCAGGAAGATATCTTCCTGAGTTCAAATCTGGCTTCTGACACTTCCTAGTTTGGTGACCCTGGGCACATCATTTAAACCTTTTCTGCCTCAATTTCCTCATCTTTAAAATGACCTGGAGAAGGAAATGACAAACTACTCCAGTATCTCTGCCAAGACAATCCAAATGGAGTCACAAAGAGTTGGGCACAACTAAAAATGACTGAAAAACAGAAACATCCTTACAATGGAATTTACTCAACTTGAAATAAAGTATGTCTACTTCTCCACTCTTAAGAGTCTTTCTAACTTATCTGATAATCAAATCTGAATAATTATGAAGGCTTTTAAACGTCAGGTGAAATTCAGTACATAAGACCACAAAAAAACAAAAAAAAAGGTGTTTCATTAGACAATGGAGGAGAACACAGTCCAAACAAGGTTTCTAATTCATATTTTCTAAGCAAACACCATTCATTTTAAGTATTCAAATAGTTATTGATTGATGACTACAAACAATGACATCATTTGCTTAGGGTTTTACCTTCCTCTTTACTTAGAAAATCTTCCCAATATTGGCTTATTTCTTGGACATCACTTTCCTAGTTCTGCACTGACCTCTTCAGGCTGGACTCCATATCTACAAAACAAAGATCCCAGAATCTCAGCACTAGTACAAATGACTTCTTTCTTTTAAAACTGACTTCTTTATCCTGGAGTGTGGCAGGAGGAAGTTAAAAACTCAAATAGATCTGGCCAGTGGAAATGGAAGAATATTTGTGGAAGAAGACTGTTTGAGGGAAAGATTAGATGTATCCCCTTCTAAAGGGAAACCTGGAATCTACTGTAATTTGCCTAAATTTCACATTATGATAGACAAATCAGTCCAATCATAAACATAGGTTGTCCCTAAAGTTTATCATGCCTTCCCTCCTCATGTCTTAGAATCCTTCATTTCCTTTAAAGCACAATAAGGCATTTTCTAAATGCAGTCCTTCCTGCTCCCCTGATGCAAGCAATTCTTCTCAAAAAATTAATTTTTTGCACATATGTGCATATGTTTTCTCCCCCAATGGAATATAAGCTCCTTGAAGGAAGGAATTGCTCCATTTTGCATTTTAGCAGGTGCTTAATAAATGTTTTGATTCATTGATTAATTGAAAAATCTCATTTTTCTAGGATGAATTTAAATCTTCAAACTCCGGGAGAGAGATAGGGCATAGTGGCTCACCATTTCTACATGAAGTCCTTTTAGATTTACACAATATGTTCTTCAGAGCAACCCCACAAGGTAGATTGTGAGATCATTATTATTCTGTACAATACAGGGTATAAAAGTAAGATTCAGCAATGTTAAATAACCTGCTAACAGTTCCTGAGTCAGGCCTTTCTCACCAGTGACCCTCCCATTATGCAAGTTTACTAAGATTTCTCATCATTCTCTTCTCTATATAGAAAGATTCCTAAAGAACTCTGTGTTCACACAATCAGAGGGTGTAGATTTGAATCCAAGAGCTGTCACTTGCTAGCTGTGTAGCCTTGGGTAAATCCTTTGAGCTCTCCAGACCTCAATTTCTTCTCCTGTAAAATTAGGGATTAAGCTAACCTCTAACCTTCCTTTCACCTCTAAAGCCCAGGATGCTTTGATCAGGAGTTTCTTGCCTGTCACTTACCTTTCCCAGCTCCTGTACACAAGATGAGAAAAAAACATGGTGGAAAGCAACCAAACTTAGGAGCAGGTGTAAGAAGGGAACCAGGGAGACCAACTTCCCATATTCACATGCACTGGGGCAGGAAGGTGGTGCAGTGGATAGAGCACCAGTGCAGGAGTCAGGAAGACTTGCATTCAAACCTCACCTCAGACATTTGACACTCACTAGCTGTGTGATCTTGGGCAAGTCACTTAACCCCAATTGCCTCATCCTGGGTCATCTCCAGTCATCCTGATGAATGGCTGGTCATTGGATTCAGATGGCTCTGGAGGAGAAGTGAGGCCGGTGACTTGCACAGCCCTCCCTCACTCAAAACAAAGTCAAGTGCAAGTCATGTCATTATTTCTCTGATGGCATGGTCTTCTTCGGCAATGAGGGAGGAACACACACAATTCACATGCACTCATATCCTTGGATGTTGCCTTGCTGGTCCAGATGGTGAGCTTGGTAAACAAGAAGGCCCTGTTCTCTGTCAACATATCAGCCTGCTTCTGGTGACTGGGCATTTGCAGGGAAGGGTAAAGAGATGAAAGCTCTCCATTTACAGCTCAGCCCTTTTCATGATGGCAGCACCATCTCCCTTGTGAAAGCCCCCAGAGCTTGCTGTCCATGGCAGACAGATGGATGGCAGTTATGTAACAGATCTTCAAAGGACTTGTCACCTCCCCATGCATGTCATGGCTCTTCTCCCTTGCCTTGTCTTCAAATCTACTGCAAAAGAAAATGTGTCACGAAACTCAAATTGTGCCTCATGCTAATCACCTACAAATCAGTCTTTGTCTTCACCTGAGGACTTTTATCTCCCCTTCTGGCCTGACCAAAATGGATCCCTTCCTCCAAATCCCTTTTTTTAATTCCCTCTTTCAGGTTTATCCTGCCTCCACACCATGAGATGAATCCTAAAAGGAAGATATATGAATATGAATCCTCAATTCAGAACTCGGTGTCCTCATTGAGTCAGCCTTGCTGCTGCATGTGCTCTGAATCCATTCCCATAGGTGGGCTTTCACCTTGCCTGTTAAAATTGTTCCCTGACCTTATACCTCACATGGTCTCATTAGATAAGCCCCTGTTTTGTTCTTTCTGACTAAGCCTATGCTTGGTTACTTATCAGTAAACTCAATAATGCAGTGGACCTGGAGTGAGGAAAACCTAAGTTCAAATCTGGCCTCAGACACTTACTAAATATGAGAACCTGAGCAAGTCACTTAACTTCTACTAGCCTCAATTTCCTCTTCAATAAAATGGGCATAATAATAGCATCTACCTTCCAGAGTTGTGAGATTTACAAAATGCTTTGAAAATTTTAAAATGATATATAAATACTAGCTATCATTTTTAATTGCATCTTTCTTTTCACCAACCTGTAACTTAATTTAACTTAATTATCTTTAATATAATTATATGATAATATAAAATTATTAATTAATTATTAACTTAATAAATAAAACTATTAACAGTTAATAGCTTTAACTGAAATTAAGCATTTTCTTCAACTATGAATGCAGACAACAGACTACAGTAATTTCAGGATTTATCAAACTACCCAAAGGGTCTTTGGTGACCTTGGATGACACAAGAAAAGTTAAGAATCTCTCATTTTTTTGCATAAGCTCTTCTTAACTAGACCATGATCTTCTATATGTCCCTAGGCTAAGTTGTTACTCCATCCATAAATTCAGATTTCCCATTATTACTTACTCCTAGGTCCTTCCTATATTACTTGCCCCAGTCTAGCAGTCTGCTCAGTCCCTAGGCCCCAAACGTCCACCATTTGGACTAAATTGACTTTTCCTAAGCCTTGAACATAGACTACTTCCAGCCTACTGTAGATACTTAACCTGGTTTTGGCTACTACCCACGTTCTCTCAGTATCTCTGGCTAGTTTCTGTCCCAAATCAGGTATATAAGAAAACTTTGACTGGGCCAGAACCTTGTACCAGCTTAAATTTATTGTTCTCTTAGAGATGGTGCCTAATTATTGCCTGTCCTCTTTACTCATCCAGGTTTCTGACATGCTGCCTGCTCTGACTTATGGAAGCTGCTTTCTTAAGGCTTTGTCTTATCTTTCCGGATTTCTAGTCACCTGCTGTTACAAAACTCCAGCTACTACACCTATGCTAATATTGCTGGGCATCTATCTAATGAGCCCTGCTCTGACGGTCACCATAGCTTTGGTATGAATGGAATAGAAAAAAAACAAAACAAAATACAATTGTCAAACAAATCAACTGTACTAGAATCTGTGAAGTGACCATGCTTTGAATTTGTTTTTATAAGCAAAACTCCATGGTGATATTTGTGGGGAGATGTGTATTTGTACATGTGTGTGTATGTGTGTGTGTTCAAGTCCCAGGTTATTAACGACACAGCATTCCAATAAGTTGAAGCAAAGGCTTGTTCCCATAACTAGGGAAAGGCTTTGCTCCAGGGCAATGAAATCTAGAGGGGACAAAAAATATTTTAAAAGACTGTGACATTTGTAAGTATTTGATAATACTTTTTTACCCTTTTGGAAATGGGGAGGAGGAGAATGATTTTAGCACCTAGAAAGCAAAAGTAATTTATTAAACTACCTCTTAGTCAATTAACTACAGTGACTCCCTGTTACCTCAAGAATCAAATCTGAAATCCTCTGTTTGGATTTTAGAGTCTTTTATGATCTGGCCCCCTCCTACCTTTCCAGCCTTCTCACACTTTACTCCCCTACACGTACTCAGATCTAGTGATGCTGGTCTCTTTTCTGTTCTTTGCATGACACCCCTTTTGCTGACTCTGCATTTTCACTGGCTGCCTCCCAAGTCTGGATTCTTTCCCTCCTCATCTCCATCTCCATCTTCTCTCTGAAATTATTTCTGTAATGTATATGTATGTATATAGTTATGTACTTGTATGTATATGCATCTATGTATATGTCTGACATATAGATAGATATCTGTGCCGTTAGTGGGAACTCCTTGAGGACAGGGACTTTTTTTAACCTTTCTTTGTTATGCTAGGAGTTAGGAGCCCAGGGTTCTAAACCTTAATTCTATCACTAGCTGCATGCATCTTGGTAGGTCACTGTTTCTTTTTCATTACCATCAATAAGAATATGTATTGAAGTCTGCCTGCGTGTCCCATCAAAGACAACTTTATAGAATGGACAGCTTGTTTGCTCTTCTTTGAGAGCTTCAAGTCAAACATAAGATCATAGAGTTATAGATTTAGAGTTACAGGAAAACTTAGACTTCATTTAAACCAATCCTCTTGTTTTGCAAATTAAGAAACTTGAGGCACCAGAAAAGTTAAGAGAATTTTTCAGTGTTGTACAAGAAATAAGTGTCAGATCTGGGATTTGAAATCTTGACCTCTAACTACAAAAATAATTGCAAAAAAATGACTTGGATCCAGGGAGTACCTTGCAAGTGAATATAGATAGATAATAAAGCACAGAGTTATTTGGAACAGGTCTACTGCCCCCAGTGAGCTTCTTTGTGTTTTGCCATGATTCCAAAAATTCTGTCATTTGAAATCAGCTTCTTTGGTACCTAAATAGTCCCTTGTTGTAGCAGCAAACACCCCAGCATACACAGGAGACACTGCTGTCACAGGTCCTTAGATCTGCTTTACTTGGAAAGATAGTCATTTCAAAGAGTCAACAATCTTTTTTAATCACATTCAACAAACAGAAAATATAAGCAGAGGAATAAAGGCCAACAGATGGGGCTGTGCTGCCTGAATCAAAGCAAAATTGCTATACACCTTACATACATCCCTGGATTGAGAGAGCCTTTACATCTGAGCGGTATGTATGAACGTATAGTCATTCAGAGTCTCGACCAGGGAATCACAAGATCCTTCTCATAAGCAAACCCCCAAAGTAAAATACCAGTATCCCATTATGTGTAGCAAAGACATGGTTCCTGATTGGCTTAGACTCAGTAGACATGAAATCTACATGACTCAGCGTGGCTGTGAACTCTCAGGGTTCCAAGGAGATTGAGCCTTCAGGTGCTCACGATTTAGCCTGAGCCTGGGAAACTGAACTCCAAAAAGAAAACAAAAAATCCCATTCTGCTTGCTGTGACACCCATTTAAATTCAAATGCCTCTGACAAGGATAAGCCATTATCATCTAATACTTCAGCTTTGACTTGTCAGAGGGATAGCCTGAGAGCAAGACTCCATCCAAGAATCACAGCAAGTCTTTCACTTTTATAGTAAATTAATTTCAAAATAAAGTCCTCCCCTTTCATCTCCCAGCAAGCTTAGACATGGAAAGGACACTAGACTTGAGGTTGGAAAGTCCCGGATCAGACACAGTTCGCTAGTGATTTAACACTGCCAAGTCTTACTTTCGTACTTCATATAGTGTAGAATAATAACGATCTCACAACCTACTTATGGGGTTGCTTCTACATTGTGGAAATAGGGGCAGTGATGAGCCACTATGTTGTATCTCTCCATTGGGGTTTGAAGGTTTAAATTTATCCCCAGGAAAATGAGATTTTTTTCAAATAATTCGACAATCAAAAAACATATATTAGGCACCTGCTATGTGTCAGGCTCTTGGAGAGCCAAATGCAAAAATGAAACAATCTCTTCCCTCAAGGAGTATATATACCACTGAGAGAGAAAACATATGCATAGGATAGGGAAGGGGGGTCGGGGCTGAAGAAGAGTAGTAGCAAGGAATCCAAGCCAGAGCAGGGAATGCTTTGTCTAATTAAATCAGCAGCAATACTTGAAGGAAACCTGGTTTGCAGCCACTGGGGACCATGGAGTACAAAGGTACTCTAGTCCTCAGCAATATGAGGGGCAGATCAGTTTTTAGTTAGATAAGATTGGGACATCACCATGGCTTTTTCTAGGGATCTTGTCCCTCAGTGATGTATTTTGGAGTGTGATGGAGGGTAAACTTCACCCCCTCCTATTTCCCCTCTCCCCCTCCTCTCTGAGTATCTTGCAATAATCCCCCACCTCCAAGGAGTAAGTGCATGGTTTGCTCCTCTGTGAAGATTTTTTTTAAAAATAGACTATACATCCCCTGGGGGAAAAAGCACTTCTAAAAATAACATTCAGCATCTAGGGAAGGGGGGAAAAAGAAGCAGCAGCCAAATAATAGAACCTAAGCGCAGATAGCATTTTTCCTCTTTCTGCTTGTCAGACTTAGTGATGGAGTGGGGGAAGGGTGTATGCAGAGGAAGAAGAAAGGCAAATTCCCTACCTAACCTCTGGTTGTCAGACTGCTTTATGACTGTAAAAGCGGACATGCACAAGGAAGAATCAAGTTAATATAAAAAGCTGAGCTGAGGAATTGTGGAGGCAAAGAAAAAGAATCCCTAGGCACTCCCTTTAAATATAAATGATTCTGTCTTTAAACTGATGAAGCAGCTAGATGGTTCAATGGATAAAGCACTGAACATGGAGTAAAGAAAAGGTAAATTCAAATCTGGTCTCAGTCACTCATGAACTATGTGTGACCCTGGGCAAGTCATTTAACCTCCTTCTGCCTCAGTTTCCTCAATGGTAAAATGGGGATAATAGTAGAGTTGTGAAGCTCAGATGGGTTAATATTTTTTTATTTATTTAACTTTTTACATTCATTTTCACAAAATTTTGGGTTCCAAATTTTCTCCCCATTTATCCCCACCCCCCATCCCAATACACCGAGCATTCTAATTTCCCCTATCACCAATCTGCCCTCTCTTCTATCATCCCTCCCTTCTCTTCTCCCCATCTTCTCTTTTGTCCTGTAGGGCCAGATGACTTTCTATTCTCCATTAACTGTATTTCTTATTTCCTAATAGCAACAACAATACTAAACAGTTGTTCCTAAAACTTTGAGTTCCAAATTCTCCCCATCCCTCCCTCCCCACCTGTTCCCTTTGGGAAGGCAGGCAATTCAATATAGGCCCTATCTGTGTAGTTTTGCAAATGACTTCGATAACAGTCATGTTGTGTAAGACTAACTGTATTTCCCTCCATCCTATTCTGCCCCCCATTGTTTCTATTCTGTCTTTTGATCCTGCCCCTCCCCGAGTGTTGACTTCAAATTGCACCCTCCTCCCATTGCCCTCCCTTCCATCATTCCCCCCTCCCTGCTTATCTCCTTCTCCCTAACTTTCCTGTACTGTAACATAGGTTTTCATACCAAAATGAGTGTGCATTTTATTCCTTCCTTTAGTCGAATGTGATGAGGGTAAACTTCATGATTTTTCTCAGCTCTCCTCTTTTTCCCTCCACTAAAAAGTCTCCTGCTTGCCTCTTGAATGAGATATAATTTACCCCATTCCATTTCACCCTCTCTCCTCCCACTACATTTCTCTCTTACCATTTACCTTAATTTCTTTTAAGATATGGTCCCATCCTATTCAATTCACTGTGTGCTCTCTGTCTCTGTGTGTGCATGTTTGTATGTATGTGTGTGCACATATGTACATGTGTGTGTGCATGTGTGTGGGTGTGTGTGTGTGTACGTCTGTGTGTGGTCCCACCAACTACCCAGATACTGAAATGTTTTAAGAGTTACAAATATTGTCTTTCCATGTAGGAATGTAAACAGTTAAACCTTGGTAAGTCCCTTATGACTTCTCTTTGCTGTTTACTTTTTATGCTTCTTCTCATTCTTGCGTTTGAAAGTCAAATTTTCTTTTCAGCTCTGGTCTTTTCATCAAGAATGCTTGAAAGTCCTCTGTTTCAGTGAAAGACCATATTTTACCCTGAAGTATTATACTCAGTTTTGCTGGGTAAGTGATTCTTGGTTTGAGTCCTAGTTCCTTTGACTTCTGGAATATCCTATTCCACGCCCTTCTATCCCTTAATATAGAAGCTGCTAGATCTTGTGTTATCCTGATTGTATTTCCACAATACTGGAATTGTTTCTTTCTAACTGCTTGCAATATTTTCTCCTTGACCTGGGAACTCTGGAATTTGGCCACAATGTTCCTAGGAGTTTCTCTTTTTGGATCTCTTTCAGGTGGTGATTGATGGATTCCTTCAATACTTATTTTGCCCTCTGGTTCTAGAATCTCAGGGCAGTTTTCCTTGACAATTTCATGAAAGATGATGTCTAAGCTCTTTTTTTGATCATGGTTTTCAAGTAGTCCCATAATTTTTAAATTGTCTCTCCTGGATCTATTTTCCAGGTCAGCTGTTTTTCCAGTGAGATATTTCACATTTTCTTCCATTTTTTCATTCTTTTGGTTTTGTTTGGTGATTTCTTTGTTTCTCAGAAAGTCATTAGACTCCATCTTTTCCATTCTAATCTTGAGAGAACTATTTTCTTCAGTGAGCTTTTGAACCTCTTTTTCCATTTGGCTCATTCTGCTTTTGAAAGCATTCTTCTTCTCCTCATTGGCTTTTTGAACCTCTTTTGCCAATTGAGTGAGCCTATTTTTCAAGGTGTTATTTTCTTCAGCATTTTTTTGGGCCTCCTTTACCAAGGTATTGACCCATTTTTCATGCTTTTCTTGCATCTCTCTCATTTCTCTTCCCAGTTTTTCCTCCACCTGTCTAACTTGATTTTCAAAATCCTTTTTGAGCTCTTCCATGGCCTGAGCCCACTGGACATCCACCTCGGATGTCTGGGATAGAGAGGCCCCAATCTCCACGTCCTTCCCTGATGGCAAGCATTGTACTTCGTCATCAGAAATGAAGGGAGGAAGGAACATCTCTTCCCCAATAAAGTAGCTCTCTATGGTCTTATTTTGCTTCCTTTTTCTGGGCATTTTTCCAGCCAGTTACTTGACTTCTGAGATTCCTGTCCACCCCTGCCTAGATCTGCCCAGCCAGTGCTTGGGGGTCTGAGATTAAAATGCTGCTTCCCAGCCTCAGGGCTTTCTGCGGCAGGCGCAGCTGCTATTCAATGTGAGCTTAAGTTTTGGTGCTCAGGTTGGGGCAGGGCCGCCTCCCAGGCTCAGTTCCCTCAGGGGGTTTATGCAGAGACCTTCGGTAATGGAGCTCCTGCCTGCTCGGGGAGTTCCGGGCCGCCGCTGCCTCTGCTGCTGCCTCCTGAGGGGACCCAAGTCACGGAGACACCCTGCTCCCCTCTCTGCCAGCCCAGAAGTCTCTCTCACTGACCTAAAGTGCCTGTGGGAGGAGGGACCTTCCCGGCCGCCAGAGATTCTGTCCCTGAAGCCTGCTCGGATCTGCTCCTCTGGGGCCCCACGGCCAGAGCAGCACAGGGGTGGGCTCCGCTGTCCGTAGCGCAACCCTGCGGATGGCTTTCCAGGGCTCTCTGGAACGGAAATCTCTTCCACTGCATTGGTGCGCACTTGCTCTGCTCCAGAATTTGTGGGGAGTTCTCTTTACAGGAAATTTATGGGCTGTGGATTCGGAGCTAGCATATGTGAGTCTTTCTACTCCACCATCTTGGCTCCTCCTCTTTCAGATAGGTTAATATTTTTAAAGCACTTAGCACAATGTGTGACACATGGGAAGTGCTATATAACTGTTATTTAACATTATTATTACCAAATAACCCTCCTTTACACTGCAAAATGAGCAATGTTATTCACTTGCCTGTACTTTGATTTTACCCCCACCCTGATCTGTTTTCAAAATTTTTCATAATATATTCTTATCATCACCAGTGTCTTTATTACTACAACATCACATCTTTTCTTAAGCCTTATCCTTTTTTAATTCTATGCTACATTTGCCCTTTTGGCACTGGTGACCATTTCATTCTTACATGGATTTTTGTGACACTGCTCTCTCCTGGTCCTCCATATGTCATTCTCCCTTGTTGATTTATGATCCATATTAGGTTCCCTAACTGACAGTATAGTCCAAAGTTCTGTCCTCTCTTATCTTCTCTCTCAACCCTCTCAGGGATTTCACCCTGAAATTATTTTCTGCAAAGATGATGTACAGATGTTACAGATTAGTGGATATCTCCAACTGGATGTCCCCAAGACATTTCAAATTCAACATATCTAAAACATTATCTTCCCTGAAAACCCACCCCTTTAGCACATCATCCTTCTGGTCTTGCAAGTGCATTTTCCTCAAATTCTCACTTTCCCTCACACCATGTATTCAATCATCATGTTTTGCCCTTCAAACCCTCCATAATATTTCTAACATATGACTTCTCTCAACACACAAACCACTACCTTAACTCAGATCCTCATCTCTGTCCTGGACTACCACAATTAGCCTATTAGTCAGTTTCCCTGCCTCAAGCCTCTCCCCACTTCATTTCATCATCCACACAACTAACAAAGTGTTTGGTGTTTTCCTTCTAAGCACAAATGTAACTATCTCACTCCCTGCTCAGTAAGCTGCAACCACTCCCATTGCCTCTGGAATCAGCTATGAAGCCTTCTACTTCTGGAAGAACAAAAGGTCAAGAACCACAGGGCAATCAATGAAAAAATGTAAAGGAAGATTGCCCAGCAGCTCCGGATATATGACTAAGTTGAACTGAACAGCAATCATCAAAACAATCTGGTACTAATTAAGAAGTAGAATGGTGGATCAGTGGAATACATTACATAGAACAGACATACAATATACAGTAGTAAATGATATAGTCACTTAGTGTCAGATGAATCCAAAGATCCAAACATTTGATGCAAGAATTCACTATTTCACAAAAATTGCTGGGAAAACTGGAAAGCACTTTGACAGAAATTATGCATAGACTACCATCTCATACTGTATGCCAAGTTAAGGGCAAAATAGGGACATGAGTTAGACATAAAGTGTCATATCATAAGCAAGCTACAAGGTCATGGAAAAGTTTACCTATCAGGTCTAGAGATAAGGGAAGAGTTTCTGACAAAACACAAGACAGAGCTTCACAGGAAGTAAAATAGATAAGTTTGATTACCTGAATTTAAAAAGATTCTTCACAAACAAAACCAACACACCCTGAATTAGAAGGAAAGCAGGAAACTTGAGGGAGGGGGAAATTTTTTACAGTAAATTTCTCTGATAAAGGCTTCATTTATAGGGAACTGAGTCAAATTTACTAAAAGAAGAGCCATTTCCCAATTGATAAATGGTCAAAGAATATGAACAGGCAATTTTCAGGAGAAATCAGAGGTGTCAATAGTATGTGAAAAAATATTCCAAACCACTAATGATTAAACAGAAACATAAATCAAAATAACTCTGAAGCTGACATGACAGAAAAGGAAAATGATAAATACTGAAGAGGGTTGGAAAAATAAGTGCAGTAATGCATTGTTGATGGAGTTGTAAACTACTCCAATCATTTTGGAGGGCAATTTGGAACAATGCCCAAAAGGCTATAAAATTGTGCATATTCTGTCCCAACACCACTATTGATCTGTATCTAAAAAAAGAAAGATCAGAGAAAAAGAGAAAGGACCTATATGAACAAAAATACTTATAGCAACTTTTTTGGTAGTGACAAAGAATTGAAATTAAGGGGATGTCCATCAATTAAGAAAATGCTTAACAGGTTGTGATATATGATTGCAATGGAATACTATTGTGCTATAAGAAATGATGAAGGGAATGGTTTCAGAAAAACCTGGAAAGACATGAACTAATGTAAAGTAGAGTGAGTGAAGCGTGGAAAACATTGGACACAGTAATAGCAACATTGTAACAATGATCAATTGTAAAAGACTTAGCTTCTCTAATTAATACAGGGATTCAAGTCACTCCAAAGGACTCATGATGAAAAATACCGTCCACCTCCGGGGGAAACTGCTGAACTCTGACTCCAGATTGAAGCATATTTTTTCACATTATTTTCGTTAGTTTTTTTTGCAAGATGGCTAATATGGAAATACGTTTTACATGACTTCACATGTAAAATTGATATCATACTGTTTGCTTTCTTGTCAGATAGGGGAGGGGCAGGACAGAGGGATAGGATTTAGAACTCAACAATTATTTTAATAAATGTTTAAAATAAATGAATCAATGATAGATTTTTTTTAAATAAAAAAATGTTCTTTAAAGTCTTTTTACCACCTGGCCCTAACCTTATCATACATTTCTAGTCTCATTTATATATTACGCCCTTCCCACACACTGACCTCTGTTGCTCACATATACTACTCCATCCCCCATCATCTTGCCTCTGCATTGGTTATCTCTCATGCCTGGACCATATTCCCTCCCTTTCCTTGCTTCAAAGAATCCCTCAGATCCTTCAAGATGCAAATCAAAAACATGACCTCCACAAAACCTTTCCTAGTCACTCCCAACTGCAAACACTAACTCTGTTGTATTTGTTCTAAATATATATGTACATTTCCTTTGTTAGAATGAAAATTCCTAGAGAGCAGAGAGGGTTTCATTTTTTTTCACTGTATACACAGTGGTTAACACACAGTAGGCGCTTAATGTTTCTTTAGTATCTTTTGAGATGAATTATCTTCATTAATATCTTCAAGATTAATATCTAAAACCCATACTTGAAAACTTGTTTGCTTTGTCTTTATCTCTCTTTGTATTTAGTAATAATTTGACATCCATTATAATTTTTTTATTTTATTATATATATGTTTGTATAGACATATACAAATGTATATATATAATATATATGTATATGTACACTGCTTAGAAATGACTTTTAATCAAAACCCATTTGACTTACATGGGAAATTTGGTGGAACTTGCCTATCCCTATCATACTTTAAAAGAATATCTGCACAAATCTTTTACTGACTTATACTCTAAATTTTTAACTGTGTTTTTCCCCAGTGACAAGACAATGAAGGAAACAGGAAATGAAACTCTAATCATCAGTAGGATCATGAAATTTAGAAGTGCAGTTTCATGGAAA
This sequence comes from Bettongia penicillata ogilbyi, assembly GCA_023548195.1. Classification (NCBI taxonomy): domain Eukaryota; kingdom Metazoa; phylum Chordata; class Mammalia; order Diprotodontia; family Potoroidae; genus Bettongia; species Bettongia penicillata. Next base: position 2,821,592 of record JAJHZJ010000169.1, on the reverse strand, counting down.
GAATCTTACAGATCATTTATTTTGTTTAGTGCTATGTGTACACATGCATGAAATGATCCTGACAGAGCTTCCCCCTTATTCACTTCTCAACTACCCACTTCTCAATTCATTTTTCTTATTATCTAACTGCTTTTTAATACACAGAAATCCAGCTACTTATGCTACTACTTAATTGAAACTACTTTCTCCATAGGATACAGGCACGCTTAAATGATAATAGGAAGACATCTAGAGGAAAATAAAATATTTCTCAAACAGACACACAGAGAGAAGGGGGAAATCTGAAGGACAGACAGGACAAGGCAGTGATTAAGACGAAGAGAAATTAAAAATCTAGACACCTAGATTCCTTTAACTTGTGTTCCTAGGCCAGATTAAAGACACTAATTGTACCTAGGGGAAAAAATGAACAGGCCAAGGAGACCTCATTTCTTGCAGGCCATATGGCCTCAGAGGGGAAGAAGGCCCTCAAGACTTGCTCTTACAGTATTGTCTCTTACCACCACTGTGAGTAGAATCACCTTGTTTTTCCAGACTCAAATATAACAAGGAGGTCACTAAAGCAGAAGTTGACCAACCACACTGTTAGCCAATCAGAACCAATCACTGAATGCTTCAGTCTCTCATAGCTATCCTGGAAGTCACCCCCCAGCCTTTCCATATGGAGCCATCCTATCTCAGGTAGCCTGGGAATGTGCTAGGCCCCCATTACACTAACATTTGGTCAGAATTTTTGTCAATGTCCCACTTTGATTTTATTTGTATTATGTGAAAGGTAACTTGGTTAGAAGATTGTTTTTGGAATCAAGAAAACCTGAGTTCAAATTCTACCCCCAGTGGTTGTATCCTTCATCTTTGAAGAGGACCAAAAGGACAACACCATTATAAAGTGAAATTTCAGTGTGTCCAACTGTGGCTGATCAGACCAATACAAGCTTAGAATGCTTTACCACAGGTTGGGCACAGATAGTTCATTTGAATATTTGATGAGGATATCCCAAATGTGCACATCCTGTGTTTACTTTGTGCTTTCTCAATTCTGCTTTGCTCAGAGAACACAGCACCTTCTTTTATGTGGGCATGCCATGCTGAGCGGTCCTGTGCCAGTGTCTCCCATGTTGCACAGTCAAATCCAAAGTTCTTGAGAGAGACCTTAAAAGTATCCTTGTATCGTTTCTTCTGGCTATCATGTGATTGCCTGTCCCATGCAAGTTCTCCATAAAATAATCTTTTTGGCAAGCATACATTTTGCATTTCAACAATGTGGCCAGCCCATCTGAGTTGCACTCTCTGAAGTACAGTTTGAATACTTGGCAGTTCAGCTTGAGCAAGGACTTCAGTGTCTGGTACCTTATCCTGCCAGGTGATCCTCAGACTCTTCCTAAGACAGTTCAAATGGAAGTGATTCAGTTTCCTAGCATGGCACTAGTAGACTGTCCATGTTTCACAAGCATATAATAATGAAGTCAGCACAATGGTTCTGTAGACCTTCAGCTTGGTAGTCAGTCCAATACCTCTTCTCTCCCAAACCTTTCTTGGGAGCCGAAATGGGTGCATCAACCTCATTGTCAATGTGTACATCCCTGGAAAGTACACTACCAAGGTAAGTGAACTTATCCACAGAATTCAAAATTTCTCCATTTGTTGTAACCTATGGTTCAACGTATGGATGGTGTGGTGGTGGAAAAAAGGCACCTGTGTTTTTTGGTGTTAATTATTAGGCCAAAATTAGCACAGGCAGCAGAGATTGATCCATAATTTGTTGCATCTCAGCTTCAGAGGCTACATCGAGTGTACAATCATTTGCAAACAGAAAATCATGCACCAACACTCCCTCCACTTAGATCTTGGCTTGTAACCTTTTCAAATTGAAGAACTTACCATCAGTATGGTAGCTGACCTTGATTCTGTGTTCATCCTCATTGAAAGCATTTGTCAACATGGCTGAAAACATCATGCTAAAAAGCATGAGAGCAAGCACACAGCCCTGTTTCACTCCATTGGTGACTGGGAAGGCAGGAGAGCTTTGTCCATTATCCAGAACCCAGACAAACATGCCATCATGAAATTGACATACAATATTGATGAACTTCCCTGGGCAACAAAATTTTGACATAATTTTCTATAAGCCCTTGCGACTAAGTGTCAAAGGCCTTGGTCAGATCCACAAATGTTGTGTACAGACCTCTGTTCTGCTCCTGGCATTTCTTCTGGAGTTGTCAGACAGCAAACATCATATCGACTGTTACTTGGTCCTTTCTGAAGCCACACTGACTCTCTATGACCATCGTCCAAGTGAAGGATCTACCTCCAATACATGTTAGCTGTGTGATTTTGGGAAATTCAATTTACTTCTCAGTACTTCGGGCAACTCTCTAATATTAGAAATTACAGATCTATAGATTATGTATCTATAGATTACAGATATAGAAATATTTTATAGATACTATATAGGCACAGGTGAATTTTACGAGAGCCTCTCTAGATTGATGAAATCAATATTGTCATTTTATTTCGACTTTCTTGTCACTGAATCAGTTCATATATATATATTCTCACATTTCTTTGAATTCTTCACACTTGTCCTTCCTCATTACATTATGTTAAATATCCTAATTAGTGTAACTATTCCACACTCATTTGGCATATAGCCAGTTTCCAGCTTTTATCCTAAATAATGTGCACAGTGGATAGAGTGCCAAGCCTGTAGTCAGGAAGATTCATCTCCTTGAATTCAAATCTGGCCTCTGACTTTTACTAGGTGTTTGATCCTGAGCAAGTCACTTAACCCTGTTTGCCTCAGCCTCCTTATCTATAAAATAAGGTGGAGAAGGAAATGTCAAACCACTCCAGTATCTTTGCCAAAAAAATTCCAAATGGGGTCACAAAGAGTTGGGCACAAACAAAAAATAACTGAGTATCAGTGCTGCTAAGAACATTTCTGTACATCTTGGTCTTTTTTTGCCATCTATAATGACCATAAGACACAGTCTCAGTGGTGAAATCTATGGGTAATGGTAATGAACAATTTCACAATTTTTTTGGAATGACTACAAAATGTTTTTCTAGAATCGGCATATTTCAAAGCTCCACCAGAGCTAAATTACTATGTTTATCTTCCTACAGTTCATCCAACACTAGTTTTTGCATCTTTCCTAGCTTGGTGGGTATTTTAATTGGCTTTTTTGTCCAGATAATTAATGACTGTAAACATTGTTAGATGCCTAGTGATAGTTTTAGTTCTCCTTTGGAAAACTGATATGTCCTTTGATATGCACATTACATTGAAATGTATGATGAATATTGAGGGAAAAGTGGCTTATTTTTAATGTCAAGCTTTTTAAAGAGATATTGAATGCAAGTATTTAGTTGCATTAACTTTATTTGTACAAAAGTTTTTAGATGTTATGCACTCAAGATTTTCTATTTTGTCTTTTAGATCTTTCTGTCCTGGAACTAGCTCCAAATTTTACTTCTATCAACAATACTGAGATATATAAAAATATATAATTTCATATCATTTATAAGTACATATTACATTCACATAATTTACCTCCATCAACAGTAGTGAAAAATATAAATCTATAACCTTCTCTAAGTTTTTATGGTATAATTTTTCAATATTTAGGTCATTTGTCCACTTAGAATTTATTAGAGTATAACATGTAATATGCTGATCTAAACATTTCTATCACCTAGGTGCTTTGCAGTTTTTCAGGTAGTTTTTGTTGAATAAGCAACTCCTACCCTAGTAGTTTATATGCTTAAATTTTTCATTTGCTTTTAGGTCTTACTTATCTAGTCAATTCCATTTCTCTACTTTCTTTGGAGGAGTGCACCTTTTCTTCAGGGTGGTGCAATGGAAAGAGCACCTGACCTGAGTCAGTAGGACCTAGGTTTAAATCCAGTCTCAGACACTAAGTATGTAACTCTGGGATCACTTAGCCTCTGCTTTCCTCTAGAAAGTGGAGGTAATTATGACACCCACCTCACAGGGCTGTTGGGTGGATCAAAGGAGATATTTGTAAACTACTTAGTTTGATACCTGGTACATAGTAGGTACCATGTTAATGTGTATTCCCTTCCTGGATCCTTTCTTCTTTTTAATCCAATATGAGATAGTTTGGGTAATAATTATTTTGATGCCTGAAGGTTGAGGTCTGAGAGCATTGAGCAGTCCTCTTTCCTTCTTTGGATTACTAATTCCCAGCTAGTCAGCCCAGTGGAGAGAGAGCACTGGACCTGGAATCAGGAAGACCTATGTTCAAATTTTACCTCAGATATTTTGCTAGCTGAGCAACCCCAGGCAAGTCAATTTATATCTGTTTCAATTTCATCATCTGTAAAATGAGAATGGTAATAGTAGCACCTACCTCCCAAAGTTGTTATGGAGATAAAATGAAAAAATAATAACTTGCATTTATATATGCCATATGCCAAACACTGTGCTAAGTGATTCATAAATATCACAACAACCCTAGGTCAATATCTGAGGTCAGATTTAAACTCAAGGTCTTCCTGACTCCAGGACCAGTATTCTGCGCCCCATGGTGACACCTAGCAATATTTAGTTGTCTTGTTCATCCTTTGTTCTCAAAGAGGACCTGAGCAGGGTGATGTCTTGACTTGCACGTGAATCAGATTTAAGTGAGGCAGAGCTGTGCAGAGTCATCAGCCTCACTCTCTCCTCCAGGGCCATCGGAGTCCAGTGGCAAGACACAGGTCAGGACCACTGGCAATGATGGCCCAGGATGAAGTGGGAGACCTTGGCTCTTTTAATCTAAAAAATCTTTCCCAGTACTCAGTTTATCCGAGGCAATGCCCATTCAGTGATCAAAGACCAGGTCAAAATTGAGGCAAAAGATGGTCTAGTTTGCCCTCACAAAAGAATCAGTCAGGGAGGGGAAAACCCTCAGAGTTTCTAGCCAGAACAGAAACAACCACTTTATTTGTAAAGCATTTTTCAAACCTTATAATGTTATGTAAATGTTAGATGTAATTACTATTGACTTTTTATTCTGCAAAATGAATTTTATTATCTAATTCTATGAAGTATGTCTTTGGTAAGGTGATTAGTATTGCAATGTCTGTAGTATAATTCATATAGTTTCATTTTTATTATATTGAGCATTGAAGATCTTTACAATTATTTAGGTCTTTTGTTTCTATGAAAATTACCTTCTGGTGTGGTTATAAAATTCCTACATGTGTTTTTATGATATTTCCCAAATACTTATTAGTTAAGTGGAATTTCTCTTCCTATTCCTTCCTCTACTCTTTGTAGTAACATATAGAAAGGTTTATTATTTTTATAAGGTTATTTTGGATTCTGCTACTTTATTGAAGCCATTAATTTTTCCATCAATTCCCTGGATGTTTCTAAATAAGCTACAAGGAGAGATAAAATGCTCTTCCCTTTGTCTCTGTGTATCTCCTCAAATGTTCTTTTTTTTGTCTTATTGTTATAGCTAGAATTTCAAGTACCAAAGCAGATAATAGTGGAGACAGTAGGCATCTTTTTTTGTTGTTCAGTCACATCTGACTCTTTGGGGTTTTCTTGGCAAGGATACAAGAGTGGTTTGCCATTTTCTTTTCCAGGAAAAATTTCCAGCTTATTATGTAGTTGAGGAACAGAGACAAACAGTTTTGAGTGACTTGCACAGCTAATAAAAATCTGAGATTGAATTTGAAGTCATCAAAATGAGTCTTCTTGATCCCAGGTCTGGTGCTGTACCTACTATATCACCTAGCTGCCCTTTCTTAGAGATTCTTTCTCTATCCCTAATCATGTTGCAAAAATTTTCTTATCATTATCATTATTAATTTGTTTTCAGTTTTCTACAATCACTTTCATAAGTCTTAAATTTTGTCTCTCTCCCTTCCCCTTTCTTCCTCCCCCCCTCCCCAAGATGTCTGGCAATTTTATATGGGTTCTATATATATATATTGTTATTAAGCACATTTTCACATTAATCATAGAAAAATTAAAATGAATGGGAGAAACCAGGAGAAAAACCAAAATAAAACATAACACAAGATAAATTATTCTGCTTCATTCTATGATCCAGTTCCATACTTCTTTCTCTAAATGTGGAAGGCATTTTGCCTCAAGAGTCCATTGGGAATGTTTTAGGTCCTTGATTGCTGTGAAGGGCTAAGTCTACCAGAAAAATTCCTCTCAAACTGTGGTTGTTACTTTGTACAATGGTCTCCTAGTTCTGCTCCTTGCACTCAGAATCAGTTCATATAAGTCCTTCCAGGTCCCTCTAAAGTCTTCCTTTTCATCATTTCTTATAGCACAATAGTATTCCATTATATTCATACACCACAGCTTGTTCAGTCTTTCCTCAATTGATGGGCATCCCCTTGATTTCTAGTTCTTGGCCACCACAAAGAGCTGCTATAAATATTTTTGTACATGTGGGACCCTTTCCTATTTTTATGATCTCTTGGGATAGAGTTCCAGGAGCAATATTGCTGGGTCAAAGGATATGCACATTTTTGTAGCTCTATGGGCTACAAATAGTTCCAAATTGCTCTCCAGAATGGTTGGATCAGCTCACAGCTCCATCAACAATGAATTAGCATTCCAACTCTCCCACATCTCCAACATTTATCACCTTGTTGTTTTGTCATGTTAGCCAATCTGATAGGTGTGAAGTGGTATCTCAGAGCTATTTTGATTTCCATCTCTCTAATCAATAGTGATTTAGAGCATTGTTTCATATGATTATAGATAGCTTTAACTTCTTCCTCTGAAAATTGCCTGTTCATATCTTTTGACCATTTATCAATTGGGGAATGACTTGTATTCTTGTAAACTTGACTCTGTTCTTAATATATTTTAGAAATGAGGCCTTTATCACAGATACTGGTTGCAAAAATTCTTTCCCAGTTTTGTACTTCCCTCCTAATCTTGGTTGCATTGGGTTTGTTTGTGCAAAAACTTTTCAATTTAATGTAATCAAAATTATCCATTTTGCACTTCATAATGTTCTCTGTCTCTTGTTTGGTCATAAATTTCTCCATTCTCCATAAATCTGACAAATATACTATTCCTTGCTCCCCTAATTTGTTTATAGTATCAATCTTTATACCTAGATCATGTATCCATTTGAACTTCATTCTTGTGTATGGTGTCAGGCATTTGTCTATGCCCAGTTTCTGCCATACTCAATCCAGTTTTCCAAGCAGTTTTTGTCAAACAGTAAGTTCTTATCCCAGAAGGTGGGGTCCTTGGGTTTATCAAACAGGAGATTGCTATAGTCATTGACTACTGTGTCTTGAGTACCTAATATATTCCACTGGTCTACCCCTCTATTTCTTAGCCAGTACCAAGTGATTTTGATGACTGCTCCTTTACAGTACAATTTGAGATCCGGTAGGACTAGGCCACCTTCCCTGCATTTCTTTTCATCAAGTTCCCTTGATATTCTGGACATTTTGTTCTTCCAGATGAATTTTGATATTATTTTTTCTAGCTCTAGAAAATAATTATCTGATAGTCTGATTGGTATGGCACTGAATAAGTAAATTAATTTAGGTAGCATTGTTATTTTTATTATATTAGTTCAGGCTACCCACAAGCAATTGATATTTTTCCACTTACTTAGATCTGACTTTATTTATGCGAATAGTGTTTTGTAATTGTGTTCATATCATCCCTGGGTTTGTTTTGTCAGGTAGACTTCCATGTATTTTATAGTGTCTAACATAGCATTAAATGGGATTTCTCTTTCTATCTCTTGCTGTAGGACTTTATTAGTAATACATAGAAATGCAGGTGATTTATGTGGATTTATTTTTTAACCTGAAACTTTGCCAAAGTTGTTTATTATTTTAAGTAGTTTTTTTACTTGAGTCTCTAGGATTCCCTAAGTATATCATCTGATCATCTGCAAAGAGTGATAGCTTAGTTTCTTCTTTGCCTATTCTAATTTCTTCAATTTCTTTTTCTCCTCTTATTGCTAAAGCTAACTTTTCTAGCACCATATTAAATAACATTGGTAATAATGGATATCCTTGTTTCACCTCTGATCTTATTGGAAATGCACCTAGCTTATCTCCATTACATGTAATGCTTACTGATGATTTTAGGTAGATACTGGTTATTATTTATGGAAGACTCCATTTATTCCTGTGCTCTCCAGTGTTTTCAGGAGGAACGGGTATTGTATTTTGTCAAAAGCTTTTTCTGCATCTATTGAGATAATCATATGGTTTCTGTTAGTTTTGTTGTTGACATGATCAATAATGCTGTTAGTTTTTCTAGTATTGAACCAACCCTGCATTCCTAGTATAAATCCTACCTGATCATAATATATTATTTTCATGCTAAGTTGCTGTATTCTTTTTGTTACTATGTTATTTAAAATTTTTGCATCTATATTTATTAGAAAAATTGGTCTCTAATGTTTTTCTCTGTTTTGGATCTTCCTGGTTTGGGTATCAGAACCATATTTGTAGCATAAAAAGAATTTGGTAGGACTCCTTCTTCACCAGTTTTCCCAAATAGTCCATATAGTATTGGATTTAACCATTCTTTAAATGTTTGATAGAATTCACTTGTAAATCTATCTGGCCCTGGAGATTTTTTCCTCTAGAATTCATTGATAACTTGTTCAATTTCTTTTTCTGAGATGGGGTTATTTAAGTATTCAATTTCATCTTCCATTAATATAGGCAATATATTTTTTTCAATGTTCATCCCTCTGAGACTGTCAAATATTTGGGCATACAGTTGGGCAAAGTAATTTCTAATTACTGTTTTAATTTCCTCCTCATTGGAGTTAAGTTCACCCTTTTCACTTTTGATATTAGTAACTTGGTTTTCTTCTTTTTTTAAATCAAATTGACTTGGTTTTTTTTTCATAAAACTAACTTTAGTTTTATTTATTAGTTCAATAGATTTCTTAATTTCATTTTTATTATTCTTTCCTTTAGTTTTAGTATTTCTAATTTGGTATTTACTTGGGGATTTTCAATTTCTTCCTTTTCTAGCTTTTTCAGCTGTATGCTCAGTTCATTGATTTCCTCCTTCTCTATTTTATTCCTGTAGGCATTCAATGATATAAAACTTTCCCTAAGAACTGCTTTTGCAGCATCCCTTAAGTTTTGATAGGTTGTCTCATTATTGTCATTCTCTTGAATGAAGTTGTTGATTGTTTCTATGATTTGTTGTTTAACTCATTCATTCTTTAGGATTAGATTATTTAGTTTCCAATTAATTTTTGGTCCATCTTTCCATGGCCTTTTATTACATATAATTTTTATTGCCTTATGATCTGAGAAGGATGCCTTGACTATCTCTGCCTTTCTTCACTGGATTGTGAGATTTTTATGCCCTAGTATAAGGTCAATTTTTGTATATATGTCATGTACTGCTGAGAAAAAGGTATATTCCTTTCTATCCCCATTCAGTTTTCTCCAGAGATCTATCATATCTACCTTATCCAGAGTTTTATTCATCTCCTTAACTTCTTTCTTGTTTATTTTGAGGTTAGATTTATCAAGTTTGGAGAGGGGGGTGTTGAGGTCCTCCACTAGTATAGTTTTGCTTCTATTTCTTCCTGTAACTTCCTTAACTTTCCCTCTAATAATCTGAATGCTATACTACTTGGTGCATATATGTGTAGTAATGACATTGCTTCATTGTCTATGGTGCCTTTTAGCAGGATATAGTTTCCTTCCTTATCTCCTTTGATTAGATCTACTTCTGCTTTTGCTTTATCTGAGATTAGAATTGTTACCCTTGCTTTTTTTACATCAACTGAAGCATAATATATTCTGCTCCAACCTTTTACCTTTACCCTGTGTGTATTCCCCTGTTTCAAATGTGTTTCTTGTTAGCAACATAATGTTAGATTATGGTTTTTAATCCATTTCTCTACCTGCCTCTGTTTTATGGGAGAGTTCATCCCATTCCCATTCACAATTAAAATTACTATCTGTATCTTTCCCTACATCCCCTTTTCCCCCATTTATGCTTTTAGTTCTCCTTCTCCCTTCCTTTCCCCAATAGAGTTTTGATTTTTGAACACCACCTCCCTCAGTCTTCCTTCCCTTCTATCGCCCCCCTTCCTTTCATTTCTCTTTTCCCTTACTACTTCTTCCCTCCTTTAGCCTCCCTTCCTTTTTCTTTCCCCTTTCCTTTCCTACTTCCTATAGAGCTAGTTAGATTTCTATACTTAATGGAGTTTGTTGTTCCCTCCTTGAACATCATGTCATATGTCACATAATGGACAGAGACTCTCCCTATACCCAGACCACCCCAATCTAGACAAAAGGATATATCTCTGCCTAAGCTTAATTGAATGGAATTCAACTTAGACTAGAGATTCTTTGTAAGGTTGGGTAGGGTCAGATAGAGAAGGTAAACTCAACCTTCAGAGACTGAGGACTTGAAATAAGGATCATAGTAAAAAAGGAGAACTCTGAATGTCCCTAAAGCATTAGCTATTAATAATCATTTCTCTTACTCCTAAGGTTTTCATAAGGATTAAATGAGATAATATGTGTAAAGTGAAATAATATTTATAAATGAGATAACATTTGCAAACATTGAAGTCCTACATACAAGTTAGATATTATAGCCATTAAGAAACAATAATATTCTCTCCCCCAAAGTCTATTGTTTTCACTATGCCTGAGACATATCTTATCATGGTACTATGTGAGCCACTGGCTGGACTCTTTCCACTCTGTGTAAATGTGCTCACACACATTCATTCAAATGGGTTTTGATTTCATCAGACATCCCTGAAATGTCTCAAGACTAGATATCTGGAGATGTCTTCATGTGGACTATTCAGAGCAGTAAGGACACTTTCAGAGTCAGTATGGTGTAGTGAGTAGACAAGTGGTGTCCAAGTCAGGAGTTTGAAAGTTCCATCCAGAACCTGACCTCCTAGAGAGAGAAGGGGAATTCCAGGGCATGACCAATATGAGAGCTGCCAGTGTATCAACAAGATGTTCAAGAGTTAAGATCCAGCCTTTTTCAGCAGGACAAGGGGAGTTCCTGAGCAGAGTAAGCCATCTAAAGGGAAAAGAGGATTGTGAAGTTACCCTTGAAGCTAAATAGATGAGTGTAAATCATGACATAATCAAGTGCTTACTCTCTGCCAGGCACTGTACTAAGTGTTAGGGATACAAAAAGAGGAAAAACTAAAGACCTAGACTTTACCCTCCTCTCCTATTATGAGTTATTTGAATAGTGAAGGACTGATGTGGAAGGAGGTTGATTCTATTTTAATTCTGAATTTGTTTCTGTCTGTGGGGATTCCAAGCTCATTGCAATAGTAGGTTGGATTCCTACCTCTAGGATGAAAGTTGAACCCACTGGAATGTGGGTTCCCTAGTAATCTTCCCTAGTAATCTCATATTTGTTCCTTTTCTAAGGAGAATCTACACCACAAAGTCTTGCTATGAGTCTGAAGGACTTTACGCCTTTGGAAAAAGATAAGACTCAATGGAAAGATAAGATAATTTTATTAATAGCTTATGGACCACGATTATTCCTTATTGTTGGTTTTGCAATTTCTGTAGGGTATAAAATACTAGTTTTATATATATTTATATATAATATACATGATTTACATATGTATATGTGTGTGAATATACATAGATGTGGCGTTATATGTGTATATACATATGCATACATTTTTAAGAACCCCTACCTTAAGAGTTTTTATGGGAGCTGGAGATTCTTTTTGTTCATATTTGTGAAGACTCAGAGGTAAAACATATTTGACCTACATAATGATATTTGCCACAGGCAATACTGGGTAGGAATAATTCAAATAAAAGTAGTTTTGAGGGACATTCCCAAGATCAAATCTGGTTCATGTTAGCCAAAGATTAAGGTTCCGGGCTATGTGTTACATCAAAAAGTTAGGTTCATTCATTCTCATTCCCATAACTTTTCCCCTTCAGTCTAAGATTCCTGAGAATTTACTCTGGTGGGCAGATAACATTCCCACTTGCAGTAAGAAGGCTGAGCTGGCAAGGATGGTAATTAGCCAATATATCAAAGTTGCAAAGCTGCACATTCAGTTAGTGCTACACTCTCATTACCAAGAAGTGGGAGAACAGACTATTACAGCTCCTTGGGGGTATAAGTACCCAGAAACTAACAGCATCTAGTACAGTGGAAAGCACACAGAACAACGATTCAAAGGATCTGAGTTCAAATGCTTTTTCTGCCAGTCATCTGTGTAACCCTGGATAAATCACTTAATCTGAATCTATTTCCTCTGTGGGGATAATAGTAGTACTTACCTCATAAGACTGTTGAGAGGATCAGATGAAATAATGTATATGTATTCTTTGGCCCCCACCACATGAAGCCCAGGTGGATGGCACTTTACTCATGGATAAAGGTCCATCAATATTGGTGGTCATTTATTTCATGAGGAAAGCTCTAGTGTATCCCCATTGCATGTAGTAGTATCCACATTACATATGTCTAAAATCTCATGAAATTTTCCTTAGTTGAACTCCTGACAGTGTGTTTAAAATGTACTTCACTCACAAAAAGTACTATTACATTCATTTATAGCTCACTTTGACCATCATTGAAATATCTCCTGGGACATACAGAACAGTAAGTAATGTGGACACGTTAAGAGACAAGTGTCATCACTGAAATGCATCCTTAGAATTGGGAAGGCCTACTTTCAAGTTCTTCAGCTGACCCACCCTGGCTCTGTGAATGGAATAAATCATAGAGGTCTACAAAGTGAGGGCCATGGTCTTTTGGGGGTTATGACATCCCTAATGGTCACATACCACCCACCCCATAATAGTCTGTCTCTAACACAACCATACCTGTCCTACGCTCATTTCAGCATCACTCTTTTGGTTTACCCCTTTTCACAGCTGTGTCAGTTCTCAACCTCTCCATTCTTCATGGAGCATAGGCCCCTGAGGGGATTTATAATCTACACCCATAGCAGCAACTGTCCAGGTGTGGCCCTCTCTGCATTACCAATCCCTGATCCCCTTATCACATTTGGGATGCCCCAGGCTATGGTTGATGAATAGGACCCCTGTCCTCCTTTCCCTTTTTATTTCAGGTGGGGTCAGGTGAATTGCACAGTATTAAATGAATGGATGAATGGTGATCCACACTGAAGTTGTTGTAACGTTATCTGGAGTCTCTTTCCCCATAATGAAAGAGTCCACTCTCTCTTATGTTGGTGCCTTGAGACAAAGTCCCAGTGGACTTTTATAACTCTACAAACAGAATAATAAGAATATTGTATATTCAGAAGGAATACTAGGATGAATTATTAAAGAATGAAACAATATCTTTTCAAGAGCTCTTTCAATAGTAAATATATTCTTATGGCCATAGCATCTCAATGTTTGTTTTTTATTTTCCTTAGATTGTATAGTAAACATAATGGTAGTTCAGAGTAGATATTTTAATTACTCCAGTGACAGCAGAAGAAGAACATGATTCCTTACCATCATAACAAGGTTTTCCTGAAGGTCTGTCAACTATCCAAGGACATGCTGGGCCACTACCATTAGATTTCCAGTCTGAGCATTAACATTTCAATGAATGCTACAAACAGGGGTTGGTTATGGTTATGTTGATTGCCTAGACTTGAAGTAGTAAAGATGCAGAATAAACTTTAAAATGTGTAATACATATCTATTGTTCATTTCTGGAGGCAGCTGTTAAACAAAAAAATTGCCAGCACCCTCTGACTAAAACCCTTTCTCAACACGTGCTTCTAGTGATTTATTGAGATGTTTGAGCATTGAAGAATTCTTACGATATGACCCTAGTCATAGGAATTGGGAGGTGTGGGGGCGGTAAGAATTGGCAGATGAGGAACAGATAGACGAATGGAAAAAGTGCTTTCTGAGCCCATCCCACAGCCTCTGCAAGAAGTGCTGCCTGAGTGAGTATATGGAGGGGTTTATGGAAACAGAGAGACAATTTTGGTGGTCATTCATTAGTTTGGAACTAAATTGTCTTCATTTGCTGTTTGTTGTTCAGTTGTGTGCAAAGCTTCATGATCCCATTTGACGCTTTCTTGACAAAAGTAGCTAGTCATTTCTTTTTCCAGCTCATATTTCAGATGAGGAAACTGAGGCAAACAGGCTTAAGTGACTTGCCCAGCATCGCATAGGTAGTAAATGTCTGAGGTCTGGTTTGAACTCTGGTCTTCCTGACTTTAGGCCTAAAGCTCTAACTACTGCACCATCCAACTATCCTAACTTAGATAAGAATGACTTCTGGTTGAGAAGGTAAGGGTGAATATTTTTAACAACTCTTTAATAGGAACTTCTTTGTTCAGGTCAGGTCTAGGGATCTAAATGGGAAAGAAAGATGTTTAGTGGTTTGGTGGCATTCTAAACCTTGATCTTCCCTAAAGTGTTAGAAATGTCCCAAATAGCTCAGAGGCAAGTTTTCCCCAGTTATCTTACTTCATGTGAACTGTAAGGTTTCCCTAGGGAAGAGAACTAGCAACAGGAATGCCTGTGGTCCGGGAAAGGAACAACAGTGCCATCTGGAGCAGGGGTAAGCTGTATCCTCATGAGCTGATTGTCAAATGCTCAGTGTGAGCTTTTACATCGCAGGAGCTAGGATAAGGTACTGGACTTAAAGTCACAAAAACATGGGTTCTGGAAAAGTCAATTAACTTTTCTCTGCCTTAGTTTCTTCATTTGTAAAAATTAGAGGTTTGGACTTGATGGCTGTTAAGCTACCAACCAGATTTGCTCTATGATCCTTTTGATTTGTATCCCTTCTGGAGTCCAGCAGTGGATGATGGGGTAGAAAAGGGATTTTTTCTTTTCCCAGCTTCCCCTTCTCCACCCACCATCAACAATGGTGTCTTTCAGAAGATCACTTTCCCTAGTAGTAGCCACTATATTCAGAAAAAAGTCAAAATGGAGTATAATTAAGCTTGATTTGAGTTGTGGAGAAGAGAAGGCCCAGGAAACCCAGTGGAATAAGATGCCTACCAGGAAACGAAAGACAATGCAGCCCTGCAGTGTTATAGATGTGATGTTACATGACTTCCGTGTGTGTCCCTGACTTGTGAATGCTCTGTGTGTACCTTCTTCAGGTTTATGGAGCAGATGTATTGTAGTTCCTTGTCTTACCATGTTATTTCAGTAAATATCTTTACTTTGAGCTAATTGTGTACTCTAGCCAAGGACTGAAAGGAAAAACATTGTGGGGACTCATGAACCATAGTTTGGGGAGTACAGATGTAGGGAGCATCTCAGACCTAGGGTATCAACCTCCTAGGAACCAACCTGGAAATGGGAGTTGTGCTGGGACACCAGGGGACACGAAGAAAGGATAAAAAAAGGATAAAAGGATAAAAGGAAAAAAGGTTTTACACTCAGGCTGTGTAAAACCATTCATCACTCACTCTTGCCATGTGACCAGTTCACCTTTTTCAATCATGCATTTCCCAGAGGACAGCTTTAATTTTTAGCTCTTCTTTGAAGGTGCTCATTTATTATGTGTTTTATTTTGTTTACCAGACCAGTGATTTCATGGTAATAGAGAATTCCCAGGGTGAGGGGGGGTGAGAGGAGAAAGTGGTGTGAAGTCACCAAGAATTTTATGGCCTTGACTAGATTCACACTGTGAGTATGCACTGAGTAAATGTTATTTGAACCCAGATTGTTCATGACTCTGACCTTCTGTCCATTGCATTGTCCTCCCTCTCCTGATGTGTATATTGCAACCTATTCAAACCCATCACATACCTCTTTCTCTCCCTTGCGCTCTGTGTGAAGTAATTTTTTATTTTTCAAAGACTCAAGTTCCATGATCGGTAGCCATGTAGAGTCACTGGAAGGATACTGGCATGATATTAAAAAGATGGGCTACTGTTTCACTAAAGATGCTTTGAAATTTCCTGAAAGGAATCCAACATTCTTTCCTGCTCTGATTCTACACCAACATGTTTACTCTTTCAGGTTTTCTGCACCAGATACACACACACACACACACACAGATATAAATATATATGTATATTTTGTTATTCAGTCATTTTGAGTCATGTCTGACTGTTCATAACTTGTTGTGAGATTTTCTTGGCAAAAACACTGGAGTGATTCGCCATTTCCTTCTCTAGTTCATTTTACAGATAAGGAAGCTGAGGCAAACAGTGCCTAAGGTCACACAGCTAGTAAGTGTCTGAGGTCATATTTAAACTCAGGATGATGAGTCTTCTTGACTCCAGGCCACATATTGTATCCATTGTACCCATTGTACCACCTAGCTGACTGTTAAATATATATATATATATATATATATATATATATATATATATGTGTGTGTGTGTGTGTGTGTGTGTATGTATATGTATATATGTATATATGTATGTATATATGTGTATATATACATACACATACATTATCTTTCTGCATATATATACACATATATATGTATATATACACACATACATATATATACATATACATACACACACATATATATATGAACAAGCTCTCTAAGTTGTCAAATGAACTACATTCATAAACTAGATAAGAGATATTCTTTATTCATTTCATTTTTCCTCTGTGGATGATTAAACTCTTTTGAGGGATAAAGATTTTTTCCCATTAGGCCCTGCAATATTCCTTATTTTGCTGTAACTAGCACAATGTCATTCATAAGCACAAGTATACAACACCTGGAGGATCTGGCCAACCACAGAGAATAGCTATTCAGCTTGAATACTGTATGAGACATTCCCCACCACAGCAGATAGTGCCTCTGCAAAGCATACATCACCATGTTTTCCGTCCTGCCTAATTATTATTACAAAGAGTTGAATGAGGTTTTCTCTGCAGATGGTGATGGGTTAGGACCTAGAGAATTCCAGATGGCCCACAAATGCTCAAGCAATGATTGAAAATACAACAGCTTATAAAGGAAGGAAAAATATTTGACCATAGATTCCTCCAAGTCAAGACTATATGGAAGAACCATCAGAAATCTGTAGTCCCAACCCTGAAATATAGAAGGCACAATGCAAAACAACACTGTGGCCAGGGAGCCCAGGAAGAAGTGGGACCTGAGTTCCATGGGAAGAGTCCAGCATGTGATGGGTAGGTAATGGAGATCAGTTCTGTAACCTAGCAGCAAGAGAAGAATCTCAGTCAGAACCCAAATGAAGATAGGTGATAACCCTGTGGTAACAGGGAGGAATGGAATGGAGGAGGGAGACAACCCCAAAAATACTGTAGCAAGACAAAGGAGAAAGATTCCAGGCAAAGCCCAGAAAGAGAGTGCACATGAGTCCCTACAACAGTTGGAAAAGGCTTCAGCAGTGTGGCAATAGCACAAGAAAGGCCATGACTGACATACACACAGCCCCAGTCCAACCAACACCCAAGGAGTACAGACATGAGCAATGACAGGATACAGAACTGGGTAATTCCCATAGAGGATATGTTCTGGCCTTGGTCACCATACTTAGAACCAGGCAGGACCTGTCTATGCCATCCAGAAGTATGGGATCAAAGTGTGTCCTAGGAAGAGTACACTCCAACCCAAACACTGAATCTGTCCTTATGAGCAGACCCCAAAAAAACACCAAATAATTATAAAGATATATCTTGGAATGAAAAGTTCTCTAGAAGTAAATATCAAAAAAGAAAGCAACACCACAACTAGTCTAAGAAAACCAGAGAAGAAAGTTCTGGCCCCAAGGACTACCAGAGTACCTGGGAGAATGAAAGAAAAGAGATATAAAATGGAATAGCCAGGGAGGAAAGAATTTCAACAGGTGATATTTAGAACAATTGAATGCCCTGAAAATTAGAATGCTCTAAATAGAAAACAACTCCTCAAATGTTGCAATAAGAAATAATAAAACAAAATCAAAAGCTTGACAAAACAGAAGAAAACATGAGAAATACAATATAAAAAGCAGGTTAAGGAGATTTAACCTTAATCTAAGTTTTACTTAATTATTTCCTTAATCTAACTTTGCTAGACTATTTGCAAATTGCAATCACACATACACACATACAAGCTTAGATACTATATTTCCAGAAATCATATATGAAAACTATCCAAAACTCTTAAAACCAGAAGGCAAAATGAAAATAAAATCTATCAGCCACTTCTAGAAATAAACCCAAAATGAAAATTCCCAGGAATATCATAGCCAAATTCAGAGCTAACATATCAGAGGAAAAAATTATAAGCAGTCATTGTTGCCTGACTTTTCTTTTAAAAGAGATCAAATGCCAAAGAGATACAATAAAGGTCATAGCAGCTGCCACCATTTTTTTAAAAAAAAAGGAGAATTTGGAATATGATATTTTCAAAGGCAAAATATAAAGCCTTACAACCAACAATAACCTATCTGGCAAAAACAAAAATAATCTTGTGGGGGAAAAACAACTTTTAACAAAATAGAGGATTTCCAAGCCTGCCTAATGAAAAGGCCAGAAGTAAGCAGACATTTTGAAATGGGAATGCAAGAACCAAGAAAAACATAGAAAGGTGAACACATCTGTTCAATTGGATAGGACTATGTGGAGAGAATTGCTTACATGCTAATGGGAGGATAATAAATGAATGTCTTCTCAGAACTCTAATACCTTCAAGTGCCATAGAGTAGGGAAAATATGTCATCCAGAGGTTCTGTGGGAGGTTTTCTTCTATTTTTATGATCTTGGGAGAATAGAGAAATAGGAGGGAGAGGTCTGTACTGGAAAGGAAAGAAAAGAGCAAGGGAAATCACTGTCACTTAATGGAAGTTCATAAAATAAGGAATACTCAAACATGGAGGAAGGTGTGAAGGGAACAGCATCCCATGAACCTTACTTTTCATCTGAACCGAACAAAGAAATATTGAAGACAATTACATATACCTCTCCCCCAAAACACACACACATAAATATCGTAGTATAGATATGTTAAACTCAAATATATTAAACTCGAAATGGAAATAGGAGAGGCAAGGAGAAAGGAAATGAATAAAATAATGAGAATTAAAAAGAAAACAGAAAGAGTAAAAATCTGGGGTTGGAGTGGGGCAAGGGAAAGAGAGGGCAGCAAGGTGTAGTGGATAGAATGCCTAGCCTGGAGTCAGGAAGAATTATCTTCATGAGTTCAAATCTGGCCTCAGACACTTACTAGCAGTGTGACCCTGGGCAAGTCACTTAATCCTGTTTGCCTCAGTTTTTCATCTGTAAAATGAGCTGGAGAAGGAAATGGCAAACCACTTCAGTATTTTTGCCCAAGAAAAGCCCAATTGGAATGACAAAGGGTCAGATACAACTGAAACTAGCGAACAGTAAAACAACAAGGGGAGGAGAAGAGGGGCAGCTGTGTGGAAACAGGCTATTTCAATCCTGGATTACAAGGGTTAGGAAAACTCTTCTTTAATTACCTTCTTATTTGTAAAGATGGTAGAAGCGAAGAGAGGAAAATGTGTAAAAGGACAGGACTGAGTGAAAGGCACAATCATTAACTGTAACTATGAATGAGAATGGGATAAATTTACCCATAAAATGAGAAGACTAATAGAATGGAATAGAAAACAAAATCTAACAATATACCATTTATAAGAAACGCACTTAAAATATTAAGATTCACCTGGTATTGAAATGAAGAACGGGAATAAACTGTATTATGCTACAGGTGAAATTTTTAGAAATCAAAGGTAGAAATCATAATTTCAGATTGGAGCCAGTGATCATAATTTCAGATAAGGCTATAGTAAACACATAGATATAGTAAAAAGAGATATAAAGGGAAACTACATTTTGTTTAAAAGTACCATAGATAATGAATCAATAGCAATATTTAATATATATGTACTAAATAGTATAGTCTAAATATTTAATGGAAAAGTTCAGGAAATTGTAGACAGAAACATAGAAAATTATAATAATGGGGAAACCTCAATATACCCCCTTTATATCCTATACAATTCTAACCAAAAAATAAAAAAGAAGGAAGTTAAGGACCTGATGAAGACTTTTAAAAAATGAAAGATGATAGATCTCTTGCACTTGCCGAATGAGAATAGGAAGGAATTTGCATATTTCTCAAATGTATGTGTTACCTTTACAAAAAATAGCTATGTATTGGGGTATTCCTTAATAGAAAAAGAATATTGTTGTAGATGCTTTGTAAGATGTAATCAGCTCTCAATTTCCCCGGTATGAAAGTCACCTTCTATTATCAACCTGAGTTTCTATAGTGTGAATTTTTAATCTCAGGTTAACTTTATCCAGCACATTCTCAGACACTAACTAGAGATAGGCAAAATAATAATTCTGTAATAGGCTTGTACTTTAGGGAAACTACTATATTTCTGAGGATGTATGGACCTAGAACACAAACTTTCTTTGGACAACCAGGACTCTGTTTCTGATGAGACTCAGAATACAGCTGTTGGGAGAGACAGACAGAGAGACAGAGAAAGAGAGAGAGAGAGAGCTTTGTGGGCAGAAGGGACACAGCCAATATAGACACAGAGGGACCTGAGGATCTACGACTGATCCTGAGGGCCCCATAAAACAAGGTTGAGATATCCTGGCTATACAGGGGTAACAAGACTGGTTAAGGTTTAGACAGAGTTGGGAGAACTGATGTCAGTAAAGTTCCTGACCTCTCACTCTAGAGGCTATATAGAGAGAGATCCTGCCAATGCCAAAACCTTTTAGAAGGGTTTGAAAACAAAATTGCCTTGTCAGAAGGGACAGGGCATGTTGTGCACTCACAGAAAAGGCAGTCTGTGATTACTTTAATTTTTTGAAATGTTTCATTGATGCTTTTCAAAATATCACTCTTATTTTGGTTTTATTTTCCTCTTTCTTTCTCATGGTTCCTCCCATATATTCTAATTCTTCTATACAACATGACTAATGGGAAAATGTGTTTAATAGGAATGTATGTAGACAGCCAATATCAATTTGCATGCTGTCTTGGGGGAAGGGGAGGGAAGGAAGGTGGAGAAAATTTAAAACTAATGAAAGTGAATGTTGTAAACTAAAATAAATTAATCTGTCAGAAAAAATTAACAAATGTTAAAAATTGTTCTTACATGCAATTGGGGAAAAATAGTAAAATTCAAAAAGAAAAAAAGGAAGTTTAAAAATATCACTGTCACTTCATGATGACTTCTTCCACCTCTATAAAACCCTCTCTTGTGACAAAGGGCAGTGGCATAACAATGACATAGTGGTCATGTCAGCTAGTGTATGCCTCCACCATCTTTCTCTGCCAAGAGTTGAGAGGCATGCTTCTGCTTCTGATTCTTATTTATTCTCCTGACTCTCCAGACATCCTCATCTTTCCTCAACCATCTTCATATCCCTCCAAGCTTTCTCACTGTGGAACATCCTGCTGCCCCACGACTCCCTGCTCCATTGGGGAGTTCTTCCCACAATGACCATTTTGCCAGCTAGCATTCATTCCTCTCCTGACTGTTTCTAACTCTCTGGACTTCACCCTTAACTTTTCAGCTCCCATGAGGGCCAGGATCATCTTTCTTTTTTCATATAAATATGTCATTGATCTTCTTAGAAAACAAAAGACATTTACAACAATATCCCCAGCACAAATCCTAGAACCTAGTCAACAACTGCTTGTTGATTTGACTTCCTTCTGTCCTGTAAAATAAGGACTGACGAGTTCTAGGGTGGTTTGGTGGGGAGGGGCAGTATTAGAGTGGGTTTGGGGAACTGGAGGGCAATATCATTCTCTGCTAGGGCAAGTAATGTAACCCATCTAGGCCTCAGTTTCTTCATTTGTAAAATGAAGGAAATGCTATAACCTTCAAGATCCCTTTCAGATCTAAATCTATGATCATATACCACAGTTTATTCAACCATTCTTCATTCAATGGACATCCACTTTTTCTTCATTCCTTTGCTATTACAAAAAAAAAGAGAAAGTTTAGATATTTTGTGTATGTATGGAGTCATTCCTTCTGCTTTTTTTTTGAGCTACCTGGAGTTATGTGCCTACTAGTGCTATCACTGGGTCAAAAGATAAATATAGTTTGGCGATTTTTCTAGTGTGGTTAAAACAGCCTTTGATTATTTGCTGCTGCTTTACTGTTCGTTTCTGCTCTGAATCCATGTTTTATGTTTCAATATTTCATTGTCAGTCTTTAGTTTGCCAGCAGTTGAGTCACTGACTACAGCAGAAGCAAGCTAATTAGAGAAGTTTAAATCTGAGTAGGGGTAAAAATAAGTCAGAGAGCTTTATTGCCCAAAACACCAATCCAGCCCATAGACCATAAGGCAACCCAGACCTCATGGGTTACATTTGACTGCTGATCACCCCCTCTTTCTTCATTTCTTTCCTTTTTCATCTAACCAGATTGAAAAACACCTTTTGGTGGCCCTGGCTGGAGTTATGACAAATCTGCCTGACTGCAATTACGTTTTTTGGGTTAAGTCCTGGCATCAGGCACTACAATCATGGGCAAGAAACTCTACCTTTCATAACATCAGTTTTCCTAGCTGTAAAATGAAGACAATAATATTTGTACCACCTACTCCCTCAGGATTGCTGTGAATAAAGTGCTTTGTAAGCCTTAAAATGATATGGAAATGGAAACAATTATCATTATTTTTTTTCATCTCCTAACCTTAGTTTTAGCCTCTGTTCTTGCTCTCCTGCAAGAAGCCACATATGCTGTCTCTTACTCTTTTTTTCTTACCCTTTATATTCCATGTCTTATGTTATCTCTGCCTCTTCCTTTTTAAGGATGGTGATGCAAGGACCAGACCTAGTGGCAGACTCATTGCTGGCTGTCTAAGAAGTGGGAAAAGCAGAGAGAGATTTCAAAATTACTGAATGAAGCTTCATTGCCTTTCTATGCTCCATTACCCTTTGACTACTTAATTTGATGGATGAAGGAAGATTTTTTTTATGGAACAGAAGTAAAGCAACTGCCTTCTCTCCATTAGCTGGAAACCATCTTTCTCTACTTTGGGATAGAAGATGAATGAAAACAACAGAAGAAGATAAAAAGAAAAGAAGTGAGAGAGGAAAACTGACAGAAATTCAGAAGCATTCTCTTTGGGATATGGAATCAGGGAGTCAGATGAGCTGAGAAGATACCACAAGAAAAACTTGCCTCACTGATAAATTGAATGAAAGAATAGGATAGGGGGAGTAGGGGAAGAGGAGTTAAATTACTTTGTGTTTATTATGAGATGGGGAGAAGTCAGAGATGAAAAAGACATTATATAACCAGATGGAAACATCTACTCCTACCAGAAACTACCTAACCTGTCATCTAATAGCAGGATGCCCAGTGGCTCAACCAGGAACTATAGCATCCTACACCACATCGTCTCCTAGCTCAGCTATATTACTGTCATCATACCTGATACATAGAGGCAGCCGGGTGGTACAGTGAATAGAGAGCTGGATCTAGAGTTGGGAATTCAAGTTCAAATCTAGTCTTACACATTTACTAGCTATGTAAACCTGGGTAAGTCACTTAACTTCCTCAGTTTCCACTTCTGTAAAATGGAGATCATAATAGTACTAACTCCCAGAGTTGTTGTGAGGATAGAAGATAATATCTGTAAAGTGCTTCGCTAACCTGAAAGCAGTATATAAATGTCAGCTATTATTACATAATAAATATGCCCCATTTTGTATATTTATATGTTTTACACATATTCACTCATGCATATGATATAAAATTAAACCCATTTTGGAAAACTGATCTTCAGAAGAGTTGACTTCAGAAAAGTTAAGAGAGGCATAATAATGGTTTTCATACATAGAGAAAGATAAGTATTTAATCAATTAGCCACATATGAATTATTTGCCTTGTGGATAAGCCATGACAAATTAAAACCATTCAATTTCAATATTAAACTGATTGCTTAGTCCTATATTTATTTAATGCCTATATCTGAGACTCTGTGCTTGGCATTAAAAAATACCTGTGCAGTAGTGGACAACAAGACCTGAGTTCAGATCCTACCAAAGACATGTTTATTAGCTATGTGACCCTGGGTAAATCAGTTCATCTCTCAAAGTCTTGTGTGTCTTCATCTACAAAATACCATTCAAAGGGTGGTTGGAAAGATAGTTAAGATAATAGTTTGTAGTTTCTGGCTTTTTGGAGGCAGTAAAGGATTAAGTGACTTGCCTAGGGTCACTCAGCTAGTAAGGTCACACTTGAACTCAGGTCCTCCTAACTTTAGGAAGAGTGCTCTATCCACCGCTCCACCTAGTTGTCCCTATGATAGGGTATATAAAATATTTGCAAACCTTTGAGTGCTCTATATGATTTACTATTAGATGCATAGGGGGATACAAAAGTGTTTGTCCCTTCTTTGACTAAATTATAACCTAGTAATTAATCTCAGATTTGTGGCACAGTAGATAAAACAGCACGTCTGGAATCAGGAAAACACATCTTCCTGAATTCAAATTTGCCCTCAGACACTTATTAGCTGTGTGATCCTGGGCAAGTCATTTAGCCTTATTTGCCTCAGTTTCCTCATTTGTAAAATGAGCTAGAGAGGGAAATAGCAAAACAGTCCAGTATCTTCGCCAAGAAAACCACACAAGGGGTCATGAGGAGTCAGACATAACTAAAAAACACCTGAACAACAGCAACATTAAGTCTCAGACTTTCTTTTGCTTGGCATCTCACATACTTCTGGACCATTTACTTAGACTGCAATTTTTCTTTTTATTGATATCTTTTATTTTTACAATACCTTCCTTTTCAATTATATCCATCACCCCTCCTCAGTGAGTCATCCCCTATTACAAAGAATAATGGAGAAAAAAGCAGTATTTCAAATTTAACCAAAACATCAAGAAGGATGCTTTTGGTCTGACTGCATGTTCCACACTGTTCCATATCCAATCCTCCACCTCTGCAAATACTGTTGGTTTTCCTCACAACAATATAGTGAGGTAGGTAGTATAAGCATCACTATCCTTATTTTATAGATGAGGAAATTGAGGCGCTAATTGCCTTTTCCTAATTGCCTGACCAAGCCTCTAAATGCCTTTTCCGTTGTCATATAGCTTATAAAATACTCGGGGAATATAAATCAATATACATTACAGTTCAGCAAACCTAATTTGGAAGGCAAATCTACTGCAATAAAAACATCCAAAGTCCAATGGAAATGACTTTCATCTCATTTGTTGCTAGCAATTACTTATCCTACAACCTCCTTTTATGAGTGCAAATAATCAACAGTTGAACATATAAGTAACAGTCTTGTCCAATGGAGTAAAAGTCTTCTGGTTTGCAAACCAGGATGACCTTACTGTAAACAGGTTGGGAGACATTAAAACATATTGTTCATGTGAGGTCTGGAGTCTCTTCCCCTTTGGGATGCTTCAGGAGGTAGAGAAGTAAAAACTGGAGATACATCCATCCCATGGCACCGGATTTCATCCTTCAGGATCCTAATCATCATGGATGACAGATATCTGAAGAAAAAGCAGAGGAACTTTTAACCTAAACCTAAAGCTTCATGAATGAATAGGCTTGGATTACTCCAGAAAACATCAGGCATTTGGTCTGGTGGTTGGTCTATAAAATTGCTTTATTTATTCCTGGCAGTAGGGAGCAGCAAAGGCTAGCCAGTCCTGAAAACTACCCAGTGGTCTGGCACCAAAGACTATCTATCTGACTTGCTCTGTGGAGACCACTGTTCCATTCTATCTAAAAAACTTGGCTGTGAATATATCTTCTATAGTAATCTAAAGATTGCAGGGGTTTGCTAATATATTTGGTGGTTAATATTAACGAATATTGAGAGAAAATATTATTAATAACCAATGATTTGGGGGATATTGAGTTCTCTCCTTTTTCTACAATCCTGATTTTTAAGTTCAGTCTCTTGAAGGACATTGCTAATAATGAGACTGGACTCTTGCTCAGACCCCACCCAAGTGGAGTAGCCATTGAGTTCTGCTCAGGCTTGGTTGGAACATACATTCATTGAATAGATTGCTCAAGGCTGGTGGGTAGGCTGGGTATAGAGATAGGTTCTCTAAGAGTGGCATGATGTCACCCTCAGCCCCTTAGGAACACCTACTTTTCCAAGAGTATATAAACTGTGAATCCTACCATGATTGTCTTTGGTTGAAGAGAGACAGTCAAATGACCAGCCTTTACTAATAACGTGCTGGCCTGATTAATAAAATGATTAAATTACACAGAAACTATGCCTCTTGAACCTTTTTAATCAGCACAACATCCTTTAATTAAATGGATCTGTATATAGTCCTGCATCTTCTAAGAACCTCTCAGCCCTAAGATTGTGCAGCATGGTGGAAAGATTTGGAGTCAAAGAATCTGAGTTTGAATTATGACTGATTTTGGTAAAGTCACCCTACCTCTCTAGGTATCATTTTCCTCACCTATAAAATTGTGTAGGGCAGGGGGCAGATTACAAAATAATTTTTGAGGTCCCTTTCAGTTCTATTACTTCCATCCTCTGTACTTCCCACTCCTTAGTTCCTTTTCATATATACCAGTCTTCACAACCCTCCCCCACACACCACATTTCTTTCCCTCACCATCATGTTTCTCTTTCTTGCAGACTAGACTCTTAACAGAAAACCACAGGAGAAATATGCGACTGGAGTCAGCCCAAGGATCCACTTGGTCATCCAAGGTCTTCTTGTCTCTCCTCAGGAGCTGCTATACAAATGTGGGTGCTTCCTTCTTTGGAGCCAAGATATATATACACTTAACTTGCCTGGGAAGTATAAATATAAGAGAAAGGTTAGTTAGGGTCAGCAGTGAGATGAAAGGAAGTGTTGGCAAGGATTCCATGAACTATGGCCCCTTTTCACACTACTTGCCCTACAGGTGCTGTAAACACAGCCTAACTGCTTTTCTTATTTTCAAGTTTCCTTTTCTAGTCTACCCTGCATAACCCTACCAGACTAATCTTCCTCAAATGTTTTTAGTGGATTATACTCTTGCTCAATTTCTCTGGCAGTTCCCTACTTTAACAAATGAAATCTAAATTTCTCCGCTTGCTTTTGCAAAGTTCTCGTCCTCTCTTGCTCAGTTCTCAACCCTCTACCAACCATCTAGCATCCAGTCTCATAATTCGCCTGGAACTGCTCTCTCCACAATTACTGATGATCCCTTAATAACCAAAGGGAATGGCCTTTTCGCAGCCCTCTATTTCTTGATTTCTCTTCAGTCTTTGACATTACTGTTCACACTCTTCTCCTCTATGCTCTCCTGCTTCCAAGTTCTTGTGACATTTCATGGTTCTCCTCTTATCTGTCTGATGGTTCCTTCTTGGTCTCCTTCATCCAGGTCACATCCACTAACCTTGCATGTTCTCAAGATTCTACTACGTCCTCTTCTCTCTCACTTAATGATGCCATCAGTACCCACAGGTTCAATTATTATCTCTATGCAGTTGAATCTCAGATCTATTTATCCAGCTCTAACCTTCTCTCCCTACCTCCAGTCTCACTTGCCAGTTGCTACTGGACATGTTGAATTAGGTGTCTCATGGACATACCAAACTCAATATGTCCAAACAGAACTTACCGTGGGATCCAAAACCTCCCCTTTTCCAAACTTTCCTTTTACTATGAGCTGTACCATCCTTCCAGTCATCTGGGATCACAACCTAAGTATCAAGTGTCATCTTCATTTGCACTCACCCCAGCTACTGGTGGAGAGAAAGGAATAAACATTTATATAGCACCTACTTCATATCAAGCACTCTGCTAAGTACTTTAAAATATTATATCATTTGGTTTTCACAACAGTCCTTCAAGGTAAGTACATCCCAGACTGTAATCAATCTGTTGCCAAGTCTTATTGCTTCTATCTTCACTTAGCTGCGGCTCACATGGACTCACTTTATCCTGGATTATTCCAATAACCTACTGGTTGATCTAGGTGGCCCAATGGATAGAGTTCTGGGACTTGAGTCAAGAAGACCTGAGTTTAAATCTGTCCTCAGACACTTACTAGCTGGTGGGACCCTGGGAAAATCACTTAACCTCTGTTTGCCTCAGTTTCTTCAACTGTAAAATGGGGATAATAAAAGTACCTCATAACAAGATTATCATGAGGATCAAATGAGATATTTATAAAGCACTAAGCACAGTGCCTGGCATCTGTTCCATTCCCCTTCCCTCCCTCATTCCAACTCATCCTCCATTCAGCTTCCAGAGTGATCGTTTTATAATAGTAACTGACTCTTGGAGCTCAAAAACTCCAATGACTCCTTATTGCCTCCAGAATCAATATAAATATAAATCTTCTGTTTGACTTTTAAAGCTTCTTCACGACTTGGTCCCTTCCTACCACTCCAGTCTTCTTAGACCTTACTCTACCATATCTTTTTATGTTCTAGCAAAGCCATCTTGCTGTTCCTCTCACATCACATTCCATCAACCAACTGTACTTTTTCAAGGACCTTCCCCATCACCGGAATGCTGTCCCTCCTCCCCTCCACCTCCCGGTCTCCTTGGTCTCCTTCAAGACTCTTTAAATACTACTTTCTACAAGAGGCCCTTTCTGGCTGCCTTCTTCCTTCCGCTGCCAGTGCCTTCCCTCTGAGATTACCTCTCATTTATGTGATCTATATGTATGTATATGTGTGTTTATATGTGTACATATGTACATATATCTATACATGTATACATACATACATCATTATTGCCTATTGTTTCCCCCATTAGAATGAGAGCAAGGATCATATTTCTGTCTCTATTTGTATCCCCAGTGCCTACCAAAATGCCTGGAATGTAGTGCTTAATAAATGCACGATCTTGACTGACTGATTCCATAGTTCCACCCATCCAATACTATTTTCTACTGCTCACTGGTGTTTCTAATCTTTTTCTCCTGTCCTCTTCCCTCTTCTCTGAAATCCCTTACATCCCTCAGGACCTGTTTCAAGTCCTACCTTCTCCTGAAATCATCTCCAACTGTCTGCCTTCACTGATGTCTCTGTCTTCTGATTTCCTATTACACTTGTACTGCTCATTTTAACACTTAATTGTTCTGGTGTGTGTGTGTGTGTGTGAGAGAGAGAGAGAGAGAGAAAGAGAGAGAGAGAGAGAGAGAGAGAGAGAGAGAGAGAGAGATTCTCTTTCCTCAACTGGTTACCAAACTCCTAGTGGATAGAGATTGTGTCTTATAATTTGTATCTCCTACACAGTAGACATTAACCATGCAGTGGGTTGAGTAACTGCATAATCCCCAGGCTGATATGATTATGTGTTTGGATTGTTATGTTCTAGGAACATATCTAGGAAAACATCTTTAGAAAGGAAGACTTACTCTCCAAAATCTCCAAATCTGATGCACACCAAAGTAAAAATAAAGTGATTTGGGGATCATTTGATTTTTTTCAAAATATTTCATAACTACTCCAGCTTCCCTGGATAACTGATTGCATGAATTTATAGTAGTGTTCAGGCATTTGTGTTCTCTCCCAATTTTAGACTATAAATTCCCTAAGATGAGAGGCATCATGATACAGCAGAATGGACATTGAATTTGGAGCCAGAGGGCCTGAGTTTAAATACCTCCTATCTGACCTTGTGACTCTTCTCTGTAAAACGAGGGTGTTGGATTGATGGCTTCTAAGCTCCCTTTGATCATATTTAGAGATCATGTGCATTTTTATATTATAAAACCCTTTGAGAATCATATATCTCAGTCTCTGCCCATATCCTCTGCCATGCCCTATTTTATCTGATCTTGGGAGCTCTCTTCGGATCTCTCAGGCAATCCTCAGTCTAGACTTGGATGAGGCATGGCCTGGTAACAATGTCTTGGGTTTTGAGGTACCACCTAGGTGGCATGGTGGGTAAAGTGTTTGACTCAGGGGCAGGTAGAATTGCATTCAAAACTTATCAACAGTGTAACCCTAGGCAAGTCACTTAACTACTCTGTGCCTATATTTCCTCACTTTCCTCATCTATAAAATGAGGTAATTAGATTCAAATACCTCCAAGGACCCTTCAAACTCATACTCCATGTCCCACAAAGCTGAAAGAACTTCAAAGGAGTTTTTTTTTTCTTAATCAAGATCTCCCCTACAAATTCCTGACAAGTAAATGGTCACTGAACTTCTCTTTGAAAACATGCATACCATGATATGGTAGGGTCATGGAAGGATACAATAGGACTAAAATCTTCCTCCTTTGGGATACAGGGCCTCTATAAATAAACCTAAAATGGAATTACCATGTCAATCAAGTTACCAAAAATTATTTTCTAGAGCTAGAAAAAATAATAACAAAATTCATCTGGAGGAACAAAAGGTCCAGAATATCAAAAGAATTAATGAAAAGAAATGCTAGGGAAGGTGGCCTAACTATACTAGATTTTAAATTGTATTATAAAGCAGTAATCATCAAAACTTGGTAAGTGCTGACTAAGAAAGAGAGTGATAGATCAGTGGAATAGGTTAGATATACAAGACATAGTAGTCAATGGCTAGTAACCAGCTGCCTGACAAATCCAAAGACTAGCTTCTGGGATAAGAACTCACTATTAGACAAAAAAAAATGCTGGGGAAACAGTATGGCAGAAACTGGGCATAGACCAACATCTTAACGAAATACAGTCCAAATGGGTATACAACTTAGATATAAAGGCTGATACTATAAGCAAATTGGGAGATCAAAATGTAATGGGAAATAGAGTTTTCTGGAATTAAATATCTCTGTGCTTTTAAAGGAATATGAAAAGCGGTTCTCTATTGAGCTCACCTTGCCTATTGCATCCTAGGCAGTTGCCCACCTTACCTCCCCTGCCAAAGTTGCCCTGGTGCCTACTGTAGGCTGCTTGTTGGAGTATCACTAGAGGTGGGTAGGGGACTGGGTGGAGCAAGGTTGATTAGGCTATCCTTACGCAAATTATTTCCCCCAGCTTATATGACAAAATCACTAAAGATTAGGGAAAGGTAACAGACACCAGGAAGTATTAAAGTCTTAGAGGGAGTTTAAAGAAGGGATTATATACACTTTGTTAACTCTATAGGAGTGTAAAGTTCTTCATCAAAATTGATGGAAGTAAAATGCAGCTAGTCATTGGCTAATTCATGATTGGCCAAACCCCTGGTGGCCCTTTAAAACAGAAATGCGCTCTCTAAGCCAGACCTGCACAACATATAGCCCTCAGGCTGCTTGCAGACCACCAAAGGATTTCTGGTGGCCCAAGAAAAATGTAGGATTGACACTGCACATTTATTCCTGTTTGTCACATGACCTGCAGCAACCAGCCATCATCAGCCTGTCTCTAGTCTAACCTACGTATACCTGAAGAAGTATAGCCTATTTTAATTTTGGCCCCACCTACTGCCAAGTTGTGCAGATCTGCTCTAAGCAATAGCAGTCAGGGAAAACCAGAAACAGCCATCAGAGGCTCCATCCCTGGAGACAGTAAAGAAAAGATAGCCAAGGGAAAGAACCAAACTTTGGAGAGGTGGGAAAAAAGGAGATTTCTCACCACCACCACCACCACCCAAATGGACATAGTGGCTTGCAAGAACTACTTGACAAGTTGGAGACACCACCCCTAGCAGGGAATTGACCCAGGAATCAAAGTATCTGAGAAGGGTTTGCTTTACAAGTTGAGAAGAAAGCCAGCCCTGGCCGATCAGATTTGAGCTTCAGAGACAAACAGGCCTAAGGAGCCCAGCTGAGAAAACTGCTAGGGGAAGCAACATCTGAACATCGTGAGAAGGGATAGGACAATGAGACCCTCCAGTGCCAGAGGCATTAGTAGACTGGTCCAAACTTGTTCCCTATGTGTGTGCCTCTGTTAGCATAGTCTAAGTGTGTGCCCATCCTTGCTATCGACATCGGGTGTGGGAAAGGGCGTCCCAAGTTTATGGAGAGAATATTTCGTTACTATTCTAAAGACAGTGAATGCCATTGCTTGGAGCTAATTGTGTTTGCTAGCTAACTGCTAAAGGTAAGCTACTAGCGTGTCTTGAGAGTTAACGTTTTAGTACTGTAGACCCACAGAGTACATTGAGCCTGGGAGTAATGACCCCCTGGAGGTCCAATTTGTGAGTATGAATTGAGGAAGTTAGTCCCAGAGGAGATATTATGCTCATAAAAGGAATACTGAAACAATTCTTGTGAATTCTTGTGATGCTGTCACAAGTTAATAAATAGAGAAGGATTGAGAAAGAGCCCCCAGGCAAGTGTTGGCAGGACTTTTCTCAAGCCCCCACTGTTTTGCCTTCCTTGAAAGGGCTGGTATACCACAAGATTAATTATTAGACTTCTAAGACAGCAGAAATTGATTATTCTGTAACCATATTTTACCTAAGACTAAAAAGAAAGTAGAACCAGAAAAAGGATGCAACATTTATAATTCCTAGGCTAAAACTTGTCAGAATATAATTTGTAGTGGATTCCCAGAGGCGTTCCCCTCCCTTCTAATCCCACAATAAATTAGACTGGTTTTTCAGGAAGATAACTCCATGTTCCATGAAGGTCCTCCGTACAGCTATATGACTTGTTCGTGTGAAGAAGAAACAAATGTTTGCAAAATTCGACAGACTGAAATAGAGAGAGGAAAGTAGAAAAGAAGACAAATAGAGAGAGGAAGGTAGAAAAGAAAGAGTTCTATATTAATTCTAACCACAAGGTAGTAAGAGGTCACAAATATCTTAATAAATCTACATTCCTGTGTATTTTGAATTTGAAAAGATAGATGGTGATGAAGATGCGATGAAGACAGATACACAGTTGATAAAAGATAGATACATAAATAATATGTAGACACATAGATATATAAATAGATCATACATAGATACATAGATGAGAGATGATACATTAGTAGACACAAAGATAGATGACAGATAGGTGATAGATAAATGATACATAGATGATAAATAACCTATAGATAGGCAGATGTGTGTTTGTCCTTCATTGCCAAAGAAGACCAAGCCATCAGAGAAATGATGACAAGACTTGCACTTGATTTTGTTTTGAGTGAGGGAGGACTGTGCAGGTCACTAGCCTCACTTCTCCTCCAGAGCCATCTGAATCCAGTCCCCAGATATTCGTCAGGATGACTGGAGATGACCCAGGATGAGGCAATTGGGGTTAAGTGACTTGCCCAAGGTCACACAGCTAGTGAGTGACAAGTGTCTGAGGTGAGATTTGAACTCAGGTCCTCCTGACTTCTGCACTGGTGCTTTATCCACTGCATCACCTAGCTGCCCCAGATTGGCAGATGATACATAGACAGATAGACATATATGTGTGTACTGAAGAGAGGAGTAGTTCCTTCCCTCTTTTCTCTTGCATTTTCACTTGTTTCTGCTTCTTTTTTTGGAAAGAGCAGCTTTATTTATTTACTCTCTCTGACTAGAGAGGAGCTCAGAGGGTACTTGATCTTTATTGAGAATTCTTTCCTTGAGGGCTGAGAGTGTCAGGTAGTCTTTTTCTCCTGCCTAACAAGAAGTCCCAAAAATGTTCCACAGTATGAATGGTCCAACAGGACCCTGGAAATGATATTTATTGCTCTGTTCTATTTTCCCAGTAGAATTATCACTGTAAGTCATAACCTACTCTGCTATTCCATAATCCTGTCTTTATATATGTGTATGTGTGTATATATATATATATAATTATACAGACATGTATACAGAATGGATACACATATATGTATATGCATGTATGTATGTATGTATCTTTTCTTGCTGATGAATTGTACCTCTCTATTCATCTGTTTTCCTGAATGTTTCTTCTGGTTGTGTCATGTGTGTCTTACTATTGGAAGTTAAAGCTAAATTTCTTAATGTAAATTATCTGATTTGAGCTAAGCTCTCATTTAGAAGAATAATGATTTATGTACCTCTCGTGAGGTAAAATTTTCTCATATTCTCTCTCTGTCTCTGCCATTCTGTCTCTCTTTGTCTGTCTCTATGCGTATATGTATGTGTGTGTGTGTACACATAGTTTTTTTAATTCTGTATGCTTAATAAATCTACATTCCTGTTTCAAAGACAGACCTGTGAAGTACTGGGTACAATCTGTCCAGACGCATTATCACCAAAGTGAAAAGATCTCAATTTCCTGAGATTCATGGAATACATGTAGGAAAGGCATATGTTACCAGGTGTAGTGGTGCATGCCTGCAATTTGGCAGTGAATCATTTGAGCTCTGAGCTGCAACAGAGCTAAAGTCAGTCAGATTTCTGCACCATCTGGCACCAATATAATAATACCTAGCACTTTATGGTTTTTAAAGCACTTTACGAATGTTAGCTCATTTACTGATCTTGGGAAGTAGTTATTGTTATTAGTTCCATTTAACTGATGAGAAAACTGAGGCAGATAGAGGTTAGGTAATTTGCACAGGGTCAAACAGCTAGTAAATGTCTGAGGCAGGATTTGAACTCATTTTCCTGACTCTGGGTGTGGCACTCTGTCCACTAAAATATCTCGATGCCTAGTTATTGAAAGTAGGAACACTAGAAGACTGCCTAGAGGGAAATGAACAAGTGCCCAGGTCAGAAACCTAACAGATCCCTGCTGATACAGGAAAGGAAAGGAAAAGAGAGATGAGGAGAAAGGAAGGGAATGAAGAAGAGAAAATATGTCCTGGGATAACTGGGGGAGAGGGAGAAATAAAGGAGGAAATATAGATGATATAAAAACAAAATAATTGAGGCAGTTAGGTGATATGGTAGATGGAACACCAGCCCTAGAGTCAGGAGAATCTGAGTTCAAATCTGACCTTAGACATTTACTAGTTGTGCAACCCTGGGCAAGTCATTTAACCCCAATTGCCCCCTCAAAAATTTTTTTTAATATTAGTAAAAATTTAGTTTAAACAGGAAAAGCTTTTGCCTATTCATAAAGAGAGTTTTGCTTCCAATGAGTTTCATCTCTAGTTGAGATAGTTCACTGTGTGCCAGAGTGGCTGGTGAAGGCTCTGTGCTGTTGGCAGTGTTGCATTTGTCCTTCATCCCCAAAGAGGACCATGGCATCAAGACGACGACAGTTGACTTTGATTTGACTGAGGGAGGGCTGTGCTTTATGAGAAAGGTGAAGCTTCAACTAACTCCTAAAAAATGGGCAGGATTTGAACCTGGCCCTTAAAGTAGGGAGCTCTAGGAATTCCCTCATTTGTGCTTATGGTTGGCAGCTAGGATATATCTTCACATATGAGGCAATTCAGTGCATGGAGGAAACAACCTGAAAAGAGTAATTGCCTCAAAGCTGTTTGAGAAAATTACCATGATATCAAGCTAGCACAGGGCTGAAGGCCTCCATCCCCAGATGTCCCAAAAGAGGGCAAAAAGAATAAGTTACTGAAAAGACCACAGTTAAATGTCCAGTCACCCACTAAAGTAGCCTGTAACGTATCTGATGGAATGTAATTGTTCTACATTAATTCACTGTGTCACCTTGAGCAAGTCACTTAACGCTGTTTGCCTCAATTTTCTCATCTATAAAATGAACTGGAGAAGGAAATGGCAAACCATTCCATTATTTCTGCCAAGAAAACCCCAAATGGTATTACAAGGAGTCTGACATGGCTGAAAAAAATGACTAAAATTATTCTACATTCAACTCAAAATGGTCTATGGATGTTTCCCCATATGTGACATTCTATTTCCCATCTCTGACTTTGTACAGACTCTCTAGTATTCTTGCAATATGTTCCCTCTTCATGTCCATCTTTTTAGAAGGCTTGGTTGATTTCCTGATTTCCCCATCTGTTGGTGTCACTCCCTCCCCACTTATTTCGCACCTACATTGTATATATTTTATATTTTTTTATTTGTGTATATGGCATACTTCCTCCTCCCCCATGGAAACTCTCTGTTTTCTATGTTTCCTTATACCTTCCTACACCCCTCAATTTTTATAGCCCAAGCCCAGAGCAAGTCACAGATTCACAAAAGGAGGAAACACAAGATCTTAAATTTATGGTTATTTGGGGCCAACATTGCAGCCTACCGAGATCTTTGACATCCTGACTCCATCTTTCATGATATAGATCCAAAAGTAGCCCTAGAGGTCAAATCATCCAACCTCCTCATTTCACAGATGAGAAAACTGAGGCTTGAAAAGTTAAATAACTTGCCCAAGACCATACACATGCTCCATCCTGTCTATATTTGGAAAACATGACATCTATGTATTTTCTTACTAATTAGGATGTTATAAAGTACATGTTGAAAACCACTGTTTTTTGAAAGCTTTTGTATCACAAGTCCTGTGGTTCCTAGGAAACCTCACTGTTATCAGTGCCTGCTCTGCATTTCAGCACCACAATTTATTTTGACCTTGAAGGAAAGATTTGGTCAGTTCCCCTGTGCAAGACTAAAAGACTTTTATTTTGTAACATAATTACTGTGGAAGTCTGATGGTAGGATTCCTTTTAGTACTGTGGCATATCCCTTGTCTACAAAGCAAACCTGTCAGGTCAGAATGTGCCCCAGGATGCCAGGCTAAATTTAATTTCATAAATCAGATCCTACCAACAAGAGAGAGGGAAAATACATCAGTTACAACAGTATAGAAAGTGACATCATCTCAGTTACTAAGAAGTAATAACTGGCATTAATATAATGCTTTTAAGGTTTGCAAAGTACTTCACATATATTCTTACACTCAATCCTCACTACAGCCCTATGAGATAGGTACTATTATTATCTCCATTTTACAAATGAGAATACTGAAGCTCAGGGAGGCTTAGTGATTTACTCAGGGTTATATATGTTATATATGCCTGGAGCTGGATTTGAGATCTGGTCCTCTTGACATGAAGCCCAGCATTCTATCCACTTTGCCATACTGCCTCTAAACAGAAGAAGAAAATGGAGGGAATGCCACTAATGGAAGGAACACTATAGGACCTTTTAAAAGGTCTTATTCCCAAGGTGGAATTCTGCTGCCTGAATTGCCTATTTTGGGAAAACCCCACCTCCCTCTCTACCTACCAATCACCCTCAGCACAGAGAATC
This sequence comes from Bettongia penicillata ogilbyi, assembly GCA_023548195.1. NCBI lineage: Eukaryota > Metazoa > Chordata > Mammalia > Diprotodontia > Potoroidae > Bettongia > Bettongia penicillata. The sequence continues at coordinate 2,784,650 of JAJHZJ010000169.1, read as the reverse complement.
TGCAATGACAACCACTGTAAGAGTCTGCCACAGAGAAACTGCAAACCTGCAGTCACTGGGATTTTGTCCAAGACAGACTATTCAAGCAAACGGGTACGTATGAAAGGGGAGTTGGGGGGGGGGGGGGGAGTTGGAGGGACAATAGCAAAAAGTCCTACATTTAAATGAGAGAGTATCATAACTAGCCTGGATTGGGGTGGAGGTGGAAAAAATGGAATTGCAAATAATTACCCAGTGTCTCTGTTTCTCTATCTCTGTCTCTCTTTGTCTGTGTCCCTGTTTCTCTGTCTTTATCTCTCTGTCTCTCTCTGTTTCTCTCTCTGTCTTATCCCTTTTTGCCTCTTTCTGTTTCTTTGTCTCTTTCTCTTTTTTGTCTCTGTCTCTCTTCCTCCATTTCTCTATCTCTGTCTCTCTCTTTTGTCTCTGTTTATTCGTCTCTCTGTTTCTGTCTCTGTCTTTTTTTTCTGTCTCTGTTTCTCTGTCTCTGTCTCTATCTCTCTCTGTCTTACCTCCCCACCTCCCCTATGTGTGTTTCGCCTCTCCTTGATACCCCCACTTACTGGTCCAAAGGATCACAGGATCACAGTTAGAGCTAGAAGGAATATTATATATTACCTAATCCAACATCTTTATTTTACAGACAAGGAAACTGAGTCCTCTGACAGTCTGATTTGTAAAATGAATGAAGTAGGCTGTTCAGGAATGTCAGCTGGACACATCGTCTTGGGGGCATTTTGGTCCCACAGATCTGTCTTCCCAGAAAAGAGTTTAGAATGCCTCAGTTTACTGGCAGAGGGAGAGAGATGTGGGGAGAAGGGAATAAGTCAGGAGAAATATGTGAGAGAATCCTTGATGTCTTTCAGGCTCTTTTAGTCAAGAAAGTTTGGAGATCAAAAGAATTTGTAATGGGAAACAGGAACTTGGGAGAGAATGAATTGGCGGCTCTAGGGTTTTACTTCAGTCTTGAGACATGCTTTCATTTCTATGAAGGTTCAGCAGATAGAGTGAGAAATAAGCCATGACAAGTTCACTGTGCCTCACTGAAAAGATCAATAGTAGAATTGATTATTTCTTCTTGAGGCTATACAGGCCTTTTTCTTTCTTCTGCTGCTGTCTCCACCTTTTCATTACTAAACTTCTCATGGAAGTAGTGAAATTCAAAATATAGAATGTGATATTTGAGGAAAAATTTCCTGACAGCAATGATTTATTGTTCAGTCACTTTGCTTCATAAGCCTATCTTAACAAAGATACTGGAGTGGTTTGCCATTTCTTTCTCCAGCTCATTTTATAGATGAGAAAACAGAGACAAACAAGGTTGAGTGACTTGCTCAGGATCACACAGCTAGTAAGTATCTGAGGTCATATTTGAACTCAGGAAGATGAGTCTTCCTGACTTCAGGCCAGCATTTCATCCACTGCACCAAACACCTGCCCTAAAAGAGATTATCAAGAAAGGTAGATAATAGTATAACTCTTTCACTAAAGGTTTTTCAGAAAAGGTCTGAAACAATATAGAAATTGTCTCAAGCAGCAGCAGCACCCACTAAAGATCTCTTGAATGAAAACAGAATAGTTTTATTTTTTCCACGGTAGTTACTTGCTGTTCAGATCATCTATAGAATTATGCTTTATGCCTCTCAAAACACTATTAAGTTTCCCCTTACATTTCTCCAAGTCAAGAAATAGCAATGCCTCAGAAAAGCTATTTTCATTGAGGGAGTTATGTGGTGTGGTGTTAAAGGACTTGGGGGCAGGAATACTGAATTCTGCCTCACTTATTGGTCAAGTCACTTAATCTCTGTCAATCTTAGTTTTCTCATTTGTAAAATGAGGAAGGGAATAGCATTTATATAGAATATATGTGCCAGACACAGTCCTAAGCACTTTTTTGTGGGGGGGTAGCAGTTGGGGTTAAGTGCCTAGGGCCACACAGCTAGTGAGAGTCTGAGGCCAGATTTGAACTGAGCATTTTGTTACAAGTGTTATCTCATTCAATCTTCATAACAACACAGTGCTATTATTTATCCTCATTTTACAGTTGAGAAAATTGAGACAGAGATTAAGTGACTTGCCCAGGGCTACCCAGCTAGTAAATGCTTGAGGCTGAATTTGAACACAAGTCTTCCTGCCTCCAGGCCCAGCTTTCTTGTCACTGCACCACCTAGCTGCCTCCTATGGAGACTAATAATAACATGTATCTCACTAGATTATTATGAGAAGCATATAAGACAGACAGAGACATATGGATATGAATACATAAATATAAAACCTATTATATATTGATATAAATATGAAAAAATTAATATATGAGCTCTATTAAAATTGATTTAAAATATATTAATATATAGACATGTATAATACTTTTTCAGATCTGAAAGTGCTATATAAATGCTAATTTAATATCTTTCTGCCTCTTGTTGATTTCATGGCTGTTCTTTCACTTTCTCACATCACTCTCCAGTTGTACAGAACTATGTTCCCCCAAAAAAGTTCTCCAATGGAATCTGTGCTATTTTTCCCGTTCTTTAATCATTCTTCTTCCTGTTCTTGACCCCTTAAAGCATGTAATTCCCTAAAGTTCTGTCTTAGCTTCTCTCTCCATCATTTTTCTCTATCAGCTTCTTGGGATTTAGACCAAGGAGGAAGGAACCTTTAAAATCATCTAATCCAACTACCACCTCCTGTAGATGAAGAAACTGAGATCCAGATTTGTCCAAGGTCTAAAAAGCAACAAAGAACAGGGCTAGGATTTGAATCCATGGTCTTTAAGTCCAAATATAGCCATTTTCCCACTAAATTATGCTGCCTCTCAACTATCACCTCTATGTGGATCATAGTATCATAATTGAGAGATTAGCTTTAGAAATCATCTAATCTAATCCTCTCATTTTAAAGATGGGGAAACCAGAACCCAGAGGTATGTGATGACTTGCCAAAGGCTGAAAGGTAAGTGACAAGACTAGAACTGAAACCCAACATTCTTCCCGGTATCACTCTGAAATTTACATCTCTGGTCTTCACTTTCTTTCCCAAGTTCCAAACATGCATTTTCAACTTCTTGCAGGGCATTTGGATGTCTCATAAGAACATCAAATTAAACATAGCCAAACCAGAACCAATCATGTTTTCTACAAAACTAACTCCTCCTCCTGACTTCTCCCATGTTGCAAAGGTGCCTCACATTGCAGCAGTTAGGTGCTCCAACAGAACCAAGGACAACAGTGGCTGTCAATCAACCCACATTTTTGTGTCACCACGTGGGACCCGCTGTAGTCTAAGACTGTGATTTATTTACTCACTAGCATGGCCTCCCACTTACAATTCCCTTCCCCTCCTTTCATAGCATGCTGGGACAATCACATCTCCATACGAAGGATCATATTAGTAGGAGCTTGAATTATATTAAAAAGCAATAAAGTAAAATCAATGGATATGTATCTCAGAAATCACAAACATCTCAGTTTTTCCATCTTCCTTAGTTGGATGAAATAAAAATTAGGTGCTCAATACAAAAGTTCAGACTGTACTGCACACAGAGAAAGATGGTAGTCACTCACATTCTCCACCATGGGGAGAGGCAGAGAGTAGAGGAGTAGAACTGCCCACTCGACTCAAAAGGCTACAGAAAGTTCACTCACTGCTCATCCATTGACTTAGATGGACAGGAACTCTGATGTTACACAGTACACACTAAAGTCTTATCTCTAAGCAACTCACTCAAGGAACTCCCTGCTCTTCTCTATTCCAGGGACAGATCAAATTCATGACAGTGATTTTCCCCTTATTCCATCTCTCTTAGTCTCTCCAGTCTTCCCTTCAAAGTCCTGCTTAATGACATTCACTCATTGTCCTACATGAGCCCCCAAGAAATCACTCTTCTACTCATCTACTCCGTGATCCTAGAGTCTTCTTAAAGATGTAATATACCAGGGAATTAGATCCAGATACAGGTCCTTTATACCTATTTCTGTCAATGGCAGATAGACTCATAGAACGTCAAAGTTAGAAGAGATCTCAATTTACGTAGTCCAACATATAAGTGGTCAAAAGCCCCCTCTATGATGACATTGACAAGTGGTCACCTAGAATATACTAGAAAATCTCTAGTAATGGAGAATTCAACACCTTGTGTGCTCATTCCATTTAGGGGCAGGTCTAATTGTTGGTAAACATCTTACATAGAGTTAAAATCTACCCCTCTACAACTTTCAACCATTGTTTCAAGTCCTGCCATATGGGTCCAAGCAAAACAAATGCAATAATCTTTCCATATAATAATGCTGTAAAACTAGTGGGCAGCTAAGAGGTGCAGTGGATAGAATGCCACACATAGTCAGGAAGACTCTTCTTTTTGAGTTCCAATCTGGCTTTAGATATTTACTAGCGGGGTGACCCTGCGCAAGTCAGTTTATCTGGTTTGTATCAGTCTCCTCATCTCTGAACTAAACTGGAAAAAGAAATAGCAAACCATTTTAATACTTTTTCCAGGAAAACCTCAAATGGTGTCCCAAAGAGTTGAAGATGACTGAACAAAGATAATGCTTCAATTTTTTGAATACACCTCTTTATTTCCCCCATCTTATCTTCTCCAGGCTAAATATTTCCAGTTCTTATTAAATATCCTCTATGAATTAAAAAAAAAACATTTCTATGATACAGTGTCCAAATATTTCACAATCCAGGTCATTCTTTCACTGAATGTGCTCTAGATTAAACAAAGTCCTTCCTACAATGTGGTGCCCAAAACTGAACATAATATTCTAGATGTGATCAGACCAGGAGACAGGTCAGCAGAACTAAAACAACTGTATCTTTTATTGTGCTCATCTTATTTCTATGATGCAACTAAATCTTGCACTAGTTTTTCCGGCTTCCAAATTTTGACATTTTATTTTCTGTTTTCTCTCCATTTATTGCCCTATCAATTTTATCTCTGAGTACTCTTAGGATGACTGTGTCATTTCAAGCCTTTAGTAGACAATGCTTTTCATTGTTTTATGAGGCAATTCACTACTCAAAACCTTCTGAGATCCTCTTCCGTAATGTTTCACGAATGAGTTGGAATTCTAAAGATGTGTTGCCCTTGGTTGGCATCTCCTTTCACTTAGCAAAGAGATGAAGTGTTTACTGGCATGTTTATTTATTGGGGGGAGGGAGTCCTTTGAGGTGGTGCTTGTCTTACATTCATAGGAAATAATGATAATTAAGGTCAAGATACATGTCATTTCCCATCATTCAGTATAGTTTATTGAAAAACATCCTATTGAAGCTTAGGCTCATTAACCTAAAACTGGAGGGACCCTAGAGTTTAACTAACTCAAACTCTTCATTTTTTATGAAGAAACTGAGCCTTCCCTATGGCCACTTTCAGATTGAAATTACCAAATATCAAAAAAAAAATACATTGAAATGGTATTGAGGATTTTGTCAGGTTCTCCATAGTATTTCTCTACCTCTCCATCCCTTGATGTTACACAGGCAGTAATTATCCTCACAGTGCTTGGCACACAGTAAGAAATTAATTGTTGAATTATTGTGATCTTTTTGCCTAGATGCTTCAAAAATGACAAATTATCGTTAATCCACTACTATCATTCTTTGGGTTCAACCATTTAACCAGTTCCAAATCCATCTGACCATACTATCTATTCCACTTCTCTCCATACTGTCCATGAAGATATCATGAGATACTTTGTCAAGTATCTTGCTGACATCTAGAAACACAATGTTTATGGCATATTTCTCAGTCTAATAACTGTTGAAATTGTAAATTAGATTGGTATTATTGGTTTTTAATGGACCCACATTGTTTTCATAGTGATTATTGTTTACCTAAATGCTCACAAACCCTTTAATTATATGTCCCATTACTTCATTAGCAAGCAGTCAAGCTCTACGTAGAACCAAGCTATAAAACCTATAGACTGGAGACTCTATCTTGTGAAATATGTCTTTTGAAAAAAAGAGACATTTGCTTATCTCTAGTCCAATAGCAACTCAACTCTTCTCAACAGTCTCTATAAAAGATTCCTAACGGTGGCTCAGCTGCTCCATCTACAAGCTTGTTCAGTACTCAGGATGTAATTTGCCCTGTTCTGGTGACTGTCTGGAAGATAGCTAGGTGTCTTTGTTACCTCACTCATTCTTGGATTTCGGTTTTTGTTATTTCACATTGTTTTATATTTCCCAATCTAAAGAGTATCTTTGGTAAAGAAATAAGATGAAAAACACAAATAAAGTAGTTCTCATTTCATTCTGTCATCTATTATCATCATCCTATCCACTTAAGATAGCATTCTTATTTCTTCCTTGATTTACCTCTTATTTATACCATGTTTAAAATGCATTGGGTCTTGCCAGCTCTCACAGTAGCTTCATCTGTCTCTATTCTTGTAATTTTATATGTATGTATACTAACATGCATATGTATGATTATATACATAAATAAATGTCTATATATACATATATAGGTCCGATCTTCAGGGATCAACCTATATGGGCTCTATAAGTACTTATAGTCAAATCTCAGTGAATTTGGGCCATTATTTCTCCCCAATTACATCTCTAAAAATATAAAACCTGCAGATTTTCTGATACAGAGAATCCTCTGAGGATAGTCGTGCAGAAAGGAGGTATCTGAGGGAAAGCCTGAAATCGTATGCATAATGTGTCAGTGGCAAGGATTGGGCCAATGGACTCAAATATCCAAATTTCCTAGGCTTTATCCAAAAAATACCACACTAACTAGATCTGTCAGGGTAAATAATCTTGTGTAAAAAGGAAATACAATGTGTTTCATCCTCTCCTTTAAATCACACATCACAAAGGAGGTTTGGACTACCTTTTCCTTTTTCTGAGCAATATATACAGTCAAATCAGCAAAGGGATAGAGCATCCATTCTATCAACCATATACCATCAGGCCAATCATCCCTGCTGTTCCTTGAGAATCTGACCTAGCAACTACATGGTGTATATGGGGGCAGGAAGTATTACCTATAACAAGGTTTTGATTAGCACAATTAAGCAAAGGAACAGGGCTTGAAGGAATGTTGGGGGGAAGGGGTGGAGCAAGAAAGGTACAACTCTAATATACATTATACATATATATGTAAATGCTTATATTCTTATGTAGAAACATAAATATGTGTATGTTTCTTCCATACTACCTAATACAATGTCTTTTATTCAATAGATCTCAGTCTGTTTTTCTCTGCTCCTGTCTCCGGTGTGTTGTCTTTCAGTGTCTCCATTTCTCTCTCTCTCTCTCTCTCTGTCTCTCTGTCTCTGTCTCTCTCTCTGTCTCTCTGTCTCTGTCTCTCTCTCTGTCTCTCTATCTCTCTCTCATCTCTCTCTCTGTCTCTCTCTCTCGTCTCTCTCTCTCTGTCTCTTCTCTCCCTTTCTCTCTCCTCTCTCTCCAGGTCCTTCTCTACCATTCTAGTATGACCAGAAGGCAATTTTGTACATGGAAAGATGGTACAATGACTGTCTTTAGAGCATAAGAAGAATGATTGTATATTCTAGGACATTCCCCAGTAAACCCATGCACATTTACCCAAGAGACAAAACCTATCATCTCAGCAGAAATGCTACAGCTGATCCCAGCTATAAAGGACAGATGTTGCCTAAGAATATTGAATCACATGAAACCCAACTTTCCCTCCCTCCGGGATTCAAACGTTACCCTAAAGAACCAGATTGTTTTTGTTGTGGTAACACCTACCTTAAATGAAAGAGCAGCTCTCAGTCCCTCCTCTCCTGTGGAATTAAGTAGGAAAAGCTCGAGTCTCTCTGCAGAGATGTCCCAATGTTTCTTATTGGAAGTCCCCAGAATTTCCTTTGGGGCTTTGGTTGGGTCCATGCTCAGGGACCCAGATGGCTTGAGCATCAGTCTTCCCAATGGAGTTGTCTGACTGCTACAGCAACAGCTGTAGCAACAAAGGCCCAGGAAGCAGACAAAAGTATCCGAAGAATACATTTAATAAACCTTACCGAAACTAGGTTTGAGCCACAGTCTCCAAAGGTTTTAGTCTATGAAACTTTTCTTCAATGTCATGTTTATAAGAAATTCCCTTTAGCAGCTGGGAAGTTCTCTGGAGGGAAGGAGGATTTACTTGTTTCTATCTATTAGGCCTGAGAAGTCATCTTCTGAGTGGAAAGAGACATCATCCTGTCGAAAGCCTCTCACAAGTCTCCTTTCCAAGTAAGACCCCTCCCCTCCAAGGGCCTCCCTGTGTCTTTCTGGAGTCCGGGTTACCAATGGTTTCTTAAACAGGTGACAAGCACACAGGTGAGTGAAGTTTAAGTGAAGTGACTGAGGAGGCTGGGAAGCCAGGGCTGGCAAAGTAAGATGAAAGAAGGATCAAAGGAAGCTTGATGATTCATTTGATCCACGTCAGGGATTGACCACATGCCCTGCCCTGGCCACCAGTAGCACCTAAAAGAATATATCAAGGTCTCTCTATTTGGGAAACCAGGACTGGGTTGTTTCCCTTTGCTCTCCCAGTCAGAAGATATGAAAACAGGCTGAGAGGTTGTTATGACAACAGGAATCCCTTGAAATAGCAGTTTTCCACATACCCTTAACTTCATACGTGCACTGTCTTGAAAAGGAAATGTTTCGTAATAGATTATGAGTAAGATTATATACACATACACTCACATATTTATCCATGGTCAGGACTATCCTTTGTCCCCTTTGTCTTTAATGCTCCTTTCTCTAAATGGCCAGCAGATATGACTGAAGGGCTTCAGAAAAACAACTCTTATCCAGTTGGCATGTTCCTGAATCATAAAACTGTTTTACCTCAGCTATAGTTCAAACTTAGTTAGTCTGACTAGATAATCCCTTTTCTCCTCCTAAAGATTTGAGAAAGTAAGGACTATCCCAGTCTCAAGACTAAGGAAGGATTTAAGGAGTCTGAGGACCCAAATATGTTTCTTCCTTACATTTTCCTTGCCTTTAGTTTTAGATCTGAATCTGGCAATTCGTGGCGGGAAGGGAGAAGAGGGAATTGTTCCTTGATTAAGATTGAGAGAGAAGGCAAAGATTTAGATGCCAAAGTCATAAGCTCATGTGCTTGCATAGCATCATCTCTAATCTGACCAGAGAAGCTCATTAAGATGTCTCATGAGGTAAGGAGAGGCTTTGAAGGATTATATTTCCCATTTAAGAGATGGAGAAACTGAGGTACAGAAAGAGAAAGTGATTTGCCCCAAGTCACCCAAGGAATTTAGGATAGAACTAAGATGTGAATGTGAGACTAGTCAACTTCTAATCAAGTGTACAACTCATTAGAATTGTCCTTAAAAGGACATCCATCATTAGACACACCTAGAGAAAACAAGTCTGTCAAGCAATCTCAACCTTAAAAAGAAAATCAAAACCTGGCTGATAGTCTTTCGGGTTACTGAAATTCACACAGAACAGATGTGACCAATACCTCACCCTATGTAAAAATAAAAAGAGAGTTCCCAGGTGCATGGAGGACCACAATCTTCAAAGACAAGTGAATGACACTTATGGAGTCACAGATTTAGAGCAGGAAGGGGCCTTAGGAATCATCAAATCCAGCACTTCCTTACTTTATTAGTTAAAAAATTGAGGCAAAGTTTTGACTGAGGTTACATAAATAGTAAGGGGCAGGAGGTTTTGAATCCAGGATCTCAGATGCCAAATTCAGAACTCTTTTTATACTAACTCTATAGAAGACATAGCTCAGAGGAGCAAGATTCACAAATGCTCATCTAGCTCAGCAAAAGAATTCTAACAATAGGGTTGCCCATGAAGAATCAATGCTAATTTCTTAACATAGATGCTTCCTCTTGCCCATGAAAATGGAAAACACTTGTGTAGACTCAGAAATCTTTTCTTGGGCCACTTTGCAACATCCTTGCATCTGCCAGTCTGGGGAATTAAGCCAGATGTTTGCTTTAGCAAAACATCAGAGGCATTCCCAAGTTTAAATGTCCAGGTTACAGGGAGGACATGGCAACTGTAAAGACCTTGGGAGCATTTTGGGCTGGGCTAGCAGTTGAAAACCATTACTGAATAGCAGTTAGGGCAATAGAGAAAACTGTACTATGCACCAAACCATGATAGCCCTTCAGAGGCAACAGAACTGAACCAAGGGTTATATGTGACTCCATTTTGGTGCATCTCTGGACTTGGTGATTTCCTGCTCCCCATTCCCTTTGCATGGGAAGGCACTTGGATATAACTAATACTAGGCTTTGATAACAAACACTTCTGGAAGTGGAGAAACCTGGATCAGGGGTTGCATTAAACATAAACAAAAGACAAGTGCATGTTTGTACCAACACACACACACACACACACACACACACTCACACACCATCCTATTGTTTTTTAGATTATCCTATATATCTTCTAAATGGTCAGGTTAGAGCCTGAAATCTGTCATCCTAGTTAAACTTAGAGATGGTTAAAATGTTTTAGATCCATGATGCTAAAAGGCAGGGTCTTCCAAGTAGGTAGATAACAAAGGGCACCATACAAAAATAGTAGATTGAATGAGTTGTTCCTGACCCTCCACCTTTGGATGGAAATTCAGCAGATGAAAACTAAGGTTTGAAATGCCCAAGTGGTCCCAGGAGTTCTAGTTCTTTTGAGACTACAGACAAAGCATGGAAAATCAGTCTTCAGGGAGTATAATGAGAAAAGATATTCCATATAGTTGTTAGAAAAGTAAGAATTATCAGATGACACCCATGGAAGTATATTATGTAACTTAAATATCAAGAAACAGCCTTGTGGTCCCTGGAGTCAGGGTTTCAGACAATAGGTTTCATAGTTCAGCCATCTGGTCACTCCAGTTAGGGGGGATGATGAAGACCTGGGTTTTGGATAGGGGATGACTATTAAAAAAAAAGCAGTTCTTTATCACTCCATTCCCCTCAACCCCCAGCTTCTCCCTCTCAATAATCAAACTTCCGTTAGCATTCTTTTTTCGGTATAAACCCTGTGTGGGGTGGAAAGGTAGCTGGATCTCCGTTCAGGGGCAACCTCAGAGAAATCTGGTTTACCCAGTCCCCCACCCACTCCTTTCAGATCTGGTATAGGCTGCCCACATGTGACATGTGTATATTGGCCTTGTTCCTCCTGCTCTGTTTCACGGTGGTAAAAATAGTTGAAGTTGGAGACGATGACCGGTACAGGTAGGGCAATAGTGAGGACGCCTGCAATGGCACACAGGGATCCCACAATCTTGCCCCCTACAGTCATGGGGTACATATCCCCATAGCCAACTGTGGTCATGGTGACCACTGCCCACCAGAAGGCATCAGGGATGCTGGAAAATAGCGAATCATCATCATCTGCCTCAGCAAAGTAGACAGCACTGGAGAAGAGGATTACTCCAATGAAGAGGAAGAAGATAAGGAGCCCAAGCTCCCGCATGGAAGCCTGCAGGGTCTTGCCCAGGATTTGGAGACCTTTAGAGTGTCGTGAAAGTTTGAAGATGCGGAAAACTCGGACCAGGCGGATGACTCGCAGGATTGCCAGGGACATCGCCTGCTGCCCGTTCTGGCTGCTGCCTCCTCCAGTGCTTCCAGGATGCTGTTCCTGCTGTTGTACCAACTCTGTGCCCAAGGTGATAAAGTAGGGGAAGATGGCCACTAAATCGATGATGTTCATGATGTTGCGGAAGAAGGCTGGCTTGCTAGGGCAGGCAGAGAAACGAACCAGCAGCTCAAACGTGAACCACACTATGCAGAGGGTCTCTACCAGAAAAAAGGGATCTGTGAAGAAAGAGCCAGACTCTGTAGAACCCCCAAGTGGGATCAGTTGGGATGATGGCCCAGGTCCTGACACAACTCCTCCCTGGACAATGACACTGGGATTTAACAGCTTATATACTGAGTGGTCTCCCTCATCTTCTTCCTGGCTCCCTCTGGGGGCTGGGCCACCTGAATTTACCGTCCCACCATCACTTCTGCTTCGGGGGTCTGGCCGGAACTGAGGCAGAGTTTCCAGGCAAAAGATGACTATAGAGATGAGAATGACCAGTACTGAGACAATGGCGATACCCCTAGCTGGGCCTGAGCTCTCAGGATATTCAAAGAGGAGCCAGACCTGACGCTTGAAGGGCTGAGAAGGCAAGGGCTTCTGGTGCTCGCCACCCTCTGGAAGGCAGCCCTCATCCTCTCGGAAAGCCTCCAAGGCCTCCTCACCCAGCTGGTAGAAGCGGATCTCCTCCAGGAAGATATCCAGAGGCACATTGACGGGCCTCCGCAGCCGGCCCCCAGACTGGTAATAGTACAGGATGGCGTCGAAACTGGGTCGGTTGCGATCAAAGAAGTACTCATTGCGCAGAGGGTCAAAGAAACGGACTCGGCGACCGGGGTCTCCCAAAAGTGTGTCGGGAAACAGAGACAGGGTGCGCAATTGTGTCTCAAAGCGCAGCCCCGAGATGTTGATCACTAGGCGCTCACTGCTGCAGCAGCCACCGCCACCTCCTGCGGCCCCGGGGAAATCTCCCCCACCCTGTGGATCCTCCTCGGGTCCCCGGACCTCCCCATGAGCCGCCTGCGCCAACGTTGCCTCCTCTCGCATACCGCCTGCTATACGGTGCGCCCTTCCGCAGGGCACCCGCTGCCCGTACGCGGCTCCGGCTTACCAGATGTGATCGAGTGGAGCTCCCCGTTTCTTCCTTCCTAGGGTGCGGCTTCTGATCCCCTTTCTCTTTGATCTTGACCTAGCTGTCTATGCGCTCCCGTTCCCATAGACTGGAAGCAGATGTGGGGATCCACCAGTATTGGTACCTGGATCCACACACACGATGTCTGGAATTGTATGCCCAGTCCAGATGCCCGGCTTTTCCTAGATCTGGGCGCTAGGACTCTTAGGTCCCTCTCGGGTTGGTTGAGCACTTCCCAGCGCCCACTGGGCGTAGCTCCAGAATCCACAGTGATGCTCGGTCCAGAAGCGCAAGATGCGCCTTCCTCTCCACCAGCTGTGACTTCTGCCTCCTCCCGCAGCCTTCCGCACGACTCGCGTCTGACTGAGGTCTCTGCTAACGACGCCTCCTCCCTTTGCTCTCTTCTCATGGGCTCCGAATGGACAGGTCTGTCCGAATCAACTAATCCTTCTCTGGAGCCCCGGAGTACAGGGACCAGTACTCCCCAATGCTCTAGCTTCCGCTCCTGTCACTGCAGCTGCTGCAGCATGGCTCTGCCCTTCCTCTCTCACTACACTCCCCAAGTGACGCGTTAGGCCCCGCCTTCTGCCCCCTCCCATCCCACTCCCACAGCACACCCCTAATCCAGCCAAGAACTGCCCACTAGTTGGGGCTGAGTAGGACACAAGGACGTACAGACACACCTCCTTCCTGAGCCAAAATTCTCACGTAACCTGACACGCCCCCTTCCCCTTACTCCTCAAATAAACACCCAATACCACACCTTTACTCCTCAATCTACAACCTAATTCTTCTCCTCTTGCGACCCTTTATCCAGCGTGATTCGTAGAATCGTGGAATGGCAGAGTTGAAAGAGACCACAGGAGCATCCGACTACCCCACTGCTGGGCAGGGAGGGTCTAAGCTACAGGCTTAGAATGGTAGTGATGATAAAAGGTTTGCTTTGAATCAGTTCTGAGAAGGTTTAGACATTGTCACATATGCATAGAAGCTCCTGTAAAGGAAAAAACAGCCAATAGTGATTTCCTATTCTCTCTCCGACGGTAGAATACATCCTGGAAAATAAACATCTGTTCCCTAATGTAGTCTGATGTGGAATACTTATGAAGTGACAACTGGATGTGCCACCTGAAAGGAGAGTCAAGTCAGGTGGGGAAGCTTGGGAAGCAAGACAAAGGAGTAGTTGCTTCTAGGTAACGCTCCTTTAAATTAAGATTCTGTAGTTGTTAACAGCCATTTTTTTCAGTCGTGTCTGACTCTTCCTGACCTCTTTTAGGGTTTTCTTGGCAAAGATACTGGAGCGATTTGCCATTTTCTTCTCCAGTTCATTTTACAGAAGAGGCAAACGGGGTGAAATGACTTGCTCTGGGTCACATAGCTAGTAAATGTCTGGGATCGGATTTGAACTCTGGTGCTCCTGACTGCTGGTCCAGCGTTCTATCTACTGCATTACCTAGCTGCCCTGAGGTTCTTTAAAAGCGGTATAAATTTGCAATAAATTATCCGTTGCTAACAAAGGTTAGAAGGAAATGGTAAATCACCTTTGCCAAGAAAATCTCAGCCTGGATCAGCAAGAGTCAGACACGACTGAACAACGTCCTGTAGTACCCTCCCTAAAACTGGCAGGGAGGAGCTCCTGTAGGAATAGTCTTCCAAAACTCTCTGAAAAGCATTGCATGCAAAATATCTTTTGTCACTAGAATGAAATGGAAGCAAATTCTCCAATTGGAATAAAGAGAACCTAGCCTTGAGTTCTGTCCCTGACATTTACTACAGTAGCTGTGTAACCTTGGGCAAGTCACATAGCTTCCTTTTCCTAACCTATAAATACTAACCCATTGTATCTACAGTTATTTGGGGGATAAAATGAATAAAATATGTCAAGTGCTTTGCACTTTCTAGAAGCACTGTGTAAATGACAGTTATCATTATTGTACTTATTTGGAGCATTTTTCAGGAAACCTGACTTCTGCTGGCTCTCCCTTTGGGTGGTCAAGTGGTCTTCGCTTCCTAATGCTTCAGTCTGGCGTCTTGGACTGTTGCTAGGTTAACGTCTACAAGTGCCAAAAGGGGAATTTGTCTGATGCATTTTGAATGTTAAACATTTATGATTGCTAATGATGGAGAAAGGACGTCTTTCGTAAAGGGTCGCAAGAGGAGAAGAATTAGGTTGTAGATTGAGAAGTAAAGGTGTGGTATTGGGTGTTCATTTGAGGAGTAAGGGGAAGGGGGCGTGTCAGGTTACATGAGAATTTTGGATGGATGGATTGCTAATGATGGAGACCCATAATAATAATTGTAAACATCAATTACTTGTAAGAGTCCTTTGTGTTGGCAAAGCATTTTAAAAGCAAAGGAGTTCTTAGTAACATACTTCTATACTCCTTCCTACCAAAGAGTTGAAAGGAGCTGAATGATAGGAAATGACAAGGAAATTAGGTTAGGTGTTAATTGAATGTAGAAAGAGAGTAGAATTAGAACTCAAAATAACCGCAACCAACTTGTCTTTCACCAAGACTGAATTGTTACACCAGCCCATCCTTTATTCCCTTTTCATGCCCCAGGTATTTTTTGATCTCTTTTCTTTATATGTCTCCGTAAAGATTAGACACCAGATTTGTAGGTCACTTTTCTACATGCGAGACTAAGTAATTAAACAATGCAGATGCCACATGAGTAAGTCCTAAAGTGGATCCATTTCCCTTTTTTTTATTTTTAATTTATGGAATAAAACAAGCATTTCCACAATATAATATAATTAAAAAGATAACACATGAAACTGCAAATCTATTATGTACAACTTGCTATTTCTTCTAAATATATAATAAAGTTGTCATGTACACTTCTTTTTTTCCCTCCCCCCCACCCTAGAGATGACTGCCATTAAACACAAATATGTGTATACACACACACACACATATATATACACATATGTAAAATCATTCTATATATATATATATATATATTTCTATCTATCTGTTCTTTCTCTGGATGTGTCTTCCTTCATAGGTTCTTTGTAATTAATCTGGGCATTTATAATAGTCAAAATGACTTATTCACTGAAAGTTGTTGTAAAACAATATTCCTATAAATGAAAAAGGTAACAAAGAAAATACTCTTTGTATCCATGGTCACTTTCTCAGAAATGCAATTATTAATGCACAAAGATAAGGAATCATTCCATGACTGACAAATTTGTTTGACTAGTATTCATTTTTTTTCCACAACTGGTAATAAATTATTCATTTATGTATCCATTTTTTTTAACAGTGCTATGTTTTATTCATAAGACTACTCCCTCACTCTGTTCAGGAATTCTTTAAAAGCAGTATTTGGAAGACATAGGGAAAACAGTCCTCCTAGAAGAGAAAATATAACTACTATTTGTGTGTTACATAGGCAGCATTTTTTTAGATTTGGAGATAATAGTAAAATTGCTGGCATTTACATAGCACTTTAAGGTGGGCAAAGTGCTTTACATACATTATATCATCTAATATTCCTTATAGCCTTTGGAGATAGGTACTAGAACTATTATTCCCATTTTACAGATGAGAAAATTTAAGCTCAAAAAGTTTAAATCACTTGTTTGTGAGGACCCAGCTAGCAAGTGAGGAAAGCAGGATACAAACCCAGGTTCTCTTGATTCCAGTTCCCATATACCATCTACAACACTCAGTCTCTCTTCTAGTTTCAGACAGTAAATATGAGTAAACAGAGACATGGAGAGATGAAGTGATTGCCTTAGAATCACAGAGGGTGTAAGTGACAGAACCAAGTCTGTCATCCTTCTCAAGCAGGTATTAAGGGTTGAAGGGCTCACCTCTCCTCCTCCCCGCCACCCCAAGTTCTTGAATAGTACTGCAGTGAAAGCGGGGGGCGGGGGAAGCGCATATTACAGTGGAGGAAGAAAAGAAGAAAGAGGAAAAGACAGTGAGCGATGTTCCAACTGGAAATCTGGCTTCCAATCCCACAAATCAGTTCACAAATTTCTTTCACCAAGGTTAACAATGATCTCTTAGCTAAATACAATGGCTTTTTCTCTGAAGACCTGTTTTTTTCTTTTTTCCCTCTCTGCAGCATTTGTTAGTGTTGAGCAATCTCTCCTCCCAAGTATTCTCTTCTAGGTATTCATGATACTACTTTCTCCTAGTTCTCCTACTTGTCTAGTTGCTCCTTCCCATAATCATTCATATTTTAGCCTTTAACTCCAAGACTGTGTCTTCTTTTCCCTTCTCTTCTCTCCTCTTCCCCTCCCCTTTCCTTCCCTTCTCCTTTTCTCTTTCTCTTCCTTTCTCTCTCCTTTCCTCTTCTTTTCTCCTTCTCTTCTCCCCTCTCTTCTTTCCCTTCTCTTTCCTTCTCTTCTCTCCTCTTCTCATCAGCTGCAACAGATTCAACCATCATCATTATGCAGATGACTCGTAAATCTACATATCCCCCTATCATCTCTCCCCTAAACTCCATGCTCCATTACCAGCTGCCTGTTGAATATCTCTGCCTGTTTACTCAACATGTATTACAAATTCAACATGCCTAAAACATAATTTATATCCTCTCCCAGTCCAAAGCCTGTCCTCTTACTAACTTTCATATTTCAGTCTAAAACACTACAATCTTTCCAGTTACCCAAGTTAACGATCTTAAGGTTATCCTTAATTCTTCCCTCTCTTTCACCACACATATGCATTCGGTGTCCTGATCTGTCTTCACAATACGTCTCCCAATTCTGCTAGCATAAAGACTCTGACACAGCTCTTTCCAGACCTTAACGCTGTGGTTTAACAGATTTATACAGAGACTTTTATTCTTGGCTCTCTCTGGGTATTCTTTCCCCTGAACTATCCTCCACTATAACTACCACTAGTTTGGAACTGAGACAGAGTTTTGGGGAGAGGAGGCTGCGAGAAAAAGATAACTGTAGAAATAAGGGTAACAAATACTGAGATGATAATGTTGCCAGTGGTTGAGCCTAAGCTTGAAATCTGACCTCAGGATATACCAAGAGGAGCCTGATCTGATCTAATATACCCTAATGCATGCTCTCATCCCCTCACACTTCGCCTGGACTACCGAAATAACCTTCTGATTACTCTCCTTGCCTCCAGGCTCTCCTCTCTCCAACCTATGCTCTACACAGGAATCAAAGCAGTATTCCTAAAGTATTTTTAACCATGTTACTCCCTTGCTCAAGAAGCTCTGGTGGCTCCCTATTGCCTCTAAGACAAATTACAAACTCTTCGCTTTGAAATTGAAAATCTTTTTCAACCTGCCCTCAGCCTATTTTTCCAGACTGATTTTTTCACAATTTCACCTCTCATATTCTAGCCTTCAAATTAGGATCTGCAACTGTTCAACAACATATACCCTTAGAGAATTGTCTTGGACACTGAGTGAGTAACTTGCCCAGGATAAAGCAGTCAGTATGTGTCATAGTCAGGACTGAAGGGAAGCCTTTCTCATTCTGAAACTATCTCTCTGTCCACTACATCATGCTGTTTCTCACATGCATTCATAAATATATATGTAAATATGTGCATACAAACACTTTATACATAAATCAAGATTATAAATATATAGATATGCACTGCTTTTAAAGAATGAACCCCATAACCCATGAACAAATGACCTGCTTCACCCAATGAACCATCTCAGCATCACCACCACTGCTCCTTGCAGCCCCTTTTGCCTCTTGCCTCCTTATAGAATTTGTTTGACTATTTCTCAGAAGAATTTAAAGCCATCTGGAAGGAGTTCCCAGTGATGACTCCCTTACTCTGTAAGAGACTGTCTTTGCTTTCATCTCTGTATGCCTGACACTTAACATAGTGCTTGTTGTTGGCCAACCCTTTTTCAGTTGTGTCCAACTCTTGGTGACTACATTTGGAGTTTTCCCAACAAAGATACTGGAGTGGTTTGACATTTTCTTCTCCAGCTCATTTTACAGATGAGGCAAATAAAGTAAAGGGACTTGCCCAGGGTCACATAGCTAGTAAAAGTCTGATACTGGGCTTGAACATGGGTCTTCCTGACTCCAAGTCCAGCCCTCTATCCACAGCCCTACCCAGCTGCCCCAGTAAACATTTAATAAGTGCTTCATTACTTGTTTATTCATTAGTGGGACTACTGGATCAGCATTTCACCCTCACTTCAGCTCTGCACTGTCCAAATGACTCCTTCAAAGTCCAAATCTTCTGAGAAGCCTCTCCTTGATCATCATTGGTCATCTTCTCCTGTGGGAAGAATTTTGAGTAGCCTCCCATACCATAGCCAGCATGGAATAAGAAATCCAGCAATTCTCTGTCTTCTAAACTCCAACTCTTGAAAAGTTCATCTCTTGTGACCACTCTTCAGTCCCCTGTGTTTAGAAAACAAACCATAAAGCAGAAAAGGCATCAAGAGAACCAAAGCCCAGGCTCAGGATCACTGAATCAATATATATTCTTACTCTTTTATGTGAATAGCCACTATAAATCCTGGGGGACAAGAGACAAACATCTAGGTGGCACAGTGAATAGACAGCCTGGAGACATGACTTCACATTCAGCCTCAAACACTTCTTAGCTAGTAGTGTGACTCTGGGTAAGCCACTTAATGTCAGTCTGCCTCAGTTTCCTCAACTGTAAAATGGGGATCATAATAGCACCTACCTCACAGAGCTGTTGTATCAAATGAGATAATATCCATAAAGTACTAAACACAGTATGTAGTAGTTACTTAATAAATACTTATTCCATTGTCCAACTTTACCCCCAAAGACAGTAAGTCCCAGAAACAATATTCTACAACATACATCCCAGAGAGAGGGAGAACAAAAATTGTCCCTCCCTTTAAAGATTGCTGAGCGAATGGCACTTTGTGGCCCAGTGGCCAATTCTGTTTTGAGGTATCTCCTTCCCTCTGCTGCTTTCCAGGGGACGAAAGGGATGACTTCATCATCCCAAGCCCCAAGTCCTTCAGTGTTGTGCTGGGTTATCCTGTGTACAAGGAAGTGAGCTGGGGGCCTCACTATTGACTTCCTAAGGTGACTCTCACAGGCCCATCCCTTCATTCCAAACTAACCCCTCCTACAGCAGAATCTCCACATGTCTGATCTATTCCGTATCCAAAAAGAAATAGAGAAATTACAATGTACCTAGCAAGTGGTCCTCAAGACTTTGCTTGAAGACCTTTAGTGAAGGGAAATTTATCACCTCTCAAGATAACCCATTCCACTTTGGGAGCACTCTTTGTTGGGAAATTTTTCCTGATGTCTAACATAAAATACTTTATTTCCCTCCCTCCCCCTCCCTTATATGTAAAACAGTTTCTTTAACATTTGGTTTTTTTTAAGTTTTGAGTTCCAAATTCTATCATTCCTTCCCTCTGTTCCCCCTCCCTAGGACAGTAAGCAATCAGATACAGTTTCCACATGTGCTTTTCCTGACATCTAGATTAAATTTGTCGCTCATTACTCCTGCTTCTGCCTTCTGGGGTCACACAGAGAAAGTCTGATCTCTCTTCCACATGACAGGCCTTTAAATAATCATAGCTACAATGTAGTGCTTTGTGATTTACAGAGCACTTCACATCTATCTTTTCATACTATCCTCACCCAAGCTTCTGAAGTTGGTGCTATCATTATCCCCACTTTGCAGTTAAGCAATTTAGTGCCCAGAAAATGCTAGAAAGTATTTGAGGGAGGGAGGATTCAAATGCAGGTCTTCCTGACTTTAGGTCCAACACTCTATCTACTTTACCAGCAGGTAAAGAACTCTATAACATGTCCTCATCAAGGCATACCTTGATCCCTACAGTGATCCTCATATGATATAATCCTGAAAATGTTCTCCCAATGATGAAGGAAAAGGGGACTTGACAGATACCTTAAACAAGAGGCTTTTGTGAAAAATTCCCTAGGACATCCCACTTACAAAATCTTGTTATAGGGGAGTCAGAAATGGGAGAATAACTAAGGGAAGACCCAGGGGTGAGCTGTGAGTAGTGGAAGGGAAGCGGTATGCCCAGAATATAGGAAGGAGAAAGAGGAAACCTCCAGGAGCACTCCCTGAGATAATCAATGATTGATAGCAGCCCTCAGAAGAAAGGGAGCAGGCCTGGGATGTAAGTGTGGGAGCAACTGCAAGATGGTCTACGGAAGGAAGAAGTTTTCCACATGCCACAAAGGGAAGACGCAGGTCATCCTCCCGTAGACACCCTCTGAACAAAAAGCCGAATGTTCCTGTACAGAGTACAGCAAAGACAGATATAACTCTGCCTCTGAGCTGATGTATCCTGCCCTGAGGAGGAACAGCTGTTATTTCAGGTCTGATTCTCTTGCTTTCCTAATAAAACCTAACTAGCTGGGCCTGAATAACAGGAGCGCTCTGGCTCAGTGATAGTAACAGCTCTTTCTTTTTTTAACTACAGTTTCTAATTTACTCAAAGGAGCAAAATGTGGGATTTCTTATGGCTTTTTAAATAAAATATTCATGCCCACCTCTCACTACTGCCTAAGTAATTCAGGAAGGCAAAAAATGACTGAGTGGATGCTCATTTCCTCCCAGGCATAATTGACAGAAGCAAATTGGACTCCTCACAAATGGGGGAGTGGAGGAGGGTGGGGAGGAGATGTGCTGAGAGCATAAGGCTAGGGGTTAGTATTCCGTATCTGTTCACTCTGCCTTTTTCTGTGACTCCATCTCTCTTTATATCTCTGTCTCTCTATCTCCCTGTTTCTATTTCTATCTCTGTCTCTGCATCTACCCAAGTCTTTCTCCTCTCTTTTTCTGTCTGTTATCTCTATCTCTGTCTTTCTCTCCCTTTCCCTTCTCTTCTCTCTTTCTCTCTCTGAGTTGCTGTGAACTGGGGCAAATCAATCCAAGACAGGGTAGTAGGGTGAGGGAGAGTAAGAGAAAATAGCACCCTACTTCTTCTTTGGAGAGCTTAGATTTCATTGTACAACTTCAACTTCTTAATGAGTGAAAGCCATTCTAAAATAGCCTTCTAGAATAGTCATAGCATTCAAAGCAGGAAGAGTCCCTAGACCTCATCTAATTTCAACTCCTCCATTTTGCAAATGAGGAAACTGACACCCAGAGAGTTGGAGGGACTGTAAGGCTATACACTTTGTACAGAGAGATGAGATTTTAATCTCTGCCTCCCTATTTCAGCACTATAGTACAAAGAGAGGTAGGCCTGGAGTCAAGAAGGCTCATCTTCCTGAGTTCAAATCTGGCCTCAGAAACTTAAAACCATAGGGAGAAAATTCACATACACACACACACACACACACACACACACACACACACAAACACTTGACTAAAGCCATGAATAAGGAAAAAAAAGTATTCAACAAAAAACATGAACTATTGTGAGGTTTTAAGAATCCTAAAAATAATGTCATAAATGATGAAATATAAGACTATTTAGATTTGTTCAATGGTGAAAAATTAGAAAAGACAGCAACTATAAAGAGAAAATGAAATCAGTGCAAGAAACAAAAGCAAAAACAAAAGATTAAAAATAAGCAAAAATCTGAAAAATTCACTGAAGTTTCTTTTATAAGAGGTAAAATGTATAGAGAAGAAAATGGTTTTGATCACAGGAAAACAGAGGTAGCTAAAATAAATAAAACCAAAGAATAAAAACTGAAATATTCAACAACCCTGCAAATGAAAATATGAAAAATAGCATGGCTAGAGGCTAGAGCTTCCACAACCAAGCTGGTTACTATTTGTCTCTGAATCTAGTGTAATAAATAGTCTGTTATTTCCGGAAATTATACTGTTTCTCTTTGAAACAACAACCCTGAGCGTACTGAGGCCCATCCCAGCTTTATTTATTTATTTGTTTGTGTATTTATTTATTCTTTTCTATTTAAAAGGGTCATCTCCTGACTACTTCTTACAGAAAATTCACTGAATGGGCATTACCTCACTTTAAGTGAGCACCTGAAAAGGCCTTAGCCTAAAAAGGCCAAGGTCTCCCGTTACATCCTGGGCCATCTCCAGTCATCCTGGTGAATATCTGGTCACTGGACCCAGATGGCTCAGGAGGATAAGTGAGGCTGCTGACCTGCACAGCCCTCCCTCACTTAAGTGCAAGTCATGTCATCATTTCTCTGTCATGATCTTCGATATCAAAAGAGGAGCACAACAGCAACAATATATTTATTTGCAGATGTTGACAATGGAAGACAGAGAGAAGAATGTGTACATACAGAGAAGGCTAATGGGCAAGCATCCTAAGTTATTTCATCCAGAAATGTAGGTATCAAATTCTGGAATGTTCTGCCTTATCCTTCAACTGAAACTGTCCTCTTTAAAGTTACTAATGGTGTCTTAATAGCCAGATCCAGTGTTCTTTTCTCAATCTCCATACTTCTTGTCCGATCAACAACATTTGCCAGTATTGATCACCTCGTCCTGAATACTCCCTTCTCTAGGTTTTCATGGCACTCCTCTCTTCTTCTACCTGTCTGATCCTTCCTCTTCAGTCTCCTTTAGTGGATCTTCATCCATGTCAAATCCCCTAACCATGATTGTCCCTGAAGGTTCTCTTTTCTTTTCTTTCTATTCTGTCCTACTTAATGATCTCATCCAATGGAATAAAAAATACTGTATCCAATTATTATCCTTATGCATTATATTCCAAAATTATATATGCACATGTTTATTAGTGTGTTATATGTGACACATACGTGTATACACTATATATTCACATGCATCTATACATGCACATATACATATGCATTCTCAAAGTTCTGGTCTCTCTTCTGAGCCCCACAGTACCAGCTATCTTTTGGACATCTTGAATATAAGCATCTCAAACTCAACTTGTCAAAAATAGAATTCTTTATCTTCTCTCCCCCAACCCTCTACTCTTTCCAACTTCCTCATTAATGTCAAGAACACCACCATTCTGCTAGTCATCCTGGCTTGAAACCTTGGCATTATACTTGACTCCTCACTCTCACACACCCCACAAATCCAGTGTCTTGCCAAATTCTGTCATTTGTACATTCATAATTTTCATGTAAATATTTCCTCTTTTGAACTCCACACAATCATGACCCTAGTTTAAGCCCTCATTGCTTCTTTCCCAGATTACTGCAATAGCCTTGTCCTAATTCTCTCCCTGGCTCAGCTTTTTCCCATTATAATCCATTCTCTACGTAGTTGCCAAAGTAATTTTCCTAAAGCATGCCAATTTCTGTTAGTACCTTCTCCCTCTCAATAACCTCGATGGTTCTATATCACTTCCAAGATCAAATATAAAGTCCAATGTTTGCCATTTAAAGCTCTTCAAAAACCTAGTCTCTTCTTCCCTATCCAACTTTCTTACACTTTATTCCTTTTCCATACAAGTTACAATCTATTCATGCTGGTTTATTTATAGTTTATCACATGTGATAGTCAATCTCTCATTTTTTGTCTTTATACTGGTTGATATTCATGCCTGTAAGGCTGTCCCATCTAATCTCCACTTGTTTGAGTGCCTGGCTTCTTTCAAAACTAACTAACTCTCACTCTCTCTCTCTCTCTCTCTCTCTCTCTCTCTCTCTCTCTCTCTCTCTCTCTCTCTCTCCCCCTCACCTCCCTTTCTGGCTCTCTCTCTCCCCTCCCCCCCCTTCTCTCTCCTCCTCTCTTTTCTCTCTCCCTTCTCCTTTCTCCCTCCTCTCTCTCTCTCTGTCTCTTTGTCTCTCTCCTCCTCTCTCTGTCTCTGTCTCTTTCTATCTCTCTGTGTGTCTATCTGTCTATCTCTCCCCCTCACCTCCCTCTTTTCCTCTCTCTCAATTAGATGGTTTCCAAGTTCCTTCTAGTTCTAAATATATGATCTAAAGTCTTTAGCATTATCAAATTCTTTAACATAAAAAGGACTTGGTTTATCAAAAGAAACAACATTAAAAAGATGCCTTAGCATCTCCTTTGTTGCTGTACCCTAAGAACTATTGAATCTTTCCATCAGACTTGAAGCTGAAATCTCATCTATGTCATCTCCTCCATGGGTACCTTGAAAGCAGGAAATGCCTTGGCATTCCTATTTGGATCCCTAGAACTTAATTCTGTGTTTTTCATAGCCCTGAATGCCTTTTTAATTCATTCACCCATTTTAAAGGGGGCTCCATGATACAGTTAATAAGTAACAAATAGTCAATAACACTAGTTTTTGTGTCAGAGGAACTGGGTTCCTATCCTGCATCTGGTGCTTCCTAACTGGCACCTAAGAGTTCACTTAACCTCCCTAGATCTCAATTTCCTTGTCTGTAAAATAAAAGACTTGAAGTAGATGTTCCTCTGAAGAACTTTCCAGCTGTAGCTCTATGGTTCTGTTACAACTTCTCTCCACTTGCTACAAGTTCAAGGCAGACAAAATCCAAAATCCTAAAAGGATAGAATAGTAAAATGTCCTCAAATGTTGATAAGTTTGGGTAGTGAGCAAAATGGAGATCATATCACAAAGAAGAAATTTGACATTATAATTATTGTTGCAATTTGGTGGTTTCAGACCCATAACCAGAATATGACTCTGAAAGAGTCTACTTTATTCAAAAGAAACAGTCATGTAAAAGGGCAGAGGGCAGATTGGATGAGCTGAGTGTATTGGGAAGATGTGCTCATGTGGAGTCCCTCAGGAAACAGAATGCAGCATGGTGGAAAGCATTTGTATAAAGATCAATAGAGGGAGAAATGGAACAGTACTGTCTTCGGGATATGACAACTCAGAGATATTGCAGGTTCGGCTCCAAACCACCACAATAAAGCAAATGTTGAAATAAAACAAGTCACATGAAATTTTTTTTGTTTTCCTATGCATGTAAAAGTTATGTTTACATATACTGTAGTCTATTAATCATGCAATAGTATAATGTCTTTTAAAAGAATGCATATACCTTAATTTAAAAAATAATTTCTTGTTTGGAAAAATGCTAACCATTATTTGAGCCTTCAGTAAATTACAATCTTTTTGCTGGTGAAGGGTCTTGTCTCAGTATTGATGGCTGCCAACTGATCAAGGTGGTGGTTGCTGAAGGTTGGGGTGGCTGTGGCGGTTTCTTAAAATAAGACAACAGTGAAATTTCCCCCCCATAGACTGATTCTTCTTTTCATTTAAACACTTAGAGGCCATTATAGAGTTATTAATTGGCCTAACCTCAATAGTGTTGTATCTCAGGGAATAGGAAGGCCCAAGAAGAAGGAGAGAGATGGGGAGAAGCACGTTGGTGAAGCATTCAGAACATGCACAACATTTATTGATTAAGTTTGCTTTCTTACATGAGTGCAATTTGTGGCATCCCTAATAATTATAATAGTAATGTCAAAAATCACTGACCACAGGTCACCATAACAAATATAAGAATAATGGAAAACTTTGAAATATTGTGAGAAATATCAAATTTGTGACACAAAGATTTGATGTAAACACACGCTGTTGAAAACCGATGCCCATAGATGTGCTTGACACAGGATTGTCACAAGACTTCAATTTGTAAAAAATGCAATACCTGTGAAGCAATCTAAAAAGAGGTACACCTCTACTACAAATGGCCTAGAGAGGAAAAAAAGAAATGAACAGTGAGGAGAAATCACAAGCCTGTCATACAGGCATCATATAGTAGTGGTAGGCAACTTCACTTGTCTCTAGGGCACTCCACTGCCATATCCTAAGTGCCACAGAATTAGAAAAAAGATAAACTTTCCAAATTTTTTAAAACATGAAAAAAATAAAATTTGCAAACTCTAGGCCAGTGAGGTTGACCTCAATTCCTAGAAAAATTATAGAATTCATTTTTAGTACCTAGGACTTCAACACCCCCTCCCACCTCCTACCCCAATACACACACACACACACACACACACACACACACACACACACACACACATCCAGAAATGTACTTTTTAAAATTCCATTTTCCTTCTTCCTCCCAGCCCTACATCTCAACTTTACATATTTTTTACTTATCAGACTATAAGAGAATATGGATGTCATAAGACTCAGTCAAGATACTGTAAACCACAGTGATGGTGGCAATGAAGTGAAAGGTGGAAAGAAGGAAAAGTCACATGAGAAATTTGATACAATTAACCCAGTCTTGGAAGATTTTCTGGGGCACAGGGAATTTAGAGAAAGTTTGGAATGAGGGGAGAGTGGAGTCTTGGCCATTTTCTTCATCCGTGTCTGTATGTACATGTATGGGAAGAAAGAGAGGTGATTTATACATGTGTGTATCCACATGTACATATATCTATATATGGATTGATTTATAGATGTATCTATACATACATGCATGTATATATGCATACATACTTAAAAATCATCTTTGACACTTAGCTTTATGTCTAAGTTTCAGTTTCCCTACCCATAAAATAGGGCCTCCTGTACTGTGAAGCTTACATAAGATACTGTATAGAATATTTAGCAATCCTAAAATGTCATCTTTATTATTATTTTTATTTTCATTCATTTGAGATGAGCTCTCTTGGATCTCTGTGTTTAGGCTGCCATGAGAATGTATGCCTGCCTGAGGGGACCTCAGGATGCATTTGCTATGTGGGCATCCGACAGGCAAAAATAGAGTACTACATGCCCTCCCCCACACTGAGTCTTAAAGGCAAATACAGATCCTCAGTGTAAACCAATGATTCTTTTCCAAGTTTTTCCCTTGAGGCAGGCTCCAGAATATTTTCTGTGGCCCTTAGTATATCTGAATCATGTATTTAATTAGACCTTTACTCCCAGGCACAGGGCCCTTTAATAAAGTGCTTCAGGAAATCTCTGATTATGGTTTTAGAATTCATATACACATCCAAACTCCAAATTAATTTCTGTTACCAAAAATCTAAGTGGTATGATATCATTTAAAGCTAAAATATTTTTTTAATTAAAAGAAACCTCAATTCTTTATAAGATCTTTGGGGTATTTTTTTGTCTCTTGTTCCTACTATTTCAGGGAAATAGTCAAATGGATTTTTCCCCCACATTTGGCTTCAAGAAAGAAAAAAATTTCTTCCTCAGTTACATAGTCTGTGCCAATCCTTTGCCTGGAATGAGTATGCACTGCCAAATGTCCACAAGTCTGAATCCAAGAGCAAAAAATGAAAATATTGTTGCGACTTTCCTTTCTGAGCTTGCCAGTGCCAACCTAGCAGCGAACAGTAGGAGCCTTTGACTCTCTCCAGAGTCAAAAATAATATAAAGATCCTTGTAGGCTGTCAGGAATGGGAGAAAGAACCTGTGTCTAGTTGTCTATACTGCGTGTGGGGAAGCATCTCTTTATTGTTGAACATGTTTTAGGAACAATAACTGGGAAGTGACATCACCAAATGAGGAATGTTAATTTAAGACAAGACTCCCCGGATCACCTTGGCAGATCACTTGAGAGTCTCTGTGTATGTCTCTCAGATTAAAAGGTCTCTAGCATGATCCCTAGACTGCTGTTATAAACCAAACCTCTATGAGCAAAATAGTTGGGGTTGGAAGTTTCCAGGATAGTTAAAGACTACTATTTCAGCCCATTGCTGGCATAGGTGGCGAATCTCAGTCAGTATAAGATACATATGTATGTGAATCTATTTAAATATATAAAGATATAAGCTGAGAGCTTATCTTGTCTTGCCTATCTCCAAGGGGACTGCCTCTCTGCTTTTGGGGTAATGATAAAAGGGTTAGACTTTTCCAACCACCTCAGGGGAGGGGCAGCTTAGAACCAGGATGATAAAGACTGGACAATCTCTCTTCTGGTCTCCAAGAAGTATATTGGAGTATAATTGTCTCTACTTGCTAGGAAGATCTCTGACTTAGGTATACAATTATAAAGGGTTCAGAAGGAAGGTGCTTTCCTGACCACTGTCAAAAAGAAAAGGGAGCCATTAGTTCATACCCACCAACTTAGCCCCATTGGCCCTTTCCCAGGAAACACTCGTTAGACATAAGACCACCATGAAGACTAAATAACAAGTAAAACACTTATCCAAGCAAAACAGTAAGAAGAATTCAGGAAAGTTACACAGATTAGAACAAACCAAACAGACATAATAGTAAAAGAATTTCTGGGATCAATATAAAACGCCTTAATGCAAACGAAAAGAGAAATCTCACTATAGTGAAGTTCACTCTCAGCAATCTCTAGAATTCCAAGTATTGGGAAATCAAGGATATGAATAATGATCTGCTCCCACTGGGGCATCTGGGCTCCAGTCTACCATAAAAAGTTCATACCTCACCTTCCTCCCATCCTCTCCTAAAACCTCTCTGAAATTATTTCAGGTCCATTATATAGGTAAGGCATTCTTGGTATTCTCTCAGACAGGAGTTGTAGCTCCTTCTGTACATGGAGCACAACAAAGTTATCCCTCTCTTACCTCACCTGAGTGGAAATGGATCATATATCAGGAAATTGGCATCACTTTAACAACCTGATGCCAAATTTCCTTTCCTTTTCAGTGAATTTGTTCACTCCTTGAAAGCAAGGCACAGAGTTTAGAGGATAGAGACTACAGAAAGGGAGAAAAGGCTATAGGGCCCAGGGGAGAAGTGGGAGGAGAGAGGATCGATCTTTTCAGTCTTAAACAAGTTCCTGTTAGGCAGGATTGTGAGTCCTTATCACTGTTCTCCAGTGGGTGTAGTAAAGTGTGAATAGGAACTCTCCCTCCCCTCAGTGATCCTTTTAGATAGTTGTAAGTGTCTGGGTTTGGTAGTAGAGTGTGAGGATCCTCCACCAAGAAAACTAGAAAAGTTTCTATGAGTTCAGTCTCTAGACAGAGCTTCCAGGTGTAGCAGAGTGTTGAAAAGAGAGATTCTCTTATATGGGTTGGATTATATGGCCTCCTTGGTCTCATCTTCCTCTAAGATCCTGTAATTTTTGGATACCACATATTACATATTTACTAGTCTAGAAAACCTTAGCTTCTCCCAAACTTGCTTCTTTTTCCCCTCTTATCTGAATTAGTGCCATTCTGGGTTCTTCAGATTTTTTTATGAAATGAGAAAAACTAATCTCTCCTCTATTTGTTAAAAGTCATACCTTTACCCTTTTAACATATGAATTATTTCTGTTCTGAGTTCTTATGATTTTTCATTAAATGGGAAAATTTTTATGAGTCTCTTCTATTTAATGTACTACCATTCAGCAGTACATGCTTTTCTACATAAGTAATTTTTGTGTAAATCTGCAGGCAAGAGAGGAAATGACAAGGCATATACTAAAATTTCACATCCTAAATGCTGTTTATAGACAATATTGTTTACAGATGAACAAGGCCTCAAGATGAAGGACACTGCACATCAGTCTGCTCATGAAGATGGTTATCCACTACCCAGGTAGGCAGCAGCCGGCAGTGTGAGAACAGTCTGTGGAGGACTCATGGAAGCTGAAGCATCAAAAATGATTGCTAAGCTGTGATTTTCCTCATGGCCTTGGTTAAACTCTACAGCATATTGTTCTTTTAATTCCCTAAAGTCTTGGGGTCCACACCTCTACAGAGATAACAATTGCTCATTACTATAGAACCAAGGTTCGGAGAATACAGCGTTAACAGGAAAAGAAAAAAGATGCTGTTAAGTTTGTTACAGTCTGAATTTCTAACTCCTGGACCTGCTGCCAAACTCTAACACATCATATTAGTTCAATAAATAGGAGTTTTGTTCACCACTTCTCATATACTGGGGCATCTTGAATCTGTGGGATGGAGCAACGGACAACTAATGGAACAGGGAGATGTCCTAACCCAGACTCTAAAAACACTTTGGAAAGGAACATTTTCCCTTCATTTTCTCTGTATCCAACTAAAACTGTTGTCACTGCAGCTTGGACCATTGCCCTTACTTCTGTCTCTGGAGTCAAGCAGAACAAATCTAATTCTTTTTCGTGACACTCCTTGAAATACTGAGTCAACTATCACGTATGTCATCGCCTCTCCCGTCTTATCCTCATTCCAAGTCTTCTCTCAGTGAAACACCCGCACTTATTTCAATAGATCCTCTTATCACATGATTTCAAGACCTTTTACTGGTATGTTTTCCAGCCTATCTAGGTCATTACTAAAATGAACTGAATGGTACAACTGAGGTAAGGTCTGACCAAGTCCCTTGCTCATTCTGGATCAGACTTGTGCAATACACAACCTGCCAAAGTAGCCCACAGATGATATGTTGTGACTGTTCTAGATGCCACATCTCACTTAATGAAACTTAAGATTGAATTACCTTTTGATTACTACAGTTATCCTTCCTAAGGTTAAGGGCATGGCACCCTGGCAATCTGGAAAACCTATGTAAAATTGTTTGGCCAGAAAAGAAGCCTGAATTATTATGGCATTAAACGATAAAATATGTTGGTATGCTATACATATATTTTATGCATTTTTGAGTTTCTACATTTTTTCTGTGTTTTCTTCTGGCCTTCACATGTTGTCTGCAGCTTCCACAAAACTTCAAAAAAATTCCCATTTGATTTCTTAGACCGACCCTCCAATATATCAAAACCCCAGTGGGAAAAGTCATGATGTGAAAGGGATAACTGTACATCTTATTCTCATTGAGCTTCCAACCCACTAATATCTCCTTAATCCTGAGAGAAATGATTATTACTAATCAATGATTTGGGGAGAAAAAAAGGAAGGGAATAAGCATTTATAGAGTATCTACTATGTGCCAGGCACTGTGCTAGATGAATTTTTTTACACAAATGTTATCTCATTTGATCCTCACATACAACCCTGGGAAATAGATGCTGTTTTAATCCCCCATTTTATAGTTGAGAAAACTGAGGCAAACAGAAGCTAAATGACTTACCCTGGGTCACATAGCTAGTAAGTATCTGAGGCCAAATTTGAACTCAGGTATTTCTGACTCCAAGCCTAGTGCTCTATCCACTGAGTCACCAGTTGCCTCTAAGACACTAAAAAAGAAAAAAAGAAAATAAAAAAGGAAAAACTGTATATCCCCTTCTCCCCTGCCAAAAAAGAAACCTCAATCCATTAACAAGCATTTTTAAGATCCAACACCACTCCAGAAGGTACTCAGTGCTATGCTAGTCACTAGTTATACAAAGAAAAATAAAATGAAACAACTCCATCTCTCAAAGAGACCCACAGGCAAGACTAGATTATTCCAGAAGGAAAAGAAAGAAAGAAAGAAAGGAAGGAAGGAAGGAAGGAAGGAAGGAAGGAAGGAAGGAAGGAAGGAAGGAAGGAAGGAAGGAAGGAAGGAAGGAAGGAAAAAAGAAAGAAAGTAAGTAAGTAAGAAAGAAAGAGAAAAAAGGAAGGAATAAGAAAATAAGCAAATGGATAAATGGATGGATGGATAGATAGACAGACAGACAGACAGACAGACAGACAGATAGATAGATAGATAGATAGATAGATAGATAGATAGATAGATGAATAAATAAATGTTTGCTTAGAAACCTGTGGGTAGCTACAGTTTTCCTGAGAAGATGAGACCCTCCCCACTGCCCCCAACCTGAGGACTTGAGTTCATTAAGAACAAATAAGTGTTTTCTTGGCATTCTACGTGCAGCACTCCCTCGCAGATATGCAATGTGGGGACCCTTCCCCCACACACACATTTCAGAGCAGATTCAGCTATCCTCTGACTGCTTCCTGAGGACACCTTCAATTGATCTCTCAACAGGAACTCTGTGGGCATTTATACTGAAAGGGCAACCCTACCCCTTCAATTTTCTTCCTGCCAGCTTTGAACACAACTCTGAGTTCCAGTAATGGGATGCCTTTCTCCCTGCCAAGCAGCCTTTTAAGTAAGTGACTTTCTGAGGTCTCATATGTGTCTTCTTTCCTTAGGTACAGACCCTTGTGAGATTCCGAGAGGCAACTAGCAACTTTCTCCTTTCTTGAGCAGCTGAGCACCAGGGGTATCCGCTACCGGGATTTAGCGGTAATAGCTGCAAACTGGCCTAAAGGGAAAGAGGCCCCCACAGAGAGAAAAACCATTGGAAATGAGAAGGCCTGCTTGATCAGGATGTATTCAGGGAAGGTGAAAAGTAAAACAGATGAAGAGACCTGTTGCAAATGTCCAAACGCAGATTGCATATTAGCCTCTCAATTGATTATAATTATTTTATAAATTTTTTTTCTCATACACTCAGCAATCATTTTCTGAGTGGGAATGAGACTTCTCTTCCCCTCTTTCTTGTTTGATTGTTTTCATTAAGGTCTGACTCTTCAGAATCCCATTTGGGATTTTCTTGGCAAAGATACTGGAGTGGTTTGCCATTTTCTTCTCCAGCTTATTTTACAGATGAAGAAACTGAGGCAAACAGGGTTAAGTGATTTGCCAAGGGTTACACAGCTACTAAGTGGTTGAGACTAGATTTGAACTCAGGTCATCCTGACTCCATGTCCAGTGTTCTATCTACTGCACCACCTAGGTGCCCTTGTATTCTACGGATTTTTTACTTCTTTCAAACCCACTCTACTACTGGAGTCAAAAGTAGAATTTCTCCTTGGGAATCTGAGATAGGAATGAAATTGAGGGTATGGACAACCCCAGGGCAATGAACACAAGAGAAATTGTAAGGGAAGGGTAAAAGACGGGAATGGCAAATGTCTTTAGCCCCTGAGGCTTCAGCCTAGTGTTGTCTGGGTACTCCCAGAGGTAAATTTGTACATGATTCCTTGATTCTAAATAACATGTATGGAAGTTTAGGCTCAAAAGTAAATGAGAAAATTATGTAATTAATTATGTACCTAGTAAATTGGTTTTTAAGTGAATTGCATTTCCAGTAGATGTGATTAAAAGCAGGTTATCCACCTGGCCTGGTTTTCTGTGTTGCTGTTTTGGTTTGGTTTTCTATATTTAATGCCTCCTACATGTCCTTCTCCTAATAACCTAAATACTAACTCTAAAGAGCAAGCTAAAAATTGCTTCTATTGGCTTCTGAGTTCGGAGAGGCACTCTAGCCTGACTAGTGTAGGGGCAAAGACAGTCATGGAGTCAAGACTCTGCTCTCCTGGTCATAGAAGAGAAAAAAAGCAGAAACAAACCAAGACATGCAAAAAGTCAGGTTTCATCTTGAAAATACTGCAATTACAGAATGCTAAAGGGACATTAAAGAGAGCCTTGATGATTGACCCACATAGCCATAGTTATGGATTATATTTTTTGATAGCAACTACAAACATCTAAAACTAAACACATCATTCATTTCTCCACAGGATCATCCTCCTTTTCCTGACTTCCCCTCATCCATAGATGGCACCATTCTCCTAGTTACCCATACACCCAACCCCCAAAACGACCTTTGATTCCTTTAGCTCCCAAATACAATTAGTCTTCAAGTCCTGTCAATTCTACCCATTCAGTGTCTCCTAGCTGCTTCCACCATAGATTAGGCTCTAACTAGCTCTTACATAGACTTGTAATAAATTACTACTAGAGAGAGAAGTAGTGTGGCACAAAGAGCTTTTCTTGAAACCAAAAAAACCTGGATTCAAGACCTATCTCTGATATATATCAGTGGTATGACTCTGGATAAGTCATTTAACCTCTTGGTATCTAGACACTGGCAGAGAGAGTTCCCTTTCTTGAAAATCCACTTTTTCAGTGAAATCAGGGGCCCAATCCCTATCCCCATCCCTACTAAAAG